>OZ010597.1:39390684-39415684 GCA_963932145.1 Acanthosepion lycidas
AAAAAAAAACATGACGAGAATAAACTTTTCAGAGAAATCATGGGAAATTACATATAAAAGAAAAGAATGCTGAGGAGGGCTATGATCGCCTTCGCCAAAAAGAGAGAAGGTTGTGGGAAAATAAACCATCATATTTCCGGAGAAGTAAAAGCCATTAAAACGCAAATTAAATGAATGGGTTCAGAGCCATGATTACTCACGTCTTGAAAAGTAATCGCATTAAAAAGAAAAGAAAATGAAATGAAGAGACTGGGGACAAATGAAGAATACAGAAGAAAAGGAAGAAGAAATAAAGCAAAACACCAAATGAAGAATCTAAAGTCAAATAATAAACTACATCAGACTAAAAAGGCTTCTGATCGGGAGGTTTTGAGAGATCTAGGAAACACCTCTTAATGGCTATTGTTCCCAGGTTTACTCTGACCCGGGGTAGAGTCCAAGCTATGAGAAAATAGTTAACCCTCAAACTGAGATCAAAATACTATGAACGAATAAAAATATATTTTTTATAGTAAAAATACCAGCAATACTTTTTCACAGTAAAAGAATTACAAGCAGTATATTTTTTAAACAAATATTACCAGCAATAAATATTTGTAAAAATTCATGAAAAAATATTACCATCAATGCATTTAAAAAAAAAATACCAGCAATTCTTTTATGTGCCATTTCCCTTCAGGACGTATAGCGATCATGGCGCTCCACGTCCTCCTGTCCCTTTTAGCTCTTAATAAGTTTTGTCTTTTTGTTATTTCTCTTAGACCCTGTTTTATCCATCCACTTGCTCAAGCCCATTAAGTATATCACACGCTGCTTTCCCGTATCCCTATTTCCCTCTATCCACCCTGTGATCATTATATTTTCCAAGCTTTCTTTCCTTATTACGTGTATCCAGAAGTTTCAACTGCCTCTATCTGAATAAGTTTCATCTTTGTTTCCATTCTATCCAAAACCTCATCGTTGCTCCCATTTTGGGCCAATGGTATATTTAGCATCCTACTGTAGAACCATATTTCTGTTGCTTGAAGTCTCTTCTTCATCTTTGAGGAGATTATCCAACATTCGCTGCCAGACAGATATCAGTACTCTTTTCTTTGTTTCCAACGAAATGTTCATGTCTCGTAAGACCCTGATTAGCTTTTGGAATGCATCTTTGGCTATCCTAATAGGTTTTCGGATCTTAGTGTCATACTTTCCGTCTTCTGTTAGAACACTTCCCAAATATTTAAATTTCTGTACCTGCTTGATTTTAATATCCCTTACCTGTAATTTGCGTTTTGGGCGCATCTTTTTGTTGATGATCATGCATTCTATCTTCTTGTATTTTATGCTTAGTCCTTCCTTCTCGTTCTCCTTCGCTACCTTCTGTAAGGGACTTTGTAGTTCCTTTTCCGTGTATGCTAGCAGCACTGTGTCATCTGCATATTTGATATTGTTTAATATTATGGTCGTTAATGAATCCAGGTAAGATTACTAGTTCTTTCAGAATTGCCTTCTTGTATAGGTTAAATAAGTGTAGTGAGAAGGCACATCCTTGTCTTACACCCTTTTCTATTTCTGTATACCTGTGAACGCAGTTTTTATTAGTATGTAGGCGGTATGCTCTCAGTAGACATTTTTGATGATTCTAATGTCTTTCCCGAATATGTCAAGGTTGCTGAGCAGCTGTAACAGATCTTTGTGGGGTACTCTGTCGAACGCCTTTGCGTTGTCTATAAAACACAGGTACTCCGTTGGTATTGCTATATCTGATAATATACTCATCATAAATATCGCGTTCTTTTTTCGGGTGGCCCTTGACTAACCGACACTGTTCTTCTCCTATCTCTGGCTTGATTCCGCTTCGCGCCCTAGTAATCAGTATCCAGAATGATGATTTTTGTTATGTGGCTCATTAGGCTGATTGTTCTGTGGACTTCACATTTGTTTGCGCCTGGTTTCTTAAGCAATGCAATGAAAATAGATTTGCTTAGGTAATCTGGTATATCACCACTGTTGTAGATTTTATTGATTATTTCTATAATCTTGCCTATGTCACAATCGTCTAAGTCTGCCAGCATCTCTATCTCAGTTCGTACTGGCCTTGCTGCTCTGTTTCTAGTCAATTTGCTATTGTTGTTCTCTTTTGTCGCGAAAGAGATCTCCAATATATTCGTTCCAGCGGTAAAGAAAAATGTTCTCTCTCTCTCTCTCTCTCTCTCTAATATGAGAGTTCCGTACTTGGATTTTATGCAGCCTGTTGACGAGCATGGCTTCTGCCCTGCTAGTTCATTTTGTATGCATATCACCTTTATCTCTGATAATCATTCTCTCCATTTCTGCAATGTTTTTCTGCATTCCGTTCCGTGTCTTAACATTATTTTCTCTCTCTTTTGCAATGTCGAGTATCTCATTTGTAACTCATTCGGGTTTTTTTTTTTTTCCTTCGTCCATTCTCCTTTGGGATGATATCGTTTACTCATGTCACTAAAGCTTCTCTTAGCGCGTCCAATTTCGTTTCCATTTTGTCACCCGTATCTTTTCAAACAGTCCATATATTTTCCTTCAGACTCTTTTTGTTAGAGAAATTATTAACGCCCCCAAGAAAATTAAATTTCGGTATCGAATGATTCATAGGGAGCTGATATGCTTTTAAACAAACTGTAAAATAAAGAAAGTTATTAATACGTCTAAATACAAATGAACAAATTCTAAAAAAAAAAAAAAAAACGATATTGAAGATATTATTAGCGGCTCAGATTACGGAATCGGAGAGCCGAGTTCAAATTCCAGTCACGTTTATTGCATTCACTTACGTGTTAATACCATTCGGAAAGATATGATTCCATCACATTTTATTCTAGCTATGAGTAAAATAGCAGGGCAGAATGGGATTTATAACCTTGGTTATCAAATAGTTTTGAAAGAAACTATGAATTCAAATCTGCTGTCTTGTAGGTCCTGTCACTTTAGGAAAAGGTCAGAAGAGGGTAACTTTAAAAACAAATCCACCTCTGAGAAGAAAGACGGGGTAACCTCAACATCCCCGGTGCAAAAGAAACCAACGAGCCATTGCATTATTCTTCTTTGAATGTCCCCATGCGACACAATTGTCAGATGGACGGGAGTGGTGACCACAGCGGTAACAAAATGCTCTGACTGTATAAACTGAAATGAAGATCATACGTCCAGCTTTAACAGGACACAATGACCTTGAAAATGCGTACGCCGGTTATTAATGAGTACATCTTTCATGTGTAACAAGAACGGATGATCATTGACTTATTGATGTTTTCAAAGATTATTGCCGCCCTTAAACATGGTCAGCGACCGACCAGAATATTGTGGGGCCTGTGGAAGCATGGTGGATTAATGTTTAGCTCCTCGGATTGAGAAATCGGAGAGATAAGATCGAATTCCAGTTGAGTTCATTACATTCAATTATGTACTATACCCTTGGGAAAGGTATGAACACATCTTCTCTCCCAACCATCTATGGGTAAATAGCAGGACAGGCTGGGTCCTATATCCTTGGGTGGCAACCAGTCTAAGAGAAGGAAACTCTGAATTCAAAACCACCTTGTAGGTCCTGCCTCTTTAGAATAAAGGCTAGAAGGTAACTTCAAAAACAAATCCACCTTTCAGAAGAGGGACAGGGTAACCTCAATATTCCCAGTGTAAAAGGAACCAGTGAGCCATTGCACTATTCTTCCTGGAATGTCACTATGAATCCCAACTGTGAGATGGGCGGGAGTGGTGATCACAACGGTGTAAAATGCGCTAACTGAACAAATGAATATATCAGAGATGCAAAAATTAATCTATGCTATAAAAACAAACATACTGAGAACAAGAAAGTAGGAAACAAATGAATTACAGTCACGATTAATAGCAATACGAAAAGAAAAGAAAAAGTATAATAGAATCGACTGGCCTGTTTTCGTTCCTTTCTTGTTCCAGCAAGATCAAGGAATTATATTAGATTACCCAAAGGCTTAAAGAAAGAAATGCGGAAAAAGAGCGCCAAAAATACACATATATCACTCATACATTGACACAACTATAGCTATGCTATAAACAGATAACACGAAGACCCAACAACTATTTCTTTGTTTAGATTAAGAAGGCGTTTTCGATTTGACAATTTTTTTGTTAATATACTGTCAGTTCACACAGTGCCGGAGAGCACATTGTCTTTATTCCGATCTCTTGAATACGCCGGCTGATTGACGTAATGCACGCTGTTTAAGGTAAAAATACAAATGAGGCGTCTATTTCAAATACGAGCATCCACTAAAATAACATTTTACATAATATATACACTTTTTAATATATATATATATATATATATATATATATATATATATATATATATATATAATGTCGGTTTTCTAAGGGTGGCTCAGATGTAGTACACGCCTGAAAATATTGAGGCACCCAGTGAGGAACGAAGTCACTTTTCAGTCGTAATTAATCTAGTAAGACAAGTTTACTAGCCATCACACCACATTGAAATATGTGCGTGCGTATATATATATATATATATATATATATATATATATATATATATATAAGGTTGGTGCAAAAATAATGACGTAATAATGTCGTTTGTTGAGGTTAAAAAATCCGTCAAAAAATGACACTATTACGTCATTATTTTTGCACCAACCTAATATATATATATGTGTATATATATATATATATATATATATATATATATATATATATATATATATGTGTGTGTGTGTGTGTGTGCGTGTGATAAGGAACAAATAAGAGGGCGTTATATAAATTTAGCATATTTCGCTTTTATTTAAGTTTCATCAGAAAATGAAATATAGAGGAGAAAAGAAAATTCTGGTCTATTTATTTTTGTATTATTTGTTTGCCTTTGGTTAAGCAGACCTCATGTGTATCTCTCTTGTCAAACAAATTCATGTCTATCTCTGCCGGATTCGAATGATAATCTGTATTCATTTGTGTGCATTTGATTTTCTTTCCTCCTCTATATTTCATTTTCTGATGAAACTTAAACAAAATTGAAACATGGTAAATTTTTAAACGTTTTCTATTTGTTTTTTATCGCATCATTTTATCGGATTCTAATACGCATATAATCTACATTTGATACCAATGTTTAAAAAAAAACTATTGACTAACTCATGAATAATAATGTATACTCTATTCAAGGGTCAACTATTTAATAATAGTCACGAATTTGACAAGAAATATACGCATGCGCAACAGAACTTTCTTTGAATGTTTTTATGAAATAATCTTCCAGTTATATTTTATTTTGCGCTGAGAAAGGGCACTAGAGTGTACGAAAATTTCGAATTTAAATATTTTTCTCATAATGTTTCTCTTTTGCTTATTAGCATAGTATGCAATTATTATTATTATTATTATTATTATTATTATTATTATTATTATTATTATATCTTTTTAGAATGTCTTTCATAGGTATACGTTACCCACCTACTGTAAGAAGCATCCGTGAACTAATTTATATATATATATATATATATAATCAAGAAAATTTTAGTGAGAATGTAAAATAAATTCATTAGTTCTTATATATATATATATATATATATATATATATATATATATATATATAAGTAATGGATTTATTTTATTTATTAATCCGACAGATTTTAGTGGATACCCATATTTGAGTAGACAGACAGTTTAACAGACAAAAATAAAGAAAATATCACTTCTGATGACGATCAACGATGGTGGAAAACGCTTCAAAACTGAATTTGGGGTTTCTCTTCCACCAACGAAAGATCGCATAGAAAGGATCCCCAAAAGATTATCAAAAGAAAACTCTCCTTGGTATTTAACGACACACATATAGATAGATAGATAATAATAATAATTCCTGGCCACTCGTATTCCAGGATACCCATTTATGAGGGCGGTTAGCCAATCCCTATTGCAGGCTTTCGCTCAGGCATATTTGTGTTTGTTCAACACCCACAGACCAAATATGATATGATATGTTACAGTTTCTGGGAGAGAGCGTGTTATCTAAAATGATCAACAATCTGAACAATACCAGCACACTCAAACCCTCGGTCACGATGATTTGTGACTAGCACAGCTACCGACGACCGCAAGTGTTCAGTCTGCACAATTTCACCCACAAAGCTGGGCTCAACTCGTGGTATGATTTTCAAGCACTTTAAAAGGTGTCACATGTTGGGATCATCCCTCCTCCAGACCGATAACATCAGGAAGTCTCCTTCCTGACAACTCGACCATGGTAAGATTCGGATACGGGTCTCATGGTCAAAAAGCAAACGTTATAACGACTCTAACCACGCGCCCATATAGATAGATAGATAGATAGATAGATAGACAGATAGATAGATATGTGCGCGTTTATGTGTGTAATTCATTTTCTTTCTCATATTTTATATAACTGGAGAACAGCTCTTCTTTTAAAAACGTATTTTTAAAAACAAAGGATATTTTAGGCCAAGACACACGTTCTGTAGATATTAAATAGTTTTCTTATAATATTAAAATCTATTTTTTAATCTAATTGCATAATATAGAATAAAGATTAGCATAAACGTAACTAGAGTCTCAGACTCCGCATTTTAGAAGACATATAAAAAAAAGGAATCCTTTCCAACACGTCATTTCTTATTGAAAAACGCGTCATTATTCGGAACACCGCGCGGGGTGGCATGGCTTGCTGCACCAAATTACATTCGGTTTCGGAAATTTTCAAAATTAATTATTCAATGTACTTTTTAAAACACACATAATTTTATCCGATGTACCTTTTGATTATGATACGTGTTTTTAACAATCTATCTGTCTATCTATATGTATGTATGTATGTATGTATGTATGTATAAAGGTAAAAGACAAGAGGAAAACTGTATTATTAACCGACGTCTCTCGTCCAGTGTGTACTTTTTCAAGGCAAAGACGAAATGAATTTATTAAAAAAAAAGTAACTATTAAGAACAAACAAAATGTCCTTAGCAACTAGGAGAATTTAGAAAACGCTATTGTATCCATATTGTCAATTGAAAATTAGTCATGTACTTTCACGTATATAAATATTGTTTTATTGTTGCGTTGACGGATTCAACTATTTTATTTTGATTTCTTCATACAGTTGAGTACGTTGGCTTTGAATAGTAGTAATGCTATTAGGAAAGATGATATTTGAAAAAGGCCTGGGCGTAAATTAATATTTGGATAATATTCAATAGCGGCACTTTCGAGGATTTTCCTCCTAATTGAGTTATTTTTTTATATTTTATGAGTATAGCATTTTTAAAATCAAAATTCTGTTTGAATGTATCTCTGTGTATGACTAGTGCATTAGTTAAGTTGTTTTTGCGAGGTTTCTTTTTTGCTCATAGATGAGTTTTCTACATTGGACGAAACGCGTCGGCTAATAATACAGTCTTTTACCTTTATACGTATTGTCTTTTTCTACAGGTTAACTCTGAGAAATTTTTCGTATATATATATATATATATATATATATATATATATATATATATATATATATATATATATATTTGGGTGTGTGCGCGCCCGCGCTTGTGTAAAAATGTCATGGAGATTATATCTGTAGAAATAAAATATGAAAGAAGACAAAAGGAAACTTTATCTTAGTCGACGCGTTTAGTCTTAAGAAGACTTCTTTATCAAGGCAAAAGACTTGATAAAGTCCCTTAGGGCGAAACGCGTAGGCCAAGGTAAGGTTTTTTCTCTTTTCACACACACAGACACACACACACACACACACACACACACACATATATATATATATATATATATATATATATATATATATATATATATATATGTATGTATGTAAGTAGACGTTGAGCTTAACATTCTGCACCGGCAGTCTGTTTCAACCTTAAACCCAATCGTCATGAGATATATGTTGTTTACATATACTGGACAGTACAGTAATCAATTGAATTATTGTATCATTCTAAAAGTTATTGTGTTAGCAGTAACGGTTGATTTACGAATAATTCTCCGCGGTATTGAGTGGAAATAATTGTGGATCCGAATTCAGTTTTGTGGCTATTTATAGTATTATTTGTTAACTTTATTGTTGACTGCTTCGTTATTTGTTTTTAATTGTTGTTATTACGTCTATTTGTTTAATTTTTATTATTACGTTAATGCGTGAATTCATATTTTGATAATTTGGATATTATTTATTTAATTCATTTACATATTTACTGATTTGGAATCATTTATTTTTATTTTTGTTCGTTTTTAGTTTTCGATTTTTAAGTAACGCAGTAAAAATTCGTTTTTTGTCTGTATTTCGAGATGAGTTCTGATCGTTTATTTCGTGATTTATGTTGTTTTGGGAAGGTAATTTTATCTGTTTTCTCCAACAGACACAGAGTTTACAGTTTTGGAATTTATTGTTATAGGCTGATAGTGTTTTACTTCTTTTCCATGATATTTTTGGTGTGATTTGTTTCTTGTTTTTAAGATCCCAGATATGCTTAGGAAGCATTTAGGTCTTCGCGTATTTACTATTTGTAAAGGATGCTTTGTGTCAAAGTTTCTTTGTTTCTAGGGTTCTTCAGCTACTCCTATGTATATTTTTTCTTCGTTATTTGCTAATTTTTATGTGGCTTGATATAGTACATTGTTCTGTAAGCAATTTCTATTTATGGGACATTCGTTCTTTGCTCTGAAGTTACACGTGAGTTTGATTTGTGCGAGTGGTTTGTCGGCTCTTTTCTTGTATTTTTTTATTATTTGGGCTATATTCTTAGTGTAACTCTAACTGACTTTTATTGTTGAATACCTTGTATAGAGTGATTATTTGGGGGGGGGGGTTGTATGAGTTTAATATGTATATTATTCGTACGTTTGTTTTAACAGCTTTGTTGTACATTGGAATGAACCATATGATGTTACTTTTTATTTGGCTTTTTTGTGCCGTGTGGTGTGTTGCCAAAAATCCACTAACTTTTAGTACTGTTTCATAATCTTTCTTGTCATCGTTGAAGATAATTTCACTAGAACAATTGTCAGATAACCAGGAGTTAATTGATTGTGGGGTTTGCTTCATTATTGATGACAGGTGATTGGAAGATGTGTATATATAAAGTGGTTTGTCATTAGGCTGATATGTACTTTTTCTTACAGGTTAGTTTTTATGTTTATGCCGAATCCCATATTTTTGTAAATTTTTATGATTGTTTTTCTGGTTTTGTAATTTGTTTTGTCTGTTACAGTTTTTTTTAAGATTATGTGATCGTCATTCCTATAGAGGTCTATATCTTTTTTATCAATTAATTTACTTCGTGTAGTAAATGTATACTTATAAGCTCACAAGTCTTGTACCGTCAAAGCTTCTCATTGTAAGATTAATGTCAGATTCCTTCTTTCTTTATCCACATGTTCTCCTTCTCGAATAATAGTGATTTTCGGGAGTGTTTAATGTTTACTTCGTTTAGGTAATTTGTTCTTAAGCTAAAGAGATGACCATGACTTGTGTTGATCTACCAGAAGTGTGTGGATAAGCCACCCAAGCTCACTGAGGAGATTTAGTGAGAGGTAATAATATAATAGAGTGGAAGAAGGGAATTCTCCAGAATTAGGAAAGTAAGCTGACAACAAAGGGGTTTTACCGAAATCCTCCTATTCGTCGTGCCTAGCGCCAGTTTGAGCGAATGTCGATAAATACGAATGCACGAAGCGAATTCGTCAGACACAGACGGAGACACAGTTCGCCCCAGCCACCGGTCGTGATACACCCCACGTGAATGCCTGTCGAAGAGAACACTCCGACTTCAGCCTTGTGCCGAACTTTACCAAAACAGCAACGCAAACTTTAACAGGTCAACAATAATATCACTTCCGATTTAGACGCGGGTTGAGCCGATAATTAATTGGATACGAACTCTGATATAAGCAATTACTGTGCGAAGGACTGATATAAAAACATTATTTACTTTTTGTTCAATTTATTCGAGTGTTATTTTACTGGTACGTCTTCCTGCTTGGACTAGTCCCACGCGAAGATACCTGCGACGATTTGATCAAGTTGCCTTATAATCTAAAATTCACAACGTGGGATAAGGTTAGCTCTGGACTGATGCGGACACTTCAGTGACCTGCCGCGGTGTTGGAAATCTTGGACAACCAGGGAGGGTTTTGTACGCTTACATAATTATCGAACTAATGTTTTAGCTTCCTTATTAATATCGTGTTCTGTTGGTTTTTGTTATTTGTGTGTTGTCCTTGTACAGTCCTGTATCATTTCTATCGAATTTTACTTCGTGTAGCAAATACATACCTATAAATTCGCAGGTCTCTGCATCGTCAAAGCTACCCATTGTAGTGTCAAAGGTCCTTTCTTTCTTTATCCATCCGTCTGCGTTGTATAATAAACGTGATTTTCGGAAGTGTTTAATGATGCTTACTTCGCTTGTGTTTATTGCCATTTGTTCTTGAGCTAAAGAGATGGCCTTATCCTGCATGAGTTGTGTTATAGAAGAGTAAAATTCTTTTGTATCTTGTTCTATAAAGTGGGGATTAATTTTGTTTTTTAAGTTGCGGAACTAGTCTATAGTCGTTTTTGTTTTTCCACTGATTTACTCTTCCTTAACTCTCAAATAATTTCTTTTACTTATTTTAGATAGTTCACTTTTGGCTGCGTTTATCAGTTTGCATGTTGGTTTTTTTTTAAATCTTCGTCTTGTCTTTTAGTGTGATAAATGTTTTTGACTTAACGATGAAATTTATTCGGTTTTCAAAGTCTAATTATTGGGGGAATGCTTTAGCTTTCTTATTAATATCTTGTTCTGTTGTCTTTGTTGCTTTTGTATTGTCCTTATAATGTCCTGTATCATTTTTGTCGAAATTTTACTTAATTCGTGTAGCAAATATATACCTATAAGCTCGTAGTTTTCTGCACCGTCAAAGCTACCCATTGTAGTGTCAAAGGTCCCTTCTTTCTTTCTCCATGCATCTACGTTGTATAATAAACATGATATCAGGAGTGTTTAATGATGTATAGTTCCTTTATGTTTATTGTCATTTGTTCTTGAGCTAAGGTGATGGCTTTATCAAACATGAGTTGTGTTATAGAAGGGTAAATCTCTTTCATATTTTGCTCTATAAATTGGCGACATTATTTGAGTTTCAGGATGCGGAACCAGTCCATAGTTGTTTTTGTGTGTTCCACTGATTTACTGCCTTTTTTTCCTTAGCTCTGAAATAATTATTTCTAGGATTATTTTACTTACTTTACCTAGTTCAATTTTGTTTGTGTTTATGTTTATCAGTTTTCATGTTGAGTTGGTTCTGAAATTTTCTTTTGTGACGATGCAATTCATTCGGACGTCTAGTTCCAATCTTTCGATGGATGTTTCAGTTTCCCTATTAATATCGTATTTTGTTGATTTTGGTGCTTTTCTACACATTTCATTTATGCTGTCATTGACTAGTTTGCTGCATTTTTTTTTTTGGTTGGGGTGATTAATTCGTGTAAATTTCTAGTTTTGTCCGTTGCGATAAATACGTTAGGTGAATTTTAATTATATCTCCTTTTGGAATTTTTTGGGAAGACGTCTAATTGTTTAAAAAAAATTATATTTCTTACTAAGTTAGTCAAGTCTTTCCGGAAGTCGTCAATTTTATTGTCTTGCGATGGACATCTTTTCGTTTTAAATCCGTATTTGTCCTTTATTTACTCTATTAAATTCTTGGCTTTAAAAGAAATGTACATTTCATCTAATTCCTTTTATGGAACTTTCTATTTTTCTATTAATTTTAGTTTGTATGGTAGATAGCTATGGGATGGTTATGTTTTTTACGAAGTAGTCGAGACTAAACTTTTCTATGTTCATGATCGGATATAAATGTAGCGAAGGTGCTCTACTGCTTATCAGGATTTAAATATGATATAAATATAGTTATAACGTATGCTAGACAAGGACAAGTAATTATTTAAAAAATCCCCTACAGAAGGTAGCGACGGAGAGTGTGAAGAAGAGACTAAGCATAAACTACAAGAAGACAAAGTGCATGGTCATCAGCAAAAGGATGAGCCCAAAATGCGATTTGAATGTCGGAGACACTAGAATCAAGCAGGCGCGGAAGTTTAAATATCTGGGAAGCGTCTTCACAGAGGACGGTAAGTGTGACACTGAGATCCGTAGACGCATTGGGATGACCAAAGACACATTCCAAAAGCTGGGCAGAGTATTACGAAACAGGGGTATTTCTTTGGTAACAAAAAAAAGGAAACTGAGCTGTTAAATGACATCTGTTCTTCTTTACGGTAGCAAATGTGGCGACGGAGATGTGGTTCTACAGAAGGATGCTAAGGATATCATGGACCGAGCGTGTGAGCAACGATGAGGTTGCAAACAAGGAAGCGGCTTATACCTTATATCAGGAAGAGACAACTGAAGTTTCTGGGACACATAATGAAAAAGGAGGGCCTGGAGAATCTGATACTCACGGGTCGAATAGAGGGAAAGGGAGACCAGGAAAAGCAACGCATGATATACTTAGCGGCCTTAAGCAAGTGGATGACAGAACGTGGTCTGAGATGGGGGGGTTGCAGGGGGAAGGAACTTGTTGAGAGATGCATGGGATAGATGAAGGTAGAGAGCCATGATTGCCTACGTCCTGAAAGGACATGGCACATAAAAAGAAAAGAAGGTATGCTATATTTATGAGTTAGTGCTCCATATTAGAGATAGACTGCAGCTGGGTGCTCACCTCAATGTCTACTCCTGATATCGAGCACTTTAATTCATAAATATAGCACGCCTTGAAACTATACTTTTAATATATATATATATATATATATATATATATATATATATATATATATATATATATATAATGGATAGCGGCTTGGATTGGGGAATTGGAGAGCCGAGTTCGAATTCCAATCGAATCCATTACATTCACTTACGTTCTAATACCCTTGGGAAATGTGTGAATCCTCCTCTCCCTCCAGCTATGGGTAAGTAGCAGGACAGACTGGGTTCTATAGCCTTGGATAGCAACTAGTCTAGGAGAGGAAGAACTCTTAATTCAAAATCTGCAGAGGGTCGTTTGGGGACCCTGTGGCACTTAGTGCATCAAGTCTCTTCAAAAAGTGTGGATGGTTCTGCACAAAAACTTCAACACTATAATCAAATCTCATATCCTAGTGTCGGGCTGTCAGTTTCCTAGGAACTAATCTGCTTGATCCTCATACGTCTAAAATCGACAGGAGAGTCGAGTACATATATATATATATATATATATATATATATATATATATATTAAGAAATGGACAAAGTCCGACAATTTATTTATTAAAGACATTTTTTATGTTTAACGTTCTTTTTATAGATACATGTATTTATGTAAATTCTCTGTTTATAATAAACAGTATTAAATAACATTTACCGGCCTGAATGTCCGAGAAATTTTCATAGAAAATATTCGTCCTTTGACAGGATTCGAACCTGCATCCATTTATCCGGGCGTGCCTAACCGATTCGGCCACAAAGGATCGTTCGGTTGGCAAGGTCGAATTTACTGCTTATAAACTTCAATCGAATATTTCCTGTCTTACAAGTGTTCAATGTGGCCACCACCTGCAGCACGGGCAACATCAATTCGATAAGAGAATTCATCCTAGACGCCTATTAGAATATCAAGGTCCACTGAGTTGATCGCTGTTGTTATTCGATGTTAAAGGTCATCCAGGTTAGTGGATAGTGAGGGGTGGGCATGAACGCGATTGTTTCGTATCCATCGCAAAAAAAAATCACACACGGTCTTGGGATATCGCAGGCTAATCACAAAGAGCAACCTCTTGGTAAGTGCCTGAACGAGGTGTAGTCAGTAAGGTTTCAAATGTAGATGTCTTCTTAGCACATGTCAGAGAGTGGATTGAGAGATCACAAACTCACGGCTAACTCGATTTCTGGACTTCCGTGAACATTCGCTAAACGCAACACGGACTCTTGCCACTTCTTCCCCCAAAACTCGTGGTCGTCTTGGACTTTTTCCTTTATACAAACATCCACTCTCTTGAAACTGTTTAAACCACCGTCGAATATTATTAGGATAGGGCGGATTAATGTGGAATTGCCTTCGAAAAGTACGCTGCACCGTGACAACCGTATTTCTGTTCGCGAACTCGAGAACGTAGAACGTCTTTTGCTGGGGATCGCCATTCTGAGGGTAAACAATCAACTGAATGTTGTCGGATATACGACCTGTGGCAGCCATTCAAAACTTATAAAAATGGTGACTGTCTTATTCCATGACGATGCTTGATAACTGAAGCGATGCGTCATGAAATCGGTTCATGATTTTTAATAACCCTGTATATTAATGTTATTTAGGCAGTAATTTTTTTAAAAAACATTTTTCGTTAAATATGACGGTCAAGGAAAGTTTTAATTTTTTTATTTAGTTTTTACGGTGTCATTATAGTTTTTCAATTGGTGGGAGTCAGGAAGTACAAAAACTGCCCATTCCGTCCCTAGCGCTTTCGGCCATTTCTTTGGATATTTTCAAGGGTGGGGTTGTTTTGGTTCTCTTAGTTTCTTTTCATATTTTGATTTTGTGACGTATTATCTATGTATTCTTGGAATTCTAGTGGAAGCGTTATTTTCGAACCATTGCGTATTGGGTATGGATAGAATTCGAGAGGCTGACCAGTTTTACAAAAATAAATACTGTATTCTTTATACACGTACCATTTGTTCATGTATTGAGAATTGCTGGCATATCTGGTCTCGTGCTTCAGCAATATATCTCGAGATTCCCGAAAAAAATCCAAAGAAAGGTCTGTAATTTTATCGCTCCTGATCTGGAATGTCGACTTCAGTCAATTTATCACCTCCGTAACATGGCTTCCCTAAGTCTTATTTTTTTATAAATATTTCCATGGCGCTTATTCTAATGAACTCTTTTCCATAAGCACATTACTAGTTTGACTAATAGATCTCAGCATTTTATTAATATTAACCGTAAATTCTGTTCTAGCAATTTCTTTTCTCGTATGTTTCGTCTCTGGAAAACCCTTCCAGTTTTTTGCTTCCTTGCCGGGCACAACCTTCAAACATTTTCAGGCAACACCCACCGATTTTCTTCTGTCTACTAAGTCTCTACCACTCCCAGTAACTCCTTTCGCCTTTAATGGGATCAAGAGATTAAATATTGTCCTTTTACAGATATATTTCAGTGATATGTGATATATATATATATATATATATATATATATATATATATATATATATATATATGTATTAGTAGTAGTAGTAGTAGTAGTAGTAGTAGTAGTAGTAGTAATCTTATAAGTATAAGGAACTATACTCGTTCGGAAAACCTTCGGTGTCTTGATTTGCAAATAATCAAACCAATACCAAAGGGGAAAAAAAGGTATGAAAAAAGAAATAACCAAGAACATGTACGTTAGCCGAAAATAATCGTCTAGCATGCAAGTCCAAAGACCAAAGAAAAAAAACCCGATACGAGTAAGCAAAATAACTAAATAAAGTGCTCAATACAATAAGTAGAGCAGACCTAGTTAAACCTAGAGAGCCAACCTTCCCTGACGATCCGTTAAGGTGAAACCGTGGTAGGTTTGTCTGGCTCTATAGGTTTAACTCTATATATATATATATATATATATATATATATATGTATCCTTGTGCAGGTATGCAGAAAATAGAAAAGAACACGTTGGGTGCATAATCCGGGGTTCCTTAGTATTTTTGTTTTTATTTTTAAAAAACAGTGCTCCATACAGAAGTAGAGCTTATATTATAATAATATTTTTTGTTTAAAAATATGATTCCTTCGCTACATAAGAGTTCTCATGTTTCAAAAACGTGAGCCGAAATCATCCAAATAATTAATAATGAGCGGATTGAAGATGAAACGTGACTAAACACCTCAATCCAACTTAATTTTATTAATTATTTGGATGATTTCGGCTCACGTTTATAATATATATATATATATATATATATATATATATATATATATATATATATATATATATATATCTCGCAATATAGTAGTTCTCACAATGTAAATTCTTATAATATATATAGTATCGCTGCGTGCGTAAAGAAATAATCAGATTGGCGTAACTTCCCCTACTAAAATATGCCTATGATATTAGCTTCAAATCTCGTCTCCACACCAAGCAGTCACATGAGTAATCGCTGTCGTTTTACGCTGGTTTCAAGATTTCAAATAAATAAATAAATACCTATCATATGATCTGCGGCCACGTGACTGATTGTCTGAGATAAAGAGTGGCGATGACAAGTAAGTGAAGATTGTCTGTGTGGCTGAGAGAGAGAGAGAGAGAGAGAGAGAGAGAGAGAGAGAGAGAGAGAGGGCAAAAGTAAGTCTGTTTCTTACTAACTTCAGCGAAGAGAAAAGTAGAGGGTTATACAGAAATGCGCAGGGATAGATTTATGTAGTACTCTGCAGTCAATCATATGAGTCTACTACCTTTCGGTAGTGATCGATATGCAAAGGGTCAGCTAGGGAGAAAGGGGGAAATGTTTTTCTTATCGTGTTTACCTGAACGTAGAGAGAGGAGGGAAGAGTGCCAGGAGGGAAACGCTAAATATTGAAAGATTCCTTAGCGAGCAACAACAACCCCTCCCCCCACCAAAAAACAATAGATTGGTGATGTTTATAACGTTTTAGGTTCCATTTTCTAAAATTAAATCCATTTTCTAAAATTAAATCCACTGTCTCTTTATAATTCATCGATTATAGAATTTCGTTTCTCAATCTACGTGAGTTGATTGATAAGGAAGGTCACCTACCGCGTGGCGTCAATAAGAGTGGAGAAAGAAATAGGTTTTGAAAAGGTATTCAGCCACATAGAATTTCCTATTCACATCTGCTAGTTCGCTGCTTGTTGGCCAAGTCGCCTATAAACCGGGGAGCACTAATATATATATATATATATATATATATATATATATATTTATGTTATAAGGAACTTGGTAAACCGAATTGGTAAATCCAAAGAGGATGAAATCCTGAGAGCTCAAACCATCGCCAATCCTTTTATAATGAATCAAAAAAACACCAAACTGCACTTTCAAAGCACTATTGGGAGTTATTGGAAAAAGAAATTAACCCCACAAATAGAATGGAAAATCATCTCAAAAGCCAAAACTCCGATTAATTTCAGAGACCGATGCAATTTGTGCATTATGGAAAAAATACTAATTATAAAACATAAGGATCCGGACATACTATTGAACAGACATAATGAGTTGATTTGTAAATGTAGGCATAAAAATCACCTCATTTTAAAAAAGTATGTGTAGATATATAAATAGAAAATATAAATTGTTTTAAATGAATATATGAAAATACTGACACTGTGCTCTTTGATAAATGTGTTGGAACTTACAATTTTTTTTTTTTTTTTTTATGTGAACTTATTTAGATATATATATATATGAACATTATAGATAAGGGTAACTATGTATTTATATTGTGGACACATATGTATGGTAGTATGGATATATATGTATAAATAGATATACGCGTGTGTGAGTATAAATATACTAATATGAAGCAAAAAGAAAAAAAAAAAAAAAGCCATTTTTTTTCTCAATTCGTTGTTGGAAGATTTACCTGATGATCCTGAATCCTTAAAAAAGGATTTAGGTGAAATAAATTATCGTAATGGTACATTAAAGTGGTTTGTTTTTCATTACATTTATATATATATATATATATATATATATTTTTTTTTTTTTTTTTTCGGAACAAAAACATTGCTAAACAATCGAACTCTATATTTGAAAACAATAGAATTCAAAAGCGTTCGAACGAGTAGTGATTATTACTGATTTTTAAAGAGATATATTGTTATTATAGGTTATTAGCATATTTAGGATAGATAACATTCCACCCGAGACATGAAGAGCTTAAGATTGTAGCTGTCGTGAAAGCAAACCCTCGGGATGATGTTCTTCAAAATAACTGTTCTGAGAAAGAATTTGTTCAAATGAAACTGCCTTCTTACTAATGCAATATGAAGAGAATGTGAAGCGTTCGATTCTGTGTGCGTTGTTTTTCAAATCTTAGCTCAATACGTCCAAAACTAGTAGATGTAGTCCTCGGAACCGTTTTAATGGAAACCGTGATATTTTAGCGATTTGCTTGCAATGTTTCGTCTGTTGAAAGGGGTTGTAGAGCGTAAAATAATTCTTCATCCGCGAGGCTGCGTAAACACAGTTTAACTCTGACAGGCCTGGAAAGAGAGGATTTGGTGGCTCCAGGCATCAATACTCCATTTGTTTTGGTCCTATCTGACTCTTGTAAAGATAGAGCAGGGCAGTAAGATTCATCTTGTTTGTTTAACGGCATATCAACTCTTCATGGGTCATGTAATGCCTAAATTTAATTTTCTTTAGAATTTTTATGTAATAAAAATATGACGTATGTTATTCTGCTTTCACAATTGAATACATGGTAGATAATGCTCAGATTTTTCTGCATTTATATATTTGTGTGGTCACAATTATAGAAGCCATGATACGTGTGTTTTATGCTGTAGTATTATTGTACCTATATTTGATCAGTTTGATTAATTTAAGAAATTGTAGGATATTATAAGGATTAATGTCATGAAAGTTCTTTCGTATTGGCTGTTTTTCTTTAGCGGCATATCAGTCTCTATGCGTTATTTAATGCAGAAATCTAACCATTTTGGAAACCATTGTATGGCTTTAAATAAATATATTTTGACCGCAACTGTATACCTTCAGCTACAGATAAGTATTATTGATATAATATTTTTAATATAAATATATATTGTTAGTCATTTTTTATATAAAAATGTATTGTTGGTATTTTTTACTATAAAATGTATTTTTATACTTATATACTTTATTTTTGTTTGAGTGTTCATTATTTACCCACAGCTGGCACCCTAACAAGCGTTACCACTGCGGGTGTAGGTGGATCTGGGAACAATAGCAATTAGGAGGTAGTTCCATGCCCCTCAAAACCTTCCTGGTCAGAGGCCTTTCTACCGGATGTAGTTTATCGTCATGCCCAGGACTAAGATATCTTTATACAACGGTAGTGTAGTAATATTAGTTGACAGTGGATGCTTTGATTTTGCTTTTTATTTTACAGTAATATTTACCCTGTGCAGATTCATTCGATACTGGCCATATATTTGGAAGATTCTGGTTAACCGTAGACGTGCTCATCAAGTCGGCCCTTTTACCGCACCAGAAAGTACCTGATTCGTACTGCCACGTTCTAACTTTACAAAAGTCAGATCGGACAAAACAAAAATGGAGTATTGGTATCTGGAGCCACCAAATCCTCTGTTTCCAGCCCTGTTAGAGTTCAACAGAGTTTATGTATCATTCGACCTAATTATTCATATAATACTTTGCTTAGATTACACTGGTCAAGACGATTTTTGGTGCCAAGAAACAAATCACAATTTTTAGCTAATTTGATGGTGTTAATTCCGAAAATGACCTTAATTTTTCATGATTAGCTACCGTTTTTGCTGTATTTAAATTGTCATTTTTTGAAAAAGATCAATTTACAATCTTGGCTGATCGCAAAATTTAGTTAATAAAGGTCGTCGAAACCCATTAGTTTTCAGGTAGGCCGAGCAATTTATGTCAGTCACCCGAAATAAACTATTTTTATAAGCAAAAAAGTGTTTTTGAGTCAAATATTTTAAAATAGAAGTACTGAATTTTTCCATTTTGTCGACAAAATTCAAATTAACTGGTAAACTTTAACTTTAATAAACCTGATAATTAAGGAGAAATCAAAAAAAGAAAAAAAAAGAAAACCCTAAAATCTTCTGTTTGATATTCATAAATTTATCTCATCACTACGGAAGGAAACGAAGCACATTGAGAACATTTTGTTTTCACAGTTGGAAAGAAATTCTAATTAAAGACATCCCAATTGAATGCACCTATTCCATTGTACATTTTACTGGTGGAGTATCAAAAGGGACTTAAATAACATTGAACATGACAGACAATCAAGAAAGAGAAAATTTTGACCATATTTATGTTCACGTGATTTGATGAAAATACTGGTTAGTCTTGGTATATTCAATTGTTATTTTTAAAGACTTAGGGTTTGATTTTTGTTACAAAAATAGTATTTCTCAATAAGCAGACCAATATTTGTTGGTTTAAATACGAATTGAGAGCTTTCTACGATTTTGTTTTGAGAAATATTGCCAACGGTCAATATCATATATACAGAACACAAATGAAAAAATGCTTTTTTTTAAAAAAAAAAATGAGTCATTTCTGTATTGCAGAAGTGGTAGCTAACCAAGAAAAAGTAAGGTAATTTTCAGATTCAGCGTCCTCAAATTAGCTAAAAAGGGGTTTGGTGTCTCGACACCATTTTAATTTTTTTGTTGACTATTGTTACGGAAAGAATCTTTTACTGTTTCTGTACACCTTTGGATTTCTGTTCCACAGTTTTGCTCTCTTGTTACTGCACTCCACGTTTTCTGTGTCTACCAGATTCCGATAAAGCCAATCCCGAGATAGCAACATTATCACCTCTCTTCTGTTGACGATCATACATCCTATCTCTTTAATACTTTTCCTTCTATGTGCCATATCACTTCAGGACATTGGCGATCATGACTCTCCACAATTTCCTGTCCTTTGTAGATCTTTAATAAGTTTTTTTTTTCGCCATCTCTCCCAAACCCTGCTCCGCCATCCAATCACACGAACTCGTCAGATAAATGATGCGTTGCTTCCCTCTGTGAATCCCGTATATAGATTTTAATTTAGCTTTTATTTCTATATTTATGTTCCCACGCCACTGTTTTAATTATCCCCGAATCCATCACATTAATTCTGTTGAGAAAGAAGATACGTTAGATGATCCTAGACGTTCATTTACTTTATAAGATTCCGAAATTAGTTCACATTCAATACATTTCGCATTCAATAATTAATTTGTCTTTTAATCAAAATTTCAACTTAAAGAATACGATTTAAATTGAAATTGAAAATAATTAATTAAGGAAGAAATGTACAAAAACTTTTTGGATAGATACATCTCCTAAAATTTTGTTTTTTTAGGATAGCTTTATATTCATATATCCAATATATCAGGCGCGTTCTAATTCATATCTATCCATATTAAAATATACCGATAATATAATTTTTTTGAGTTGGCAGGATTTACTAAATTTTTATATAAATAGGTACCTCTTAAATGTCCTTTTTCTTAAATAAATAAGTTAGAAATATATAGATAACGTATAAACTTATTTTTAATAAACAAAATATCGAATATAACTGAATAAATTATGATTTTATATACAGGCTGTCCATAAAGTTCGTGTGCACTTTTTAAAAATTTATAACTTTATTTGTATTTGCGATAGAAATAATCTGTAAAAAATGTTATAAAGTTTAATGTACCTAGTTTTAAGTATAGCTAAAATAACTAATGTGATTTTAGGCATTATTGTAAATCAGTTGGCAAATGTTTTCCGTGTACTGCAAAATCGTATTACCGTTTGTATTGCTAATGATGGAGGACATGTGGAAACGTAAATAAATTTTCAATAAAACCTTAAAAAATATAGATTTACTTCTTTCTAATCCTTCGTACAAATTATTTCTATCGCAAATACAAATAAAGTTATAATTCTTTTAAAGTGGATACGAACTTATGGACACCCTGCATGTATAGCCATTAGACCCCAAGTACGTCCGGAAAAATGATATATAAAATTTATATACCAGAACAATATTAGGAAATTAATGACAACGAGGAAAACAAATTTTAGAGCAGTCAGAATTTGCAGCCCTAATTAGTTACATGAAGAAAAGAAATGTATTGAAAATTATTTGAATCTCCCCAAATACCCTAATTATTTCATATTCAACGTGAAACAAAAGTCTCGTAAAATATTTCAAAATAGAAGCGTTAACCATTCGGGAAAACCAAACAAAGTAAAAAAAAAATTATTTTATTTACCAACTCTATCACAACTACAACTGAATATAATTTATCTTAGCATAATATATAATTTCTTACAAATATTTCTAAAACAATAAAAGTTTTACTTAATACGAAAAAAAAAATAATAAGCTTAAACTTGAAGGAAGAATTTACACTATCGCCTGTAATGATTGTTACAAGGAATATCTATAGGAAAAATCTCGAATAAATTAAATAAAAGATGGACACAAAAGCTGTCTTTTACAAAACAAACACATTAAAGGCATTGGTTGTTCTAATCATGGGTATGACAATCAATAACCTACATCTAACAAAAAGGTCTCTGATTGGGAGATTGTGGCTTTCGTGGAGCATGGTACCATCTCTTAATTGTTGCTGTTCTCAGGTTCAACCTGACCCAGGGTGGTAGCACCTGTTAGGGTCCTAACCCTGAGAAAATAGTCCGTCTCCAAGCAAGAACAAAATAATATGAAAGTGCATTATTATGGTAAAAAATACCAGCAATATATTATTTTATAAGGAAGTTACCGGCAGTACATATTTATAGTAAAATCACCGGCAGTATATTTCATAGTAGAATTACCAACGATACAGTTAAGAGCAAAATTACCAACGATACATTTTATATATAGCTGAAATCATACAATTGCGTTCAAAATATATTTGGAAGAAGTCATAAAACTGTTAAAAAATATTTAGATTTCGGCTTTAAATAAACATAACTTAAGACCTGAATGATCTTTTTCTCTCACTATTGCTCATTTGGGAAGACAATGTGGCTAACCCAAAACAACTTAAACCTGTTTTCTTTCTAGCTGAATAACTCAAAGGGTTTTCCAGTTATTTTTGCGACAAATGGTGTCAAGTTGGCTAACCGTCTTATCTGAAAATCTGGAAAAAAGAAACTCAATTAGTTTAGTGTTATTTTTTTTTTTTTTTTTTTTTTTTTTAGATATTAAACATTTTGTGGGATGGGCAATTATGTTGTTACACGATTGGGACAATTTTGCTGCTACGTCCGGTATATATAGGCAAAGAAAAAACATAACCTATTATTCTTCTATGTGACGTCTAACTGCAGAAAGTGTGCGATCGTGGCTCTCCACAATATCCTATTCTTTGTAGCTCTTTTGTATGTTTTGTCACTTCACCACTTCTGCCATCCTTTTATACAAACTCGTTAGGTAATTTTCTCGCTAATTTTCTCTGCGCTTCAAAATGCCCGGAGAGTGTCAAATTCTCCACGCCTTCTTTTCTTGTTATGTGTTCAATAAATTTCAACTGTGTCTTCTTGAGTCTAAGAATAGGTGTCCTTTTTGTGTCTGTTTTGCTTAAGAGTTCGTCATTACTCTTTCAGTTCATGCTATGCTCAGTATCCTTCTGTAGAACCACATTCCTGTTGCCTCATGTCTCTTCCTCATTGTCATGGGTCCTTACCTATAACTACAGAATGAACTCTTTCTAACACTATGTATACTATGCCTCTCAAGAAAGAGGGTTGAATCGAGTCGAGCCGGATAGTAGCTCACTCCAAACCAGACTGACAGTCATACTAACACCTTCCGCATCTTGTATTATTATTTCGTGTCATATACCTTCGTTATTTCTACTCTTGTATTCGTGTTGTTCTTCCTTGGTCCTTACCTGGACCATAACACCCATATAATTTTGTATTTATCAAGTAATGTTGGAAAAATCCAATATATACATATATGGTGATTTTCTAAGTGTAGCTGAGATGTGGCACAAGGCTTAAATTTTAGAGCACCCAGTGAGCATTGAACTCACTACTCAGTCATAATTGTTCTAGGGATACAAGCTTGACTAACAATTAGACAACAGTGAAGTGCTCAATGATTTTTAAGCATAGCTTAGACGTGACACGAGGCCAAAACCATGGGACACCCAGTAAGGATTAAACACATTATTCAGTCGTAATTTTTCTATCAAAACAAGCTTATCAACTATTACATCACGTCGAGGTGCCCAATGATTTTTCTAAGTGTAGATTACATGTGGCACAAAGCCGAAAATATGCTGTACCCAGTGAGGATCGAACCCACTACCCAGTCGCAACTGATCTAGCTTGACAAACTTGCTGACCATTACACCACACCGAAGTGCCCGCGTACATGCATATATCAAATATATGGGAATTTCAGATAATAATATCTGTTTTCTGTTTTTTTTTTTTTTATTTTAGAATTATTTATCATATTGTGTTTCTTTACTCTCATCGATGTATATGTTTTTGTTTTTGTAAATTCTACGTGAATAATTGCCACGAAATTCAGCGTTTAATATTCATAGTTTCAACTATGAGCCAATGGATGACTGATCGCTATGTGCGCAATGAAGTCGATTCTGGAAAATTGAAGTAGAGGCCAATAGTTCTGAGACTTTGAAAACACCAATTTTAATGAAGTGAGCTTTCGCGTTATTTAGAACGCATCTCTTGACGAGATTATGACGGTACTGGCTATCACTAATGCAAAAACCATTTTCTTGTATCTAAACATAATGGTAACATAACCGTTTCTTTATAAGGAGACAATCGACATTCATTGCCTGAATAGTCAGCGGTTGAAATTTATAAAATCTTCTTAAAACTAGATTTCTTCCGTCCGCCAACTTTTATTCCTCTTTCTAAAATTGTTGGGAGTTTCCTTCCTAACCTTTTGTTTAATGTATGGTGAATTGTCAACATGTTCTTATTTTCTCTCTTAGTTGTACTCGCTATCCATTTTATTCGTTGCTGTGTTTGGAAGTCTTGAAGTGATGTGGTTTTCGTTATATGTTAAAGATCTTCATTTGTTGTTGTGTATCGTCTGTCAGCTGGTGCAGTCCTCTAGAATCCAGTTTTGCTTGTTGATCTGAGAAAATGGTTGTATTTTTTAAATCCTTTCACCCTCAAGAAAGCTGATAATGCCACTAAGACGCAAGTGGTTACTGGGAGTGAAAGACAATGAAAAGACTTTAACGATGATAAATGCCAATAAAGGAACATGGT
>OZ010597.1:39420684-39510684 GCA_963932145.1 Acanthosepion lycidas
ATGTGGATTGAGCAGTGAAGCAAGATAAGGTAACAGGGAGACGATATTGAGAGAAAAAAAAGGACTAAGATTTAAATATAACCATGTAAGGTCCGAAAGTCACTCAAGTCAGAGCATTACTGAATCAGGGCGTAAATGGAAGATGTAAAGGTGTATATTATGGGGATATATAGAATAGATAACGGTAGACCCACCACTACTTCCCAAACAATATGGAACCCCTCATAGGTGCGTCGGAAGATGATAGCAGGTGAAGCGGAATGATTGAAAGACAATCAACGATTTAGAAACAGTTTCAAAAGATTCATATTCGAAAAATAAATATAATTGCAAAATTTAAAATATTAGTATGGGTTACTTGTAAAAGCGTTGCATGAGTCCCAGTATAAATAGTTATAAATTAATTATTAACCGATTTTATCAGTGTGATATTTTTGTATTATAAATTATAACTAATGGAGCCTTAAAGCGGTCTGTTTTTCCCTAAATTAAATTATTCGCTTTGAATTAACATTGAGCTCTCAGAAAGTTCATTCTCCTTGGGATTATCCATACGGATTACCAAAATTTTCGTTACTTAAAATTATATATATATATATGTATATATATATTCGTTATTCATATATATATTTTTTATATACATATATATATAGCGAAGGAATCATATATATATGTGTGTGTGTGTGTGTGTGTGCAGGTATCTAGAAATATGATTCCTTCGCTACATAAGAGTTCTCACGTTTCAAAAACGAGAGCCGAAGCCATCAATATAATTATTAAAATTAAATTGAATTAAAGTAACCTGATTTTGTAAGTAACATATTTTGGATACATAACCTGTCTACGGAAATTAAAATTTAACCATCCCTAAATTAAAATAAATTTTGCTTCATCTTAACAACTCATAATATCAATATTGTCTGCGCATATAAATTAAGCACGAAATCTACCAAATTTTTATATCTTCCCATTCTACCAATGTAACTATAATACCAAACAAAATCGTATTAATAAACAATTTAAAAAAAAATTATCTGCAAGTTTAAACCAATACTCAATTCATTGCATTAATGCACGTCCCTCAAAATAGATGCTATCATAGTTCCCTTACCATAAGCAGCATATAAAACCAGTTAAACCTCTTGATTTTTTTAATTTGTTCAGAGCATAAGGTTCAACACGTGGGAATATAAACTAAAAGCGAAACCGATTATAGTAAAACATTTTTCTGAAACTCCACATGCAAGTAAAACAATTTTAATTTGAATATTTCTCATGTATTATAAATATTACTTTTAAATAATTCCACCTAGCAAGGATAAAACAACGTTCATTAAGTTTGAAATAATTGACATTTATTTCTTTTATCACTAGGGACCTCCTGGTCAATAATATCAACTTTGCAAAGAACTATATAGAAATAACGGATGATGAAACTAATATCATCTTAACGGCGAGAAAGTCACTGCTAACACTGAATAACTCCTGCTGGACTAAGCGCCACAATGACGAATTCGATGTCCCCATGGGAGCTTATGACTCAGCCAAAAGTTGCATACCTAGTATGTTTTTACATTTTAGTTGTGCTTAGTAGAATCGTAAAACCAGAACTAATTGGATTGTATCGGGATCATCCTCATCCCTAATAGAAATGGTTCACTAACAGAGAAATTAGAAAAGAAAATTATCAGGGCCTTCAAATTCCTAGGGTTTAAGATCAAGATTTCATTTAACCTTAAAATAGTTGACTACTTAGATATCACCCTTAACCTTAATGATGAAACCTTTAAACCTTGCCATAAAGAGAATGAAACCCCCAACTATATTAATATCGGTTCTAACCACCCCACTGCAATCCTAAGACAAATACTACCGTTTGCACCAGGGTTCGTAAACTATTGTCCAATGAAAAAAATCTTTAATAAGAATAAAGAACTATACGAAAAGGCCCTTCAACAAATGTGTTTCAAAAGTAATCTGTCAACCTCCATTAGTAATACCGATACACGAAAAGTGGAATCTAGGTGTAAAAATAGGAAAAGAAAAATCACTTGGTTCAAGCCCCATCAGAGGAAACTATTAAATCAACGGAGAGAAATAAAGATCGAAATGTAGACATAGACATAAACTCCAAATTCCATAAAATACATGTGCATATATGTTGGGGTGTATTTGTACGTATAGTGGCATATATGTATGGACATGTAAATGTACATTTGAGTATGTATGAAGATATGTACGCATATAAGCGTGTTAGATAGCATGATTTATTCCATTCGGTGCTCGGGTATTGCCCACAATTTATAATCTAGAACTCAATTACTTTACATTAAGCTTAACGGGCTTAAGTTTAAATCCCGCATTACTTAATAATATTGGATACCTGTAGTACAAGAACTATTTACTGTGAATCCCAGAAAAAAACATTCGGGGCCTGTATAAGAAACGCCACATAGTAGGAACTGATATTAAACTCCAAAGAACGAAGGTTCCGGCCATAAATAAGCTCCAACTCCAGACCGCTTCCCCCGGGATAAGATATCTTACGCCCCCACCAATCACTAACACAAATCAATTCTCATTAGCAAGATGTCTACTAGAGGAGGCCTGACATTGAAAATAAATTTAAAACAATGCTCCGATATATATATATATATATATATATATATATATATATATATATATATATAGAGAGAGAGAGAGAGAGAGAGAGAGAGAGAGAGAGCGAGAAAGAGACAGATAGACAGACAGACAGGCAGGCTGATTTAGGTAGAGAGGTGGGCATAGAGTGCTTGGATATATAGATAGATATCAACAGTTCGTGATTCTAAGATACATATGAATAGAATTAGATAGATAGATAGATAGATAGATAGATAGATAGACATGAATTGACAAACATAGATATATAGATAGATATGAACAGACATGCAGATAGGTAGATTGATATGAACAAATTTATAGATAGATAGATAGATAGATAGATAGATAGATAGATATGAAGAGACTGAGATAGATAGATAGATAGATATGAAGCGACTGAGATAGATATATAGATAGATATGAAGAGACTTAGATAGATAGATAGATATAGATAGATAGATAGATATGAACAAACTGAGAGATAGATAGATAGATAGATAAATAGATAGATAGATAGATAGATAGATAAAACAGAGAAAGAAAGAAAAGAATGAAGCGGATGGAACAAAAAGTGATGACGAAACCACAAAACTAAGAAAGTATAGAATTTCAGGAATTTGTAAAACGAATCTACCGGAAAAAATCTAAACAAACAAAAATTACTAAAAAAAAAAAAAAAGAAAAAAAATGCAAATGGAAACAATAAAAAAAAAAAAAGAAGAAATTTCCCGGCCGAAGAAAATAACAAATCTGCAGGCAAACAAGCGAAACAGATGTCCAAACAGTCAAAATGAGATTTTGCGTAAATCTGTATTCGACTTGCAGCTTGGAGTTTCGCAACCGCAGGGCCATAAAGTGGATTTCCTGGCAGAGGGTGACCGTGTTTTGTTTTATTGTTTTTCTTTGTATTTTTTTTATTTTTTATTTTTTTTATTTTTAGAGTTCCTCTTTCATTTCTTTTCCGGCAGAAAGCAGCGTCCATCTACATTAAGAGTGACGTTTGAAATGCCGCCATGTCACGCAGCTCGGCTGGAGAGGCGCAAAAAGTTACACTGAATTCTCTTGGCAAAACTGTCGCTGGCTAAAGACTTTTTCACTTTTTAGTTTGTATGATTCACTTCCCTCAGGATAACCTATCTCTCTCTCTCTCTCTCCCTCTCTTTGCCTCTTTCTCTCTCTCTCTCTATCTCTCCCTCTCTTTGCCTCTTTCTCTCTCTCTCTATCTCTCTCTCTCTCTATCTCCCTCTCTTTGCCTCTTTCTCTCTCTCTCTCTCTATCTCTCTCTCTCCCTCTCTTTGCCTCTTTCTCTCTCTCTCTCTATCTCTCTCTCTCCCTCTTTTTGCCTCTTTCTCTCTCTCTCTCTCTCTTTGCCTCTTTCTCTCTCTCTCTCTATCTCTCTCTCTCCCTCTCTTTGCCTCTATCTCTCTCTATCTCTCTCTCTCCCTCTCTTTGCCTCTTTCTCTCTCTCCCTCTCTTTGCCTTTTTCTCTCTCTCTCTCTTTCTCCCTCTCTTTGCCTCTTTCTCTCTCTCTCTCTATCTCTCTCTCCCTCTCTTTGCCTCTTTCTCTCTCTCTCTCTCCCTCTCTTTGCCTCTTTCTCTCTCTCTCTCTCCCTCTCTTTGCCTCTTTCTCTCTCTCTCCCTCTCTTTGCCTCTTTCTCTCTCTCTCTCTCCCTCTCTTTGCCTCTTTCTCTCTCTCTCTCTCCCTCTCTTTGCCTCTTTCTCTCTCTCTCTCTATCTCTCTCCCTCTCTTTGCCTCTTTCTCTCTCTCTATCTCTCTCTCTCTCCCTCTCTTTGCCTCTTTCTCTCTCTCTCTCTCTCTCTCTCTCTCTATATATATATATATATATATAGCTAGTTTATTCCTTATCTATCTATTAATCTATCATTGTATCAGCCTGTCTAGCTACTTACCCACACGAGATAGATAAAAATAATCTATCTATCTATCTATCTTTACCTTTTTCTTTTCTTTTTTTGTGTATATAACTATCCCTTTTATTTTTGTTACGGGATCCACCCTTTTCCTATATAAATGGACTCGTCCTGCTGCCATAAAATATCCACAGTCAGTCAGAGAGAGAAAGTAGAGGAACGGTGTAGAGGAACAGAGTGGAAAGTACATAGACACTGTGATTGAGTTGACGTTAGAAGTCAGTTACAAGGACGCCCGACTTTAAGGAAGTTTACTTCGAGACTGTATATAGCGATCTTAGATTAATTCTAACCGGCGTTCCTGGATTTTACTAACAGCATTACCTTTTGTATTTTATGTAAATACATTTAATTTCTTAGCTTAAATACTTACGTTTGTCATTTATTGGAGACCGATTTTTCACGCAGAATCCACAACAATTTTCTATCTATCTATCTATCTATCTATCTATCTATCTATCTATCTATCTATCTATCTATCTATCTGCCAGTTTGTTGCTCTATCTATTTATCTAGCTAGTTAGCTAGCTAGCGAGCTATTTGCTTTGTTGCTTAGCTAGTTAGCTAGCTAGCTAGCGAGTTATTTGCTTTGTTGCTTAGCTAGCTAGCTAGCTAGCTAGCGAGCTATTTGCTTTGTTGTTTAGCTAGTTAGCTAGCTAGCTAGCGAGCTATTTGCTTTGTTGCTTACCTACACTATTGAATTCATTATCTATATATTTAGCTAGGCTGATTAATGTGTATCTCTACGTACTGTCATATTCCCATCTGTCTGGGTTTTAATACACGATCCCACAATTCGTTACCGTCAAAAACACACAGGTAACCTCTCAGAATTTCATCAACGCAACCCCTACTCTTTGCAAAATGTGGTATACGAACCAATAGGAAAATATCGAGCAAAAAGATCTGTTGGAAATGTCCAAAATTTTAAATCCAGCAAATATTAACAATAAACTATTTGAACGTAGCTTCAGAAAAGGATATTTATAACTTTTCCAACGCACTGCCCAGGGTTTTCTCTCATTCCGAGCTGGACGGCTGCCGTAATAAGGCAAAATTGGACACGTATTTCTTCTTTTAACTCATCTTTAGCTCCACGTATCTATCTATCTATCTATCTATCTATCTATCTATCTATCTATCTATCTATCTGTGTACACTTAGCTTGTTCATATCTATCTATCTATCTATCTATCTATCTATCTGTGTACACTTAGCTTGTTCATATCTATCTATCTATCTATCTATCTATCTGTGTACACTTAGCTTGTTCATATCTATCTATCTATCTATCTATCTATCTATCTATCTATCTATCTATCTATCTATCTATTTACACTTAGCTTGTTCATAGCTATCTATCTAGCTATTCTCTTCTTGATCTGTTTATCAATCTATCATTCTCTCAGTCTGTCTAACTCCTTACCTACACTAGTCTATTTTTATCCTTCTATCTATCTATCTATCTATCTATCTATCTATCTATCTATCTATCTATCTATCTATCTATCTGTGTGAGTGAATGTAGATGAGAATATGAGGTCAATTTACAAAATTTAGCAATTTTGAAAATCTTTGAATTGATATGTTTCACCGAAGAACCGGTTCTCAGAAAAATAATTTTTATTTTACAAGATCAAAAGTTTCATGAGCTAGCCGAAACATGTTCATTTTAAACATCTCAACGCTTCAAGTATTTTATTTCAATTTAATTCAGTTTCATCTAAGTTTTGACATAAAAAACTGACTTGATTTATTCAGGCTATACAACTGGACAATCCCAAGAGGACTGAAGAACCTTCATTATTTTCCGTGAACACAATTTTAACAAAATAAGATACTCGTATTATACAGCATTGAGGAAAGGGTTAGAAAGCGAGCTGGAAGTATTCTTAGACAAGCTAATAATGGATATCATGCAGAAGGGACTAACTGTTAACTAGAAGAAGACAGGTTTTTAAATCTGCAGCTAAGAAAGTTGGTTTACTCTGTCGCGCTAGATAGTTTCTTGCGACAGAATCTATCTTACATATGTATAAGTAAGCGAGCTATTTGCTTTGTTGCTTAGCTAGTTAGCTAGCTAGCTAGCGATCTATTTGTTTTGTTGCTTAGCTAGTTAGCTAGCTAGCTAGCGAGCTATTTGCTTTGTTGCTTAGCTAGTTAGTTAGCTAGCTAGCGAGCTATTTGCTTTGTTGCTTAGCTAGTTAGCTAGCTAGCTAGCGAGCTATTTGCTTTGTTGCTTAGCTAGTTAGCTAATGCGTCCATGCATTGAATATTGTGGGTATATCTGGTTTGGTGCTCTTGTTAAATATTTAGAAGTTCTTGATAAAATCCAAAGAAGAATCTGCAATGTTATATGTCATGAGCTGCCATCTCTGTTTCAGTCATTTTCCCACCGTCGTAACCGTGATTTTTCTATAAATATTTTCATTGTAATTGTTCTGATGAAATTACCTGCATGGCACCAAAGTTTATGAAGCGCAGTAATAGATTGGCTGTAAGGTCACATCATTTTACAGTTGAAATGGTAAGATGTAACACTAAGTGTTGTGCTAACAGTCGAACGTTTCGCTTGTAGAACTCTCTTCCATGTTCTTGCATCCTATTTAAATGCAATGTCAATTGTCATCTTCTGTCTTCTTAATTCCTATACTCTTATTGTTCTCTCTTCTTAATGGTGATTTTTTGTCATTATCTCTTGCGCTCTGTAACCTCTTGCGTCTTAGTAACTTTATTGTCTTTCTTAGGTTTAAATGCTTCAAAAAGTAAGAATTGCTGAGGAATCTCATTTATAAAACCAGATGCAAAACACCCAGTAATGTTACGCCTTTCTATGTGTGCGTGTATATACATACACATGCAAACATATAGAATTCATATCACGTGTGTACATATATATATATATATATATATATATATATATATATATATATATATATATATAAACATAATTTTAAATTCATTGATTTTTGTTTTTAATATTCGGACCTAGGCTGCCTTTCGGCAAACGCATCATCAGGGACCAATCGTTGGCAACTTTTAACTCATTTGAATTGATAGGAGATAGTATTGGAATACGCTTAAAATTACGAAAGACGTAAAATTGAGAAAAAAACAAATAAATTTACTATCAAAATACGTAAATAAAGAAAAAAACTATTTGATCCAATGGAGCATAAAAAGAAAAAAGAATGCTCACATATCTCCGAATAAATTCAAGCATCTTAAAAAAATTTTCCTTCTGCTTGCATAGTACAGTTTGGAATAATTTTAAGGATAAATTTTCCATATATATATATATATATATATATATATATATATATATATATATATATATATATATATAGGTATATATATGTGTGTGTGTGTGTGTAAGCTTTATATATATATATATTTATATGTGTGTGTGTGTGTGTGTGTAAGCTTTATATATATGTGTGTGTGTGTGTGTGTTTTATAAGCGTTCTTGTGACTCTCTGAATCGTTAAACATTGCCATATGCAATATTTCTGTGTTCATATTAATATTCATGTTAATAAATGTCCATTCGTAAACTAATGTGTGTTTATTTGCAAGATCTTATGTTCATTTTTCCTATGTGGGTATTTGATTGAAAAACTCAAGGAAAAATCCAAGAAATTAAATAAAGCTTTTTGCTCATTCATAATGTTTTCCTAGATTCATGCTTGACATGTCCTTGGAAAAATTTAGTGCGTTTATAATTTGTCCCCTTTTTTCGATCAAAGGTTTTGCCTCTCAGGACCTTCTAAAGGGTGTTCCAATAACTTGGACCGATTTTAAATCTGAAATTAACTTTAAGCATCTAATGAATTTTTTTCTTTTATTTTTAGATTTAACAAATTAAGTCTTTCGCAAATTCAACCATGGAAAGATTAACAATCAAACAATGTGTTGAAGTTTCAAGAGTGTAATTGGAAAAACATTGTTCGTAAATTTAAGCAAACTGGATCAGTGGCAGATGTAAAAACACCATTGCGTGCTTGTTTACGCCGTTCAGCTAAAACATTGCTGCAGTGCACGAGAATGTAGCTAAAAATCCAGACACCTCTATTCGTCATCGCCTGCAGGAATTCAACCTATCCACAACAACGTTACATTGTTTCCAATTGCACTCTTGGTTGGTCGACCAAAAAAAATCGCGAAGTGTGCGAAATGTATATCTGCTTGAACGTCCATTTTCGTAATAGTCTTCGATAACTTTCACACGTTGTTTGATTGTTAATCGTTCCATGGTTGAAATTGCCAAAGACGTAAGTTGTTAAATCTGAAAGAAAAAGAAAAAAAAATCATTAGATGCTAAAACGTAATTCGCATTTAAAATCGGTCCAAGTTATTAGAACACCCTTTCTTTCATAACATCTATATCTATAACTTAAAAATTTTGCTAAGTGTGCCGTGATATTTTCATTTGCTCTTAGGTGTGTCGTTGCTTACAAAGGTTGAGAAACACTGCTCAGAACGGTGAGCTAATGCAACTTTGTCTCCATCTTCTGTCGTTCTGAATCTTTCTACAAGAACGTCACATCGTTTCTAGTTGCACTGTCGGTTGGTCGACTCAAAAAAAAAAAAAAAAAAGAAAAAAATCGCCAAGTGCATGAAATGCATTTCTGTTTGAACTTCCATTTTTCTTAATAGGCTGAAACAGCCCCTTAGTTTAGGATAGAGGCGTGTGCCGTAGAGCATATATAGATTAGGTTGATTCGTTGCAGGGTATTTCATGCCAGAAAATATTTTTAGATTATAAGAATTTTTGTTTTTGACGACAATAATTCTTTTAGTTATAAAAGTCTCACTTATTAACCCATGGCTAGAAAATGTAGATTAATACCCCTTCCCCAATGATATTTGCGCCTTACAAATCGTAGTACGGTTTTCAGGTACTTTTCAGTAGTACTTTTCAGGTACTTTTCAGATTACCTGTACAGGCCGCTAAAATCAAGCAGTCACCTCCTTTAAGCGACCTACATGCAATTCGGGTTTCATGTATGGAAAACGAACGTTCTAATCACTCAGCCACACAGAGAAAGAAGATGAAAGACATAAATCGGGATTTTAACCTAAAATACATGAGGATTATGAAGTTATTTATAATATGCAACAAAATAATCTATACTACATCTTTTGCTTGTACTTGCCAGATAAACTGATAAAAATAAGTGAGTATTGAAACGGATTCAGTGATAAATAAAATTTTGGTAAATAAAATAAAAATAAACAAATGTTTTTGCCCGTATGGTTATAAAAACACAATTACAAAAATCTCGATAACTGTAAGAAAATTTGAAATAATTAATAAACAATATATACAAATGCAAATAAATATTATAAGCATAATATATATATATATATATATATATATATATATATATATATATATATATATATATATATATAATAAATGTAAAAACGATTAATTTAAAAGCGGTCTCAATACATAGTAGAGCAATATTGTCAGAATATCTTGTCCACCAATTTCTAAATATTTTTGGAGTTTAAATAATGATACTCCTAAGGTGACATGGAAAATTTAAAAAATGTCAAGAACCTGTAGATCTTTTATATGAACCATGTTTTCTGCGTTTACATGAAGAATTGGAAATTATCAGATTTTATGTAAAAAAAACAACTCCTTATTAAATCAAAGGAGCGAATTAACTGTAAATTGTAGACATAGTATACCTTTCCCTTACACTTTAGTTAAAATTGGAATTGGATAATGTTTTTCTTATATTTAAGTTCAACTGCGTTGCACCATACATGTTTTATTTGTAAGATTAATTTGGATTTAATATAGTTTTGTATTAATCTCCTGTTAGTATAAACATCTGATACGATGTACTTCGTTAGTATTTTTGACATCTTATACTGATTGGTTGGTATTATTAATATCATATATGGATGATCTTTATTTAACGGTTGCATAATAATTTACCAAATAATACTATACGTTTGAATTATTTACTTGTTTTACTTCTTGAAAATACATTTTATTTATCCTGGACATTAGCCTAATAGATTACAATGTTGGTAAAAACTGCGCGTTATTTCACGTAACATGATTAGATTTGCTAATGCAGTTTGGTGGCAATAGATCCAATGGGCATAAATGCTGCAACTAAATATGAACTCCTATTGAAACATCTTGGGATATCATTTTATCTTAATATTCCCAGCACGAACAATGTGTATTTCTTTGGTATTGACAGATATCATTTGTCAACTTACTAAGGAAATATATCATTGACATGACAATACGTTTTCTTTTTGGCCTCATCAAACTTCCATGTTGAATAATAATTTCCTGAAGTCGATTTGACATTATTGACCACGTTGTCTTTTTTTTTCAAGGAAGGAGAATTGAATAGGTTTGTTCAAAAATACACGGTGAGGAATAAATTTACCCAAGTAAACGTTCTGCCATGTAATCCGTAGAGTTCAATGTCGACGACGATCATAAACTGCATTATCTTAGGTCCCTGCAGTAGTATTTTACGTGGCTATGCAAAGAAATTGTGGAGGCATATATCTCTCTACAGAAAGTTGGCAAACATCGACGTGAGTTTTGGCGTTCTGTTGTATTTCCCCAGTGACACCTGCAGACATATACAACTGAACAACTTGATGTTCTTACGGAAAATCCTAGCAACCACACGCCATCTTGCAGTGTTGCAGGCTGCCGATTCTAAGTCCATCGTGTGGTGATCATGGAAATGTCTGTTTCTCTTGATGACATACCTGTAGGGTGTGCGTGTGCAATCTGCTTTTCGATGCTCGCGAGATAGCACGCTGCACGATACATTTTTAATTTGATCGCTCTCAATCTTCAACGACCTATGTATAATCTCTGAATGCGCATAATTTTATGACAACTGCTCCCAAACAATAAGGCATCTTATCAACTCAAAAAAATAAAACAATAAAAACAAGCCTGGAGTAGGAATATATAATAAGCTTGCAGCATTGTCACATGAAAGCACGTTAGTGAGATATTAAGAAAATGTAATGAATGATTATTTGATTAAAGTGATTTAAATAAAAGATTATATATAGATAAAAGGGATGTGTACACGAACTAAGAATATGTGAATAACGTAACGGATGGCAAAAGTGAAATTGTCGATCAGGGTTCAAATTCCAGCCTAGTCTGTTGACTTCACTTTTTGGCTAATACTGTTGAGAAACTGCCTATATTTCTGAGATGAGGTATTATGTACTTATTTACATTATTCGGACTATTGTCCTCATCTCTGTTGCCATATTTATCACAACGTTTCGGCCGCTCCAAGGACTTAAGGGACAGTGGATAAAGACTTTAGATAGATCCAGTGACATTACCTAAAGAGTGTAAGTTCAATACCTGATTAAGGCGGTATAGAACATTGAGAGGAGAATAAATAGGAGGTAACTGACATCCATTAAACATGGCACGTGGAACTAGAACAGTCTACCCCAGCAAGCGAAATAAAGGGTTCAGTTCGACATTCCAACCATCTGAAGAAGGCCGGAGCGTACAACGGCCGAAACGTTGTGATAAATATGGCAACAAAGATGAGGACAATAGTCCGAATAATGTAAATAGTGTACTGTTGAGAAAATATATAAATACACAAGTTCTATCGTTTTTCACCTATGGGTTACATATCAGGATATATTTCGTCCTGTCGCCTTGGTTGGTAGGCCGTCTGGGAAAAGATCAATTCTGAATTGAAAATCAGTGAGGTGTAGGACTAACGACTCCACCTCATAAAATCTACACACTACTGCATCCATAGCAGCATGACCTTGCGCAGGGAGGGTTTGATCCTATACTCGACGTGGATATATACAGATTCGGCTATCTGATGGTTTAAAATAACGTGGATGTTTGATAAGCCCAAAAGCACAACCTGTTGTCACGTTATTGAAATATTTCCAGGACATAATATCTTTCCTCGGTACGTTGACAAATGATCTGTTTACAGAAATAAAGAATTACATGCTGTTCGTGCTGAAGATATTAAGAAAAAAAAAACGGAACTCCACAATTATTCATTACCAATTCATATAAAGTGCATGGATTAAGTACCTGGCACCCATAGTAACCAGACGGGCAATTGAATTAGAAAGTCTAAACAAGTTTTGCGCGCAATATTGTATTATAGGTTCTAACAATGATGTAATACAAATAGGCCATTGTCTGATGGGACAATTCTTCGTTGAGAGTTTGGATCTTTAAACCGAACCTGCATGCTGATGTGTCCTGCTGCCGCTTTCCAAGCTTGACTTTACTGAACGAAAATAACGTTTACACTAATAAGAAATAATTTCCTGTAACAGTATTCATATATACATATATATATATATATATATATATATATATATATATGAAGAAATATAGTCTAAAGATATATAGTCTTTATGGGATAAAGTTTTCAATATCTGAGATAGAGCGTGTGTATATATAAAAGTGAACATAGAAGTCAACACTTAGAGGCGACAGTCTGTTTTATGCTAGATGCAATCGTCAGGCCATTATATATATATATATATATATATATATATATATATATATATATATATATATATATATATATATATCGGGGTGATATCACGGTTTCGATAGCTATGGCGGACCCGCCACCCATGACGCCAACAGCACCGTTTGCCACCAGGCAGTATTTCATATATATATATATATATATATATATATATATATATATATATATATATATCAGATGCGATGGATAAATTGTTGTCTAATTATGGAAAATGAAAATAACACTATCTCATTTTAAGATATATACTTAGCACAAACATATCTTAAAATACTAAAGATTAAATGTATTCAATAAAATAGAAATTAGCTTCAACCACGCCCATCAGACGACTTCGTAATCTCCTGGACGCTCTTCTGGACGCTCTTCTTATTCAAGTTGTTGAATGCTGCCATAATCCTTGCCTTCTGTTGTCTTTGGTGTTACAAGGATTTTTATTAGTCACTCTCTCAACAGAGCCCCACATATAATAATCAAGGAGGTTGCAATCTGGGGAGATAGGTGGTCAGATGCAAGGGCGTATGTCGTCACGGAAATTAAGGATTGATGCGTAAATTGTCGCCATTTTAGAGTTATAATTTTTCGCATACGCATTGTTTGTGTTTGATTTTGTCGACTGCACTATTCAAAAAAAAAAAAAAAAAGAGCACCAAGACGCAATTTACTCCGCCAGAAATTAGGCCAATACGAACATTTCAGAATATTTAGATGTCAATCTGAGGACAGCGCAGAGGATGTGGGATGAGTTTAGTCTAATGGTGATTACGAAGGTGTTTAGAGTAATCACTGATGATGGTAACGTTATGCCTCTGTTCATCTTCCCATGGGGCGTCAGACTTAATATGTCTTATGTTTTGGCACAACTATTTGTATATATGTTGGTGGATAGTGGTCCATTATGGGTAGTAATGTTCATTGTACTATCCTGACGGTTACTGGGTTAGCGGTGACGGTTATGTTTCAAATTATACTCAATGACCGCTAGAATAATTTGATAGATTACTATTACTGCCCACCCAATAAACCTCACAATAATACAATAAACATTGCTAACCATAATGGACCATTCACTAGCTTATATAAAAAGGCATCAAAACAAAACACGTATGATCTGAATAGACCTTTCAAACACTAAACAGATCGTTGCCACTTGGTGTTGAACCCAATATCCACTTTTATGCTACACATATAAGTGCAAAAATAATGTCGGTTGTTGACGTATTTCTAACGTAAAAACCGACATTAGTTTTGCACCAACCTAATAAAAAAATTCTATATTGGCCCAACAAATATTAAAAAAAAAACGGCTTAATTATCAATTATCAGTGATCAAAACAGATATATAAAAACAAAAATGCAGGGCAGTTTAAGAGATAAAAATTCGAAACACCGAAATTTACGGTATCGCAAGTTTCTACCAGAGCACTGTTAACAGGCATTATTGGATGTCTAGCTAGAATGATGAGTTGTGATATAGCGTAACAGGCTTGTATGTGGATGGCTATATATATATATATATATATATATATATACAGAGAGAGAGAGAGAGAGAGAGAAAGAGAAAGAGAGAGAGAGATAAATAGATATATATGTTTATATTTGAAGAACTATAGATTCGACGCAATTGATGATACCATCTAGCATGAAACAACCGGTCGCCTCTGAGTGCTGACTTTAATCTTCACTTATATATATATATATATATATATATATATATATATATATATATATATATATATATATATATATGTGTGTGTGTGTGTGTGTGTATGTATATATATATATATATATATATATATATATATATAAATTATTATAAATTAAATATAAATAAAACTTAAATAGCTGATAACCCTTGAAGTGTGGCCGAACAGGTCCGTCTACGAAACTCCGGAGTCGGGACGGCGAAAGTAACAACATCAGCTAAGTGACAAACATTTACTTTATTTCCCCTGATTTTGTTTGTAGGACTTGGAGATTAAGAGCTTCTTTCTTAGAGCACTCGTGAAATAAAAAATAATAATACCCATGGTATTTTAAGGGTTTGATAGTCTTTAATTAATAATAATTATACTCTGTCTTTAACATAGAGCTCTCCCTGGATCCATATCCTCCTGGAAATTGCATACGGATTACCATATTGTATTATTACCATATATATATATATATATATATATATATATATATATATATATATATATATAATAGACTCTCCTGTCGGTTTCGACGTATGAGGATCTGACAGCTTATTGATTCAGTTATCAAATTTTGTGCGATAATCTTAAGTAGCATTTAAGACCCGCTGGTGATTTACAAAGGAGGCCACATATGGAGCAAGTGTGAGGATTGTGAGATGAGAACACTGTTAGATGTGCTGACCTTTTAGATCACTCTCTCGCTTCTTGAAGATGATTCAGACAAGCAGATTGAAAGTTGCTGAGAACACTAAAATACGTTGATCTCCATTCTTCCCACTTCAAAGCTAAGCGCTCAAGGGTATTATGTGGTATATTGACTGCTCAGACACACACACACACACACACACACACACACACACACACACACATATATATATATAGTAATACCATATTGCATTATTACCATATATAAATATGTATATATATATATATATATATATATATATATATATATATATTTGAAAATGCAGTCAATGAGATGTGCTCTATTTATAACAAAAAGTTCATAATTCTAAGATATTTTGTTTTTTAAAAGTTTTGCTATATTAAGTTCTATGCGTTTGAAATCATCAGGTTCGTGCCGTAAGGATAGATTTACCATTATTGGAATCTCAAGTGGGTGTTGTATTTGTTTGCCTTAGAAAAATATTTTGGAGGATGACGGGGAAATTGTAATGAAGTTATTCACTTCAAATCTTTCATGAACTACTCCATTTTTCAATTCCTTCCATTGGAAATGCTCGGCTTTGTTAAGCTGAGGTTCAACTCTCTAATTTGCTTTTCCCGCCTCGGTTTTGTATTTCCTACCAGCTACTTGCTCCTGTGTTTACACATATATGAATATTTGTGCATATGTATAGATAGATATTATTATTTTTCTTAAATATATGTGAGTAAATCTATGAGAATATATTTTGTAACGGTGTAAAGTTGCAAAAGTTTTGATTTAGTCTTTGGTCTCCAGAGTTTCACGTCCTGGCGCGAGATTTTAATGAATTGCAATTTACAATGTTTGACTTGAGTGACCTCTGGCAAAACGGCTTCGTTAACCTGGCTGCCACGAACTTTACCTAATCTAGGAAATTCATTTAGAATTTAGTGGTGTTCACATATAAAAAAAAAAATAATGTACTATGTCTAACCCCAGTTTGGTGCCATCAGAATTATAGATGTTTCAAAATTAAAAGAGTCGCTGAAATGTCAAAGTTTTTCATCCGATGCCGGAGAGAAAGTTTCGATGCGAAATTGGATCTAAGCGTAAACCAGGAACGTGCTTCAAGAATTGGCTGAATGAGCGGATAGAAAGTTGTGTTTGTGAATTGTAATTACATTGTATAATCGGTTATTTAAGAGATATAAATTTACTTCGTTTTGATAACAATTTCAATAATCTTTTTTAAACCTTGCTTTATGGAAGTTATTGTAATCATTTCCCTCCAGGCAAGGCAAAAAAAGCCAAAGAGACGAATGTGGAGTTTTACTGAGAGAGAGAGAGAGAGAGAGAGAGAGAGAGAGAGAGAGAGAGAGAGAGAGAGAGTATAAGAAATAATATAAGAAAATAAAAGCATTAATAAGAAGCGAGAAAATATATTAAAAAAAAACAAACAAAAAACCTAAACTTGGAATAAAGAATACAATGATTTTTCAAAATCAAAATTAACTGGGAAGCAAAAGGTATGAAGAGATTTCCACGAGCAAGAAGTGCATATATATATATATATATATATATATATATATAGAGAGAGAGAGAGAGAGAGAGAGAGAGGGAGAGAGAGAGAGAGAGAGAGAGTTGGACTGATGTGAATTTGTGACCCTGGGTTTGACACTATTTCCGATCATCAGACAAATTCTATCACTGTTATTCAGCGCTTTCCAATATGTACGTTGCATATATAATATATGAATAATTTATATAAAATATTTCATACACACACACACACTTATATATATATATATATATATATATATATATATATATATATATATATATATATAACCGCTAGAATAGATTACCCACAATGCACCACAGACCGATATATAGAAATAGCCGAGGGAAAATCCAGCATTCGTGGCCTGACGATTGCGTCCAGCATGAAACAGCCTGTCGCCTCTGTGTGTTAACTTCAATGTTCACTTTTAAATATATATATATATATATATATATATATATATATATATATATATATATATATATATATATATATAGGCCATGTGTGTTCTGCTTTTGCACGACTATTTGTTTCGTTTCGTTTGATTTGTTTTATCACATATCATCCTCAATTGGTCATTTAATGCCGACAAGATTCTTATTGCTGGTAATATTTTTTCCCAAAATGTATTGCTGGTAATAATTTTTTTTCTTCAAAAATTAATTGCTGATAATATCTTTTTTCCGAAAATGTATTGATGGTATTAAAACCTATTTTTACACTTTCATTGTGTTTTGGTCCCAATTTAGGGTTAATTATTTGCCCATAACTTGGATCCTAACAGGTGCTACTACCCTTGGTCAGGATGGACAAGAGAACACCAGCAATTAAGGGATGGTTCCACGCTCCTCAAAACACCTCCTGATCAGAGACCTTTCTGTCAGTTGTAGTTAATCGTCATAGCCAGGACATATGACTATTTATACATATGTTGGTCGATGTTCCATTATGAGTGGTAATGTCTATTGTACTATCCTGACCGGATCTCCAACTCGTCCATCCGCGCCAGATGCAGCATTCTGGGCCTGGAAGAAACTCTGCTTAACAGGAGACCCCGGTGGTTCGTGCACATGCTGCGGTGGCCTGTTGATGAGTTCGTCCGTAAACTGGTGGCGCCAAACGCACCCACTGGTTGGAGGAAGCGCCGAGGTGGTCAACTCAAGACGTGGCTCGCAACGGTCAAAGCAGATATGGAACTCATGTCCGGTGCTCGCGTTTTCGGGGTCCGACGCTGGAATTGCGAATTGCGAATTGCTCGATTATGCCTTCGATTCTGCTGCCGATCGACGGGGGTGGATGGCCTTGACGCGCGATGCGGTTAATTTAATTGGAGCTGGCTTAACCCACCCCGGGTGAATGCCGTTACAAGACAAGAAGAGAAGAGTGGTAACGATTATGGTTTAAATTATACTCAACAGCCTGTAGAATAATTTGAAACATTTCCATTACCCCTTGCATAGAACATACAGTTCCATATAGCAATTTCAACTGTAATATGATCAGACATTGCTGAAAATTTAGGATATTTCTTAAATAATAGTTTAGCTGGCTATTATTTTTAGGGGGAAATGTATCTCTGCTCTGACTTTCTCAGGTTGACCTTAGGGATCAGATACAAGTCAAAATTAAGGAAGTCGTGAATGATAGAGAAAAGTTTTTCAGGGAGTTGGTTATTACACATTAAGCAAGGTAGACGTGTTGACTTTCCTTTCTGGAAATTGCTCCCCAGTGGAGGGAGAGAGCGACCCTACTGGTTTGAAGATGTATACATCGACGTGGATAAATTAGATAAGTTAAAATTCTATGTTGAGGTTCTTTTATCTCCGAACAAAAACCGACATGAGATCACTGACCGGGAGAAGATGAGAGAGATAAGATACAAACATATGAGTGAATCGACGTCGTCGCCCCAAGACCCCTCCCACCAAGGGGCTATAAACCCATTTAGCCATTGAATATTAATGAGTTATATATAGAAGCTATAATTAAGACTCCATTTTATCAGAAACATATAATTAATAGCGGATCTTTTTAATACACTATAATTAATATCAAATTTTAATTTTGTAATTAATAACAGATTTTGCTGTAAGCCCAGATCGTGTAATATGTATAAATTATGATGGCTTTTTAGGAAAAATCGACTTGATTCCTTTTTCATGCACTGGCTGCGATTCTAGTTTAGAAAACCAAGTCTGCCCTGCTGTTTAACCCATAGCTGAGGGGAGAGATGTTGATTCCAATTCCAGCGCTGCTAACCGTTATGTCACCCGAACACATTGAAAGTTATATCAATAGAAACAGTTCAGTATTATATAGCACATTTTTAAACACCTAACATTGGTAAAAGTCTAACATTGCTAAACGCCTAACATTAATAAACGGTGAACATTGGTAAACGGCAACACTGGTAAAAGCTTAAAACTGGTAAACGCCTGACATAAAAGCAACAGGTAAATGTAGAAGTTTACTGCTGCATTTTGTCACGAAATACTTTGTTTGATTGAATAAGTAAAAGAAAAAATTACATATCAATTTATTCGGTAGGAAAATGCATCTTGACATTTTGCATCCATTAGAACGAGATTCAAGATATTGTGAAACGAACTTTCTAATATTCTGCCGGAAATTGGCAGGATTCAGCGAAAACACATTTTTAAAACTGGGGGGGGGGTAATTCGTTTCATCCGCCTCCACTTATACACCATAGAGTGGCATGAATTCTGTTATATGCCGTAACTATGAACACTAATGTGCCATTCTTCATAAATACATTGGACACTATTGTAAGTGGGGGTAATATGCTGTCTATGTAGTCCACCACTAGCAGTGGTTTATCTATTTTCTGCCGCTGGCGAGTATTGTATTTTGTTGATGTTATAAAGATTATCATTTCATTTCCAACCTCCGTTTTGGTTATTCCTAATTCAGTAACATTTTTCAGGTTACAACGGATAGATAGATAGATAGATAGATAGATAGATAGATAGATAGATAGATAGATAGATAGATATTAATAGACTGAGATAGATAGATAGATAGATAGATAGATAGATAGATAGGAACAAGTTGAAATAAATATTTATCGCCTGAGATAGTTCGGCAGATGTAGATAGATAGTGTTATATAATCTATCTATATATCTATCTATCTATCTATCTATCTATCTATCTGTGTTAATATGAGCGCTAATGGTTATGTCCCAATCCTCATAAATACATTGGACACTATTGTAAGTGGGGGTAATATGCCGTCTACGTAGTCTACCACCAGCAGTAGTTTACCTACTTCACGCCGCTGGCGAGTATTGTATTTTGTTGATGATATAAAGATTATCATTCCATTTCCAACCTCAGTTTTGGTTATTCCTAATTCAGTAAAATTTTCTAGGTTACAACGGATAGATAGATAGATAAATAGATAGATAGATAGATCAGTAAGATTAATATGAACAAATTTAAATACATATATATTACCTGATATAGCTCGGCAGTTATGAACATATTAAGATAGATAGATCGATCGATAGATAGATAGATAGATATTTTTCGCTGGAAAATGCTAAGTAAATTTATTTTTAATCACCTTAGAATTTTATATGAGTTAACATAGTATTTAACCAGTTGTCAGTATACAAGTATGGAATATTCATTTGAATGTCTGTTTTGTGTGTCATGTCTTCTTAGAACGGGCAGGGAGAAAATTAAAAAGAATGCCGATCAATTTGAATTGACTCTGAATATATCAGATCATCCCATAACTTCTGTTCGAATTTTAACTTTTTGTTAAAATGAACGAAATTTAAAGAGTATTTTATAATGTCTAATGGAGCTGAACATTATTTTTATATTTAGATGCATTTAAACTGATCAAATTTTATTTCAGAGAACAATAAAATTAAATTTTCTTTGATTAAAACCCTGCTAACATGGAAGTACCCAAGAATCATTTGAAGCACATAATGTTTTATGAGTTCAAGAAAGGAAACTCAGCAGCCGAAGCGGCTAGAAACATTCACTCAGTTTATGGAGAGGAATGTGTGAATGAAAGAACTTGCAGAAGATTGAAAAATTCAGAGGTGGAGATTTCACCCTTGAAGATGAAGATCGAACCGGACGTCCAGTAGAGTTTGATGAAAAGCTTCTTGAAGCAGCCCTTGAAGAAAATCCTGCTTTATCAGTTGAGGAATTGGCAGTGGTTGTCATTTCAAACCATACAACTGTTCATCGTCATCTTTAACAACTTGGAAAAGTTCCTAAACTTGGAAAATGGTTGCCTCATGAATTGTCTGAAAACAACCTCAAATCCCGAGTTGACATCTGCTCTTCTCTCCATTCTCGCCAACTTGTTTCACCCTTTTTGGATAGACTTGTGACTGGCGACGAAAAATGGATCTTTTATCGAAATGTTAAGCGTCGTAGACAGTGGCTTGGTAAAGGGGAAGGACCCCAGTCACAGCCGAGAAGGGAACTTCATGGGCAAAGGTTCTTCATTCAATCTGGTCGGATCGCCAAGGAATAATCCACTTTGAATTCTTACCACCTAATGCAACAATCAATGCTCAAATATACTGTCCGCAATTAGAGCGTTTGAATCAAGCTTTGAGGAAAAAAAGACCTGCTCTAGTGAATCGAAAAGAAGTGATGTTTCACCAGGACAATGCGCAACCCCACACAGCAAGAATCACGTCACAAAAGATCGAAGAACTTGTTTAGAAGAAAGTTCCTCATCCACCTTATTCTCCTGATCTTGCTCCTTCAGACTGCCATTTGTTTCGTAGCTTACAGAATCATTTGGAAGAAACAGCTTTTGTAACACAGGAAGAGGTCAAAACTGACATTTGTGAGTTCTTCGAATCAACGCCAAAAGAATTTTAGAGTAATGGAATTATTAACTTGTTAATAGATGGAAGGATGTCATTGATAATCAGGAAAAATACATTGTTGATTGAATCTGTAATTAAATGTAGCATTTGGTCACTTGTTTTCTTTATTCAAAATTCGGGCAGAACTTATCGGATGACCTGATAGAAAGAAATGAAATATCAATTCGTTTAGCTTTATGTCTGTGCAAAATGCAGACACATAAAGACACACGCAGACACACGCGCAGACACATACGCAGACACACGCGCATAGATTTTACTCAATCAATATTTGACTCCTTGTGGGGAGGTAGATAAATATAGTAATATTCTGTCTAAGTAGTGCACCACTAGCAGTGGTATACTTACTTCACGTCGCTGGCGAGTATTGTATTTTGTTGATGTTATAAAGATTACCATTTCATTTCCAATCTCCATTTTGGTTATTCCTCATTCAGTAACCTTTTTAAGGTTATAACAATTTCTTAATCTAGATATCCCTTACACCTTCTCCTTAAAAGTTACAAACTGCGTGGAAGGTCATGGCCCTCTACTGGTTACTTTTAAAATGAATTGCTATTATTTATGAGAAAGACTGTGATTCCGCTTTCTTTCTTTCTTTCTTTCATTCTCTCTTTCTTTCTTTCTTTCTCTTCTTTCAATTTCCTCTTCTTTCTCCTTTCCTTTCTGTCTCTTATTCGAATGTTATTCCTTTTATGCAATCCTTATTCCTTCTTCTTCTTCTTCTTCTTCTTCTTCTTCTTCTTCTCTCATTCTCTAAACCCTGCATGTATTCTTTATCTCATACTCCTACTTCTCTAAAATCTGTTTGCGTTTTTCTTTGCCTCTACACTTCCTCATTCTTTCATTCGCTAAAATCTCTATTTTTTCCCTTGTTGTTGTTGTTGTTGTTGTTGTTATTCTTCTTCTTCTTCTTCTTCTTCTTCTTCTTTCTTCGCCTCCTCCTTCTTTTCTTCTCTCAAAAACCCGTTTTTCTTCTTTTCCTTTTCCTTTTTCTTCTTCTTCGTCTTATTATTATTATTATTATTATTATTATTTATTACAGATGCTATGATTTCAAATGTCATTATGTGTCACACATAAACACAAAAGTTTGGTTGTTATAATGATAAATATGAAATTAAACGGGAGAACTACATCAATAACACTAAACAAATTATAACAGAAATCTTCATGTTTAATCTCATCTTGTCAACTTTTGCGCCAAAACTTGTTGTAGTCGGGAGCCAATAAGCTCTCTAAAATTTCTAATGTTTTCTTTCTAATCTAGTAACCTGTCAAATAAATTTAAATAGCAGTTCAATGCATAAATAACGATAGGAAAGGCGCGAATTGTAATGATTTACACGCTTAGAAATCAACGAAACTACAAAATGTATAAAAGGGTGGGGCCGAAAAGACTTCAGCCCGACCAATTTCCCGAAATGAAATCGATATGTTGTTTTATGCTTAGAAGAGATAATTAATTTGTCTCTTCAGTTTTAAAAATCGCTTACATCTTTTGTTATTCTTTTCTAAGCTGGTCTTTCGAGAAATATATAAACGATTTCTTTGTTGATGGCTTTTTAGAGTTAAATTTCTTAGTTATTCAAATTAAAGTGACAACCACCTTAGCATTTACATCACAGTAGAACAGCTTTTATTTAAAGACATTTTTGACACGATCCAAGACCGATAAGCCTTACAAGCTTACTGATTGGGGTTGTTGCACGTAAGAGGCGTGAGTAAGGAGTGCGCTTGACGAGGATACGCAGGGATTATATCGGTTAATTCTAAACGTAAAACTGTATTGATCGGGTAACAGGTAAATTTAGAAGTTCACTGTTGGATTTTGTCACGAAATACTTCGTTTTGATTGAATAAGTAAAGAAAAAAAATACATATCAATGATCAATTTATTCGTTAGGAAAATGCACCCTGGCATTTTTCATCCGTTAGCGCGAGTGTCATGACACTGAGAAAAGAACTTTCCACTATTTCACCGGAAATTGGCAGGATTCAGCGAAAACACATTTTTAAAACTGGAGGGAAAAAATTTCGTTTCATCCGCTTTTGCTTATACACCATAAAGAGGCATGATTTCTTAATCTAGATTCCCCCTACACCATTTTAAAAGTTACAAACTGATATTTTTTTAATGTCATGTCACTACATTGTGTGGGATGTCATGGTCCTCTACTAGTCCCTTTTAAATTGAATTGCTATTATTTGGGAGGAAGACCGTGATTCCTCTTCTTCTTTTTTGTGTCATACCTCTTCAAGACATTAGCGATCATAGGTCTCCACAATTTCCTTTTCTTTGTAGCACTTAATATATCTTGTCTTTTTGTTATCTCTCCTAAACCCTGTTCTGTCATCCATTGACTCCAGCTCACCAGGTGGGATTTACGCTGTCCATCTTGCCTCACATCTGTCCTATGGGTATCAAATTTTCTCAGCCCTCTTTTCCAACTGCGTGACCTAGAAATTGCTACTGTATCTTCCTGATGTTATACATAAGTTTTCTTTTCGTTACCATTTTCTCTAAAATTTTGACGTTACTCATATGTCCGGTCCATGGTATTCTCAGCATCCTTCTGTAGAGCCATATTTATGTTATGTCAAGTTTCTTCTTCATCGGTGAGGTGATTGTCCAGCATTCATTGTGATATACGACGAACGATATTACATAGACAATTCAGTACTGTTTTCTTTTTTTCTAACGATTTTTTGTCTGTTTCTCAATGTTCTGGAATATATTTTTCCCTATCTAAATCCGTCTTTGGATTTCAGTGTCGCACATTCTGTCATCTGTTCAAACTCTTCCCAGATATTTAAATTGTTGTACTATTTGATTTTGGTATGTTTTCTGAATTCATTTTCTGGCCGTATGCAGGTGGTTTACTGCTAGTAGAGATTCTGGATTATTCTAATATACTTCCCAAAGTTGTCAAGGATACCTAGGAGAAAAATGATCTTAAATTATACTGAATGAACTACCTTAAAAATTCATCATTTGATTGAACATGTGTTTGCTTTCAATGCTATGTGTCACCTATTTTCGTTTACACATAAGACAAAGAAACTTGAATCACTTTTGACATTACCGATGCAAACATAGATTTGATAAAAATGCCAGGTTTTATTTTACACATATAATAGTTTTAAAAGGGGCACTTCGACGTGGTGTAATGTTTAAAACGCTTGTTGTGCGAGGTGAGTTAAAACTAGGTCCTCCATACTTTTGGCGTTGTACCACATCTAAGCTACACTTCAAAAATCCATATAATAGATTCCAGAGGGAGTTTTGTTATGTACTAGAATTAATTTCCAAGTTATTTAGGAATATCTCTATTTGTTATTGATAATTGCAAGATGCGGGAAAGATATGATTGTAGAATATTTTGCAACACGCGTCAGAGTATTCAGTATTGTTGGTTTTATCTGTAAAATTTTTGCCGAGATTTCCAACCTCTACGTTTCGTTCAATTTCGCAAACTAATCGATGGCATTTGAATAAACTGATTTATTTGCGAAAATACTTTGACAAAATCTCTACTTCGCGGTTTAATATTTTCTCAAATTTAATTTCATTTTATAGGACTTCATAGTAAAGAATATTTTTTAAGAAAATTTCTTTTTTTTTTCCTATTTAAAAGCGAAGAATAGATTCTTAGGATTTCTTTCTCTTGAGCATGCAGACGACTTGAGCTTGCAGACAACTGTCCATGTGTAAATATTTCTTTCTTGGGCCAAATTCCAAGTTTTTGAAACGTTTGGCCTTGTGATCTGTTTATAGTTCTCGCAAATGCAGGGCGAACTGAAAAATGGATTCTTTTATATAAAAACTTAAAGATATACAAAAAACAATATTGCATTTTTATTATATAAGTATTTGTTATTCTAATCATTGAATTATATTTTTAAAATAGTAAGAGTATTTTTTGATCTTAAAAAATAAAACTTTTAATTTAAAAAAAATGCGTCCTTATCTGTCTGCACTTCTCCCCCCAAAAAATTTGGTTTCGTTCGGTAAATATATGCCTATATTAGAGAGTGTGACGGACGGACTAACAGAAGATACAGAATTTTATATATATAGATAGACTATTCATTTCAAATTAGTTATTCGTTCATTTATTCTCAGGTAATTGTTACTAAAGACTTTTATTGAACCATAGTCAAATATTATTGATTTTAAGCTGGAGTTTCGTTCATCTTAATTTCACTTGATTTTTATCGCGGAGTGTATAGTTAAACAAGCCGTTGGGATCAGAAAAAAGGCCTTCAAGGAGAATTTAACCTGCATGTCATGCGTTTGAACACGCATGAAATAATAAAATTAACAAAAGAAACAGAAACGAACTTCGGTTTTATTTCAGCCTTATCCAGAAAATAATTTCAAATAATCTCACCCATTAGTGAATATTTAGTAAGATTTTACTGTATTATATATATTCAAAAGTATCTGAGCATTCGAATATAAAAAAAGAATATTCAAAAAAGGTGGGGGGGGGAGAAATGCCAATGTATAAAAAATAGTCCGTCCAAAAAACATATTTTGGATCGAAAATAAAAGACAATACTTATAGTTTTCTCAATCATATAAGTATGTACTATTTTGAGCAATTTTCTTCTATTTAGAGATTCTTAATAAAATACAACGAAGAATCTGCAATATTATTGCTCCTGACCTGACATCTCAGATTCAGTCACTTCCCACCGTCGTAAAGTAGCTTCCACCGGCCTTTTCTATAAATATTTTCATGGTAATTTTTCTGATGAGATTTCCTATTTGGTACCTGACTTTATGAATTTAAACGCAGTACTAGATTGTCAGCAAGGTCTCATAAATTTAGAGTTGAAATGACAAAATATAACCGGAAGTTCTATGTTAACATGATTTTTTTTTTGTTATCTCGCCGTTCACTTTTTTCTTTTTTTTTTTTTTAACTCTCTTCCGGTTTCTTGTTTTCAAGGCAACTTTGCTCTTCGAAAATATTAATGCAATCCTGTTATTTATTTATTTTTTACCGAAACGTCCAAAAGAAATGTTACATTTAAAAGCTCATTAAAAAGGTCAATCAAAACAGTTGCTTCATTGTTTTTTTTTTCTTTCTCTCTCTGTTTAAAAACTGTCATTGTAGTAAAGGTAGTCGTATTCGTCTCCCCACGGAACTACTCAAAAAAAAAAAAAAAAAAATAGAAATGGTCGAACTTCACATATGGGCAGTAGTTAAATTGCATTGAATAAAGCTGCACTACAAGATTAAACGCCACTGTTCTTTTCTTTAGAATTATTGTATTTTATTACGAACAGAATCTTCGTATTCACAATATCTGGATTCTTTATATTGTGACATAACGAGTAGAAAAATAAAAAAAAAAATGTATTTGATGCTAGTTGCCCTCCCTTTCCTAATATTTGAAGATTTGTAATCTGTTTGCGTGCTGAAAACGAATGTCAATAGCTTAAATTTGATGAATTCTGTAATTTTTCAAGAGCAGTTAAAATATTTAAAAGTAAAGACGTATTTCGAAAAATTCGAAACATTTCTATTAGAAGTTTATGCAGTGTTAGTATCAGACTTTCGGTACGTTTTATTTTATTTATTTTTTTTAAGAAAATCCTGAAACCGGAAATATTAAAATAGAAACAGCACGAAAAGAAGCGAGGCATAAAAACAAAAAGATTGAAAGAAAGAAAAAAAAAATAATATATATATATATATATATATATATATATATATATATATATATATATATATATATATATATACTCAGCCATTTTGGATGAATCTGTAAAGGAGGAGAGAGGGAGGGAGATAGAGATAAAACATCTGAAAAAAATGAAGAAAGGAAAAAGACATGTAAAAGAAGAAGAGTAAAAGAAAGAAAGAAAATCTTTCAGAAAAATGAAGAAAGATGTTGTAAAGTAGTTTTCATAATGGAGGCTTGTATTTTACTAAGTCGGTCCTAAAATAGGTTCGACGTCCTACACGTTAGGAACTTGAAATAATAGTTAATGACGCAGCAATCTAGTTGTGGTGGTTGATACTTCAATGTCCCACATCGACTGATTCACTCAACTCACCTGAGCCCCACTGTGGGAGAGTCTATTTGCAATAGAATAGGTATGATCTAGTATAACAAAAGAAATAAAAATTGCTCCGAAAGTAATGCACACAGAACAAATAACTTACACCACGAGGTCAGAGGATAATTTTGGTGATATTTCAATAGAAATCGAGGTTAATTTGCAGTGTAACACCCGCGCTCAGTTCCTATTAAAAATTTTCAAAACATATAATACTATTTACATTATTCGCGCTATTGTCTTTATCTTTGTCGCCATATTTATTACAACGTTTCAACCGTTGTACGCTCCGGCCTTCTTCAGGTGGTTGGAATGTCGTACTGAACCATTGATTTCACTCTCTGGAGTGGACTGTTCTAGTTCCACGTGCCCTGTTTTAATGGATGTCAGTTATCTGTTATCTCCTGTTAATTCCCCTCTCCAAGTTCTGCACTGCCTTAACCGGGTACTGAACTCACACTCTTTGGGTCCTGTCACTGGAACTAACTAACGCCTTCATCCAGTGTGCCATGTGTCCTAGAGTACCTGACCCATTCTGGTGTAAATAGTGTACGTAATGCCTCATATCAGAAATATAGACAGATACTTACATTAATGTGTAATTGTAAATGCTCCATTCGAATCTGGCTTGATAAATTTGATGAAAATTACCGTTTTCAAGTTATCGACAGGGAAATTTGGGAATTCATTTTGGCCGTTTTTTTTTGTTTTTTTTTTGCAAACATTCACTGCAGAATAGCTATCAGTGTAGGTATCATTGCACAAACTGAGTCGTGTCGTTGGCGGCAGTCATTACTGGCGTTGTTTGCATACAATCGCCGCGGAAAGCCAAACACGGAAGACTACGAAAAATTAAGCTCGGAAATGATCTTTCTTATATTAATTACTGCGCACGAGAACTATTTACATAGACAGGCTCATTTTGTGCAATGATACCGACACTGATAGCTATTCTGCAATTCTGAACTTCAATTTTGTTCACTTAACACTTTCACTGCTACTCATTTGCTCAGTGCTGGCCCCATCCGGCCAGCCATTTTGAAAGAAGATGCCAAATTTCAACCTACATATTTTATTACACAGAAAACTGGCACCAATGTGTTTTACAGCATTCCATTTTCATGGATATACCTGGGAATGACTTACCAGATGAGTAATGGGTATACATATGATATCTTTTGAAGCATTTTCCTTTGTGATTTGATGATAGATGGCGCAACGGGACACTCATAGCAGCAGTATGCAAAAAACATAGGTTTCCGTACTTAGCCAGCTGGAGCAAGATAAGAAAAACGAAGATCTCCGTAGGTAGCAGCGGAAGTGTTAATTGTATAGTTATATTAGGTTGGTGCAAAAATAATGTCGTTTTCTGACATAGTAACATAGGTGAGAAAACGACATTATTTTTGCACCAACCTAATAGAAATTAAATTTTATCTGGTTTTAACTTGGTTCCGAATTTAATTTATTTAATTTTAATTTATTTTATTCATTTTATTTATTAAACTTTTTTGTGACTTTAGTAATAGCAATTTATAAATTGAAATAGACTGATGTATATTAATCGTAGTGGATTCGTAGGTCATGGCAGGTACAATCTATAATCGTCTGTCTAAGTTATAATAATTATATTTAAAACGGCATTTCTCAGTTCACAATCGTTGTCACAGTGTTTCCAATTGGTGTTCAATTCGTTGTGGGTTCTGTTTGGGAGGTTTACTTACAGTAAATATACTAATGTCCCATACATGCTTAGATCTGGATGATGCCGTCGACGTTTGTGCACACAGATATCAGCGATATATTCTTGCAACAAGTTTCATGTAACTTAAGCATGATGTTCTTTGCACTAGTTTGCTGAAGCAAACCTCCCCCCCACCGGGTAAAAGGTTCGTGCATAAGGAGGTGCAAATATTCTTCAACGGTTTCTTTGTATATCACAGCGGTCAAATATAGACCTCTAAAGAGATTCAATAACCAATAAATTACAGTTTCTTTGTTGGCCGATAGATAACTAACAGTTTGAAAGTGTTTTTTCTTTGATTGATTTGTTCCCTACGGATTATCAACCCTTTTACAGGTTATTTAAAACGAGAAAATGTTTTAGATTGTAAGAATTTTTTGAATGTAATAATGATTTACTGGTACAATTTCGACTAATTAACCTACAGCTGGAGGGAGAACAGGTGGATTCATACTTTTCCCAAGAGTATTTGCGTATAAATATAACGAACCCGAAGAGAAATGGAACTTCTATTTCCAATTTCGAGACAAACAACAAGCTTATAGCACCTGGCAGTCCCAAGCGGTCGTCACCCATCTAGGTACTGACCAGATTCTACGTTGCTTAATTTCGGTGATCGCACGAAAACCGGTGTTTCAAATTGATTCGAAAATGTTCGTCTGGTGAATGGAGAGATATATCCTCCTGTACTAACTTTGATTGGTCATTCTGATCTATCCTTTACAGAGGTTTAAATTGTATTGCTATTCCTGTTGACGGAATCAGAACATTTTTGGTGGGCGACTTCACTGTAGGAATATGACAACTAAGCGCCTGATCACGGGTTTATTTATGCTACACAGCCACTGGATCCCGGGGAAACTAGATGACATACAGTGATTTAATATCCAAGAAACAATCTAAAACAACCCCCCACCCAAAAAAAAAAGAAGATTCATGGATGACAATGTATTGATTGCAGATTCAGGAAAGAAATCTTATACAATTTAGAAAAAAAGAAATCCACGATGTGAACTTCGTAAGGAAGTACATGAAAATCAAGTAGATACAGAAATTTAAATAGCTTCCTCCTATAGTATCAGAAAATGAAAATTGTGGCAAAATCAGATTGCCCCTTCGGAAAAGCGGAATATATCTTCCAGAAACTAAGCAACGAGAGATAGGAAAATTACGTTGGAAACAAAAATAACAGTAAAGAAATAACATGTTGTCGACGGCTTTAACTCGTATCTAAGAATTTAGTTTCTTCTTTGCTGAACGCTTTCTTGAGAATGGTTGGGCTACCTCTGTCGTCAACGTCGAAGACGAGGACCCAGACTATGAGCGACCAACCCTAGAGACCCTAAAGGTGGAACAAGCTCTTGAGGATTACAACAGATTTCAACGATTGAACCAACAAATAAAGAGGGCTACGCATGACGGACATGCTACAGAAGGCGTTACTCGAACCTGAAATAGGTTCAACGGCTGTCCGTTGCAGTTTCATAACTAAATTCTGCATGTCTCATTCTATATGCACCACAGAGGAAGGTCATGAAATCAAGCTTATGAGTCACTTCGGGGCAAGTTGAGGTCGACCTAAAAAAAAAAATATTCACGCCATCGACACGTTCTTGTACTCTGATTTTCTTTCACCTCCAACCAACTCTTGGAAAGCCAAACGGCAATAGGGAATGGATGACAGGAGAAGTCAAAGATGTGAACTACATTCACCGTCAACGTGCAGGTTCAAGACTTGAAGCTTGCATTTTCACCGAAACCTTCTCCCGCCATACATGCTACCAGGCTTTTAGAACATCCGACGGCATACACCCTTGTGCAAATTAATTGAAACAACCCCTTTAGTTTTCTTTCTCTCACCATACTGCCAGTTTTAGACCCACTGGAATGGCAGGGTGTAATTAATTAGTATTTTTCCTCACATTAAGTCATTTGACATCATGTGCAGCAATATGAATCTATTTTCGAGGTTTATGATGAAATTTATTTGGCCTTGAAAAATACTGCGTCATCCATTATTGCATCAGATTATTATCAAGCCTAGACATCAATGTCTCGACTGTCGATTAGTTGTCCTATGGCCATTTAATGCGATAGACGTTACTCGGTGGAAGCGTACCAAAATTGTAATGCTTCACGAACACACTGGCAAACCTTCTCAGTGAGCAAATCAAAGTAATATAAACTCGCCTGGAAGACGACTTAAGTCCAATCGGGTATCTGTGGTCAATCTGCAAGGAACGGCTTCATGGAATGGACATACGAAGTTCTAACATGTGCAGTGGATCATATACCATTGAAGAAATACGAAAAACGTAAATAATAACGAAATTAATCGTTTTGTTTTAATTAATTTGTACAATGGTGTAGTTAAGAAAATAATCGTCATTATTAGCCGTGATGAACACCCGATGTAAAAATAATTACTTTATTCCGTGTTAAAAGAATGGTGGTGTTCTTTGCTATCAACTAAAACAAAAATAGAAATCGATTACTCCCTGTCACTCCAGTGGGTCTAAAACTGATCATATGGTGAAAGAAAGGAAACTAAAGCAGTTGTTTCAATTAATTTACACAATCTATCTATCTATCTATCTATCTATCTATCTATCTATATATATATATATATATATACAGATATATATATATATTTACAGATATATATATATATATATATATATATATATATATATATACATACAGATATATATATATATATATATATATATATATATATATATATATATATATATATATATATATATAAAACTCGATCGTTGCAGATTGACAACATATTCTCGCCTGGATTTAAATCAGGAGAGTTTCTGGACCAATATATAGTAGCTTCATTTGAACACTGCTAATGCTTGCCAGTGTGTTCGTGCAGCGTTACAAATTTTCGTAGGTTTCCTTGGAGTAACGTCCATCGCAGACAATGGCCGTAGTACAACTAATCGACAGTTGAGACAAAAGTGTCTGGGCGTGATAAAATTCTGTTGCAATCACGAATGACGCAATATTTTTCAAGGCCAAACAAATTTCATCATGCACCCCCAAAAAGATTCATATTACTGTACACCACTGCAAATGACTGAATCCGAAGAAAAAATAGAAATCGATTACACCCTGTCACTCTAGTGGGTCTAAAACTGAACATTTGGTGAAAGAAAGGAAACCAAAGCAGTTATTTCAATTAATTTGCACAAGGGTATACAATATTTCTTCTACTGGAATCGGTTTTTATTGTTTTCAAAAATACGTCATCACTCTCAGACGAATATGACAATATTTCTTATTTTGGTTTGTATGTCAACTGCTTTCTATTCAGTTCCTTCTGTTTCTTTCTTTTTTACCATTCTTCAGACTCTTCACCGTTCTTCCTCTTCCTTTCATTCTTCTGTCCTTAAGCCAGCATCAGATGGTTGCCTACTCTGGGAGATTAAGTGACAAGTCACCCATTCTCCAACACATTCTTAACATTATACCTATTTCTTAAATTAAGACGTCTTCCACAGGTAAATATGGCGTTTTTACTTTCTTTCTTGTTTCCGATAAAACCGGGGATTTGGGTTTCAGTTTCTTTGTGTCTTTATGCCTCCAATTTTTCTAGGTGACTGAGAAGCAGTGGGTGTAGGTGTAGATATGGAAGTTGATCTGGGGAGATGTACAGGTGTGTGTTTTAAATAGTGTTGGCAACGTCAAACGTAATGTTTTGGGCCGATATTTTTTGCTTTGTAGCTGTGTATGTCATTGATCTGGGCGGAAATGGATGAATTAATATTAATTGATTCAACTTAATTAACTGCTCCTTCTTTCAAATGATGGCTCATATCTTTTTTGAAGATCCTTCACTGAGATTGTGACCTGGCTTCGCTCTTAAAACTGGTTGACTAAATGCGGCTATATTTGCGCCTTTCCCTTTGGGGGCATCACGGGACTGAGGTCCTGCTGTTTGGCGCTTCTATCTGGCCCTGTCAACGACCAACTATTCTTTTTTTTTCCTCCTCCACAACAGCACATCTGGCGGGAAAAGGCTTTTCGGAAAATGGGGGCCTCACAAGAAATCTAACCGGCGGTTTAATTGCAGTGGTCCCAGTCGCTGACATTCCCAATTACAGGCGAGGTAGATTTAACAGACTTGACCAGAGTGGGGTTTTGAACGATCGGTGCCAGAACTCCCCTGGCCTTCTTTTCTGGGCAGGAAGAGTAGCGGTGACCAGTCTCACCGCACTTCCAACATTTTGGTTTTCGTTCGGTCAAAATGACCGGCATTTTCTGGCCCTCTACATCAAGACAGTTGGGGTCGACAAGAAGGCTTTGCGACCCACTATGGTTTCTAAAATCCACCTCCGGTTCAGCACGTCAGAGGAAGGACTCATTATTTGACCATACCGGGCTAGGCAGAAAGCTAAGTGCTCTTCTAAGAAGTGAGGAGGAACCTCAAAGACCTCTACTTGGGGGGGGGCTTCGCTTGTCTTTATATTCCGTTTTTCCGATGAGATCTTTAGTTATAAGATCGAGATTGGCTGCATCTACACATTCTTCGGCGTGGGTATGTCCCACGTGAAATAACCCGTGCCTTTGATTATTCTTTGTGGCTTAATCCCCATTAACGCCAGCGACTTGATACTGATGTTTTTCCTGGAGCGACAAATTTTGCGACAAATTTTGCGCGAACGCTTGTGGACCATGAAGACTGAAACAATTCGTTTTTTCAACAATTCATGGAGATCCACCAAAGAGCCATCTTCTTTGATAAGATGGGAGTAATCTTTAGCTTTCTCTCAAAAAACTCCGCGATGCTGATTATACAGTTCGATTGAGACTGCCAGCATGAAAGCGATTCCGCGGCCGTAGCACTGGCATTATTCTGCTTGGCTTCTTTCTTCTCTTCTTGGTCATTTTCAGCCATCATTGGTTGGTTGTCATTATTGGTTTCATTATTTTTATTTTGGCCATTTAGACTACCATACTTTTATTTTCTGAATTCTTCTTTTCGACGTTTTTGGCCATCATACTTTTGTCAGCACCTTGATTTTTGGACTGTAACATATTTTCAGATGGGTCAGACTTCTGTGCCTCCTCAAATGGATGTTCCTTTACAACCCGATCTTTTTCGTCCACGATGGATTATTCTTGAATCAGTGGGTATTTTTTTTTATCCAGTGAAGCACAATTTTTTGCTCTATAACCTAAAAAAGAAGGAAACTGAAAACCAAGCAAAAACTATAGCCAATAAAATACAGAAACCTAAAGATTCTTTGAGAAGAAATTAATTGAAAAGAAATTACTAAAGTAGAAAATAACTCAAATAAAAAATAAAAATAAAAGCACTAAACAAATATAAAATGCTGGTATTTTACCAGTAAAAGAAATAAGTTTGACCTTAGTCAAACAAGAATACGTAAAATAAGAGAGAAAAAATAAAACCCAAGTCCATCTGAAGAGTTTCACCAAATAAATAACAAAAAGCGTCTTAGGAAGAGTCTTAAATTAAAACGAATACAAAATTCGAAATAAATAAATTCGAAAAATAAAAAAAATATAAACGCTGACAGGAAAAATGAAAAGAAAAATAAACAGAAAAAAAAGTGAAAAGGAAGTCCACGAAAAAAGAAAAAGGCTTGCCCTCGAGCGAAAACTTTTTAACAAAAAGAAAAAGAATACAAAAAAAGAATTAATAAAATAAAACAAGAGATTTAAATTTAAAAAAAAAATAGTATAGGGTATCTAAATGTTACCCCAAAAGAAAAAAGAGAAAATTCAGCTGAAAAGAAGTGGGGGTTGGAGATAAAAATAAAAATTGAAAAAGAAAGGAGAAATTCACAAAATCATGACAATTTAATAAAAATCAAAACTTAACCAAAACAGATAATAATAAGAAAGTCAATAACTTAGCAAAATATTCTTCAGCAAGCTTTTGCGTAATACAAACATAATGTCAACCAATACCAGCCAAAAAACGGCCTGTTATTGGTCAGTTCAAGGGGCGAATTGCCCAAGTACTAAGATACCATGGTGGTGAGCTCCAAAACAATGACAGATAGCGATATGTAACTGTATAAAAATAGAAAATGTGGCACAACGTCAAAAATAGGGAATGGGGAGAAAGCTTGGTTTCCTGCCTTATATTTCAAATTAGCTAGCCACAATCACTGACCCAAAACATACTACAATATTCCTTTCACCAAAACAACACATTCTTACCTTTCTTACTACATTCACCATAATACCTCAATGTCTCTATGAAGTCCTAAGTAGGCCTATGTGAAATTCTTGTCTGCAGAGGAAGGGGAATATAGCAAACAATTTAAAATTTAAACTCCAATGTCTATTTACAAATATGAACAAAGATTATTTACAAGAAACTAAATAAAATAATGTTAGTAATACCCACCCTCAAGATCCTTAATTGTGGCTGAAACATAAACTATAACGAAGAGAAATATTTATTGCACTTATATTCAGAAATTTAGCACAAGGCCAAAATGAGGAATGGGGAAAAAACAGATTTTTTCTTGATTTAACGTTAAACTTAGCTCGCCACAAGCACTAACCCAAACATACAATGATATTCCTTTCACGCATTCTTACTTTTCGTTCTTACTTCATCCACCATAATATCTTAGAATCTTCAGGAAATCTTAACTAGTCTCCATATGTACAATTCGTTGTCTAGGGGGCTTGAAAATAAAACAACAAATTAAAATCTACCCCCAATGTATATTTAAAACATGAAAACAAAAACTATTTAAAAGAAAATAAATAAAATACTGTTAGTAATATCCCGTAATCCGAATAATTACTATGAAAGTATTTATAGAAAAGGCAAAATGGAGAAACCTCAAGGGGGTGAGAATGTGACGGAAACCGAGACTTCAATTTAATATCAAGTTCGAAACTATACTTAAGTCATTGATAACTGCGTACTAGTAGAAAATGGTGAAAAGCATATCATCAATTGTAACTAGTTGCCGCGTCCCATGGAGATCTCAATTCAATGACGGTCTCCTGTCATCGATTTGAGATCAAGAAAGCAAGAAATTAACCCTCTTTAATGTCATCTGACGTGAGACCTAGCCCTAATTGGCAGTTAAGAAGGAGTTCATGCCGTGGCGCGGGATTGTGGACTCTCTTCGATTAAAACCTGAAGCTGGTGATTATTTGTAATCGCATGACAATTCTGTTTGCTATTAATGATGTTATTCTGCGATTATTAATTTTTTGGTTATTGCTATTTAAAGCTGATTCAGAACGACAACATTCATCCTTTTGTTCATGTCCTGATTGTTACTAAAATGGCGTTATATATTTAAGAATAGACAAAACTTATCATGGATTTCTAAACACTGATGTCTCACTCAACAGATATAAGAGTAAAAGCAGAATTTTTAGCCAATCGTAAAACGCTCTCTTTTTATCTCTCTCCCTCTCTTTCTCTCTGCGTTTCTTTCTTTCTTTCCTTCCCCACCCACACATATTAATCCACTTTGATTTCTTTGGGAGAAAAAAAAACAGTAAAATACAAAGTAAGGTAAAATATGAAACAATAAGCTGATTTCTCCAAGGAAATCATCTTTGGTGCACGATCATCTTATGAATAGTCAATAGCTTACCTCCAGAGTTTTGTCACTATTGATAATCGATCACCAGTCCTGGTTGCATTAGGTAATTCGATATTGCTGACATATATTAACAAAAATACTTCGACTCAAAAATAACAACCCGCTGAGTAAACACACACATATACTCATATATATATATATATATATATATATATATATATATATATATATATATATATATATATATATATACTCTTTCATATATATATATATATATATATATATGGTTGTTGCAAAAATAATGTCGTTTTCTGACGTATTTTTTAACATCAACAAACGACATTATTTTTGCACCAACCTAATATATATATGTAAGATTATGCCGAAGGGGAGATGATTTTTAATGACAACGGATTTTGCATTGTCGAACATTCAGGTCGGTAAATGTAATTAATAATGATTAATTAAAAACAGAGAACGTACTTAAATATATTGTATCTATAAAAATAGCATATAAGCAGAATATATATATATATATATATATATATATATATATATATATATATATATATATATACACCCAAGTATAGGATTGGTTTGTACGGAATAAATTCCAATAGCCAACAAATACTATTGTTAAAAGAGTGATCAATACAGGGTAGAGTAAATATAATTATTTATTCAAAAATTATAACATAAATATGTTATATAATCACTACAAAAATAGCCATTTTGTTTCAACACTTCTGGTGTCTCACCAAGTGATGCTGTTGAATGTAGAATAATTACTCTCTATTGAACACCATCACCATCATAATTATTCTATATTGAACACCATCACTTGATAAGACACAAGAATTGTTGAAACAAAATGGCTATTTTTGTAGTGATTTTATAACATACTTATGTTATAATTTTAGAATAAATGATTATATATATATATATATATATATATATATATATATCTTTATTTGAATGTATATGAGTTTGTAATACTGGTTTACACGCTTATGCCATCTTCAAAGAAAGAATTTGTCTGAAGATTGCATAAGCATGAAACCCAGTGTTACAAACTCATACCAATTCAACAAAATATATTAACTCTATCCCTTTCCAATAAGCACCGCGTTTATATATATATATATATATATATATATATATATATATATACATACATGCATATATATATACATATATATATATATATATATATATATATATATATATATATATATATATATATATATATATATATATATATATGTTTAAGAAGAAGACTCACGTTACATCTCTCCGACCGTAGCTCATTTGAGATCTTACATGGAGACCTGCCATACTCTGTCCGTAACAATCTCTTTGATAATGCAGGATGACTACTGAAAGACTGAATGATATAAAACAAAAATAACTTTTAGAAACACATGAGTGTCTTAGGGTAGTGAAGTTTGGATCATTTGAATCTTGTATTAAAACAATTTTTAATCCAGTTCCAGAATCTTCTGAAGGCATGTTTTAGCGATGTCTAGTTGAGCAAAGCAATGACGGGTAGAAGCTGATTGATCCTCAAGGACACTCTGCCGTACAGCTTCCAACACGGCGTCAGTGCGTACAGTGCACTTGGGACCTCTTCCCGGAAGATTGCCGACTGAGCCAGTTCTTTCAAGCCAGGCGATTCATTCCGAATCATGTTATCGTTAGGAGATACTCCGACATTAAAATGTTGCGCTAATTTCTCTGAGTTTGAATAACTGATCTTTCATTGGAATAGAGAAAAGTCAATGAGTTTTACTCGTTGCTGGGCATCTTACGTCACCATTTTAATCTCCCAGGGATTCTCTATAACCTGCAAAAATGTTATACTACCTATTCTATGGTAATGGACTCTTCCAGAGACAATAAGTAGCAGTAGCGGTCGCCAGTTCGGGGTAGGTGGTGTTGAGCGAGTCAGATGATATCGGATATTGAAGTATCAACCATCACAACTAGATTTCGGTGTCCTTAACTCTTATTTCCAAGTTCTAACGTTTTGTACGTCGAACCTAATTAAGGATGACTTATTAAAATACAAGCCTCCACTGTGAAACGACTCCACAACAAAAAAGAAAAAAAAAAAAAGAAAAATGATTGTAAACGAGCAACTCGTGGTCTTATCAAAATATTTCAGTTTTTTTCAGTGGCCACCCTATGCAATATAATAGCAACACCCTCATTTACAAAAAGCTAAAAATAATGGAAGCATTATTATTAAAAAAAAAAAGAAAAAGCCAAGGCTCAATAATATCAACTACGAACACGGTCACAATGTGCTGACCGCGTTTGTAAAATAAAACATTTCTATACAGCGAGATACAGACATAAAAAAATGCATATATTCAGTTAAAAGTAAAATAAAATTCCTTCTTGATAATGACTAAAACTATAGCAGAAAGCGTTCTGAAACATTTCGGACAATTATTATATAATTTATGTATTGAAAAGAAAAGAATTATACAAACAAATGAGAAATTATATAAAAAAAATGAAACCACCACACCTTGACAGTCGCTTTCAACGAAACTTGCATATATATATATATATATATATATATATATATATATATATATATATTCATACATGTTTCATTAAATAATATAGACAAGTGTTGTCTATTTTATTTTATGTAAATTTTTTTCGTAACATCTGATAAGTTTAATAACATTATCGTTGAAAGAAAAAAGAAATTCACAGTAGTGATCCATATTTTTTTAATACAATCTAAGCTTTCGGCTTACTTAAGCCATTATCAAAGATGTTAATTACAACATATTAAACGATATACGGACTCGACAGTGATGATAGTCTGTCAATGTTTACATAGAAGATTTCTAAGCAACGATAAACACGTGCATATAAGACGCTAGAAGCGAAAATCGCACCGCATCTCATGAGGTCTATGTGTAATTTCCTCCAGTTGGTCCGGGGGGTAGATACATCCTGTAGTTTAGCGTATATGTCCTGTTTGTTGCTGTTAAGGTTGTGCAATTTTTCTTTTGCTATTTCAATTTGCCTTTTCACAAGTCTACATTTGCAATTCCAAGTATTAGCTTAGGTTGTATTAAAAAATATGGATCATTATTGTGAATTTCTTTCTTCACAAAAACCACAACACATGGTCCATTGGATAAAAGCGTTGGTTGGATCTGGTACCTTGACACAAAGCAAAATATGTTCAATACCTGACTACTGCAGAGGTGAACAAAAACTTGGAGAGTTTAGTTAGAAGAAGATAACTGAGACATCCGGAAGAGACATGGCACAATCTAACCTGATGGACGAAATAACGTGTCCAGTTCAAAATTCTAATCACCTGATGAAGACCCGAGCTTAAAACGCCGAAATGTCGTGAATATGGTAACAAACATAAGGACAATATAAATAGTGCAAATGATTATAATATCACATCTCGGAAATATATATGCGTATATATATATATATATATATATATATATATATATATATATATATATATATATATATATATATATATATATTAAAGACATTTATGTTTGTTAAACATAAAAAAAATGTCTTTAATAAATAAATTGTCGGACTTTGTCCATTTCTTAACACACAAATATATATATATATATATATATATAAAGACAGATAGATTATGTGATAACGTTGTTCTTGTTTTTCTTTGTTTGCGTGTTAAATTAATCACGTGGACTGAATATTTTATGCACACATCAATATATTCTTCTCTTGGTGAGAACGATATTTTATTTAATGTGCTTTTTTTTTGCCGACAATGATTAGATCCAAGTTGTTGTGGACAGAAATGAAGACACAAAAGAGGAATTTCGTTAAACAAATATATTAACAGAAAAACAGTAATACAAACGAGAGTGTTACAGCAAGAATATTCGGTCCGACTATCAGAGCTGAGTGATGGAAAATATCCTCCTCTAAAAGGCAGTACATGCTCCTATTTATAGCTCGGAGAGTTCATGCTTGAATGGGTAAATTTTCATAACGCTTACATTATTTACCTTATTCAGACTGTTATGCCCATCTTCATTGTCATATTCACTACGTTTGATCCGTTGTACGCTCCAGCATTCTTCACGTGATTGGAATTTCGAACCCTTTATTTCGTCCATCGGGGTAGATTGTTCTAGTTCCGCGTGCCATACCTCTTAATTCAACTCTCCAAGTTTTCCTTCGCCGCTGCTGTATCCAGGTATTGAACTTTGAGATGATCAATACGTATAAGAATTCCATTAATTTTAGACAAGTGTCCAGTCAACCTACGAGAGACTGAAGTTCATGTGTGGCCAGTGGAAGAATTATATTTCTTCTTAGTAGTATTGGAATTACAAATTCTCATAGCACATGAGTCTTCACAAACAAAGTTATTTTTACATAAGGTCCATATCTGAGGTCTTGAGTTATGATTAATTATATTTTTTTTTTTTAATAACGGACCTCACTCCAGACTTCAGACTGAACGGTATTTAGTCACCCACCCCACGAGGGCATCATGTGGCACAAGGCTGGTTTAACGTGGGACATCGAGACTGTCGGCTCAGCCACAAATATGACCTTTGAACCCGTATAAACGGGTTCAGGGTCGGTTTACCTCCGCGAAAGAGACTCCGCCCTTCGGCGTAGCCTCGTTCGGGTTCCTCCCCGCCCGAAGGCAGGGAGTTTAACCGATCAGCCGGTCATCCGACTTCGGGCTGAACTCCCTGCTTCCTGTTGTTCATAGCTGTTTGTTCTTTGTGGCTTAATTTCTTATAAAATAATATAATGGGAAGAAGAAATCGTTTTAATACAGTTAATGATTCTCTTTTTAACTCTTATTTTTATAACTCCGATCTGTGAAGACATCCGCTTTTATCATTAAAAAGACACGATTTGCTAGTGAGTTTATATATAGAGAAGTATAATATTATCAGTTAGCATCAACGAGAACAGCAAAGAAGTGGATTCTACTATTATTATTCTGTAAGTGAAATGTAAGACGGTTTTATTCGCAAAGATTTCTTTAATTATTGTTTTGAGTCTAAATTTTATAGAGATTGGTGAAATAATTAAAAACATTATTTTCTAGATGGGTCATGTAGAAGTAAGATGAACTAGGGCCGAAATGTGAGCCCATGGCTATACCGTTAGTTTTTTATGCAAATGTTTTCATAATGATCATTAAATGCTAACTACGTCGTGTAAGATAGAAGTTTAAGTAGAATTTTGTGCCCAATGTTAGCAGGTAGGAGCGTTAATATATGTTCCTTAAGTATTTATAAAATAAAGAGTCTGAAAAAAAAGTTTCTCAAGGTTAATCAAGATTTAATAACTGCTATATTTGAGAGTATATTTGTAATTAGTCATTAAAAACACGATTTATTTCTTGGTAGTTTTCTATGTAGTGAAGTAGTAAATTTATCACTGTTATCGTCAAGTGAAGCGTCCCTTATTATTAATGCTGAGTCCATAATAACATGTAGAAAGATTTCTTGAAGCTATTTTTTATTTCGTCCAGGTTTTTCTTAAATTGAAAACGTCGTCCATTTATTGAGCATATATATGGAAAACTTGGCAAAATTATTGAGACTGTTTTCTAGCGGAATTCTATAGAAATTAGATTAAATGGGAGCAAGAGACGATCCTATAGTCACGTCTTCAATCTGCTTGTAAATATTGGCATAAAGATCGTAAAAAGTTACAGATGTCGCGGAAGTTAGAAAGCGTTTACGCAGAATTGTTGCTCTAGTCTTTGGATATATGAGTGTATCGCAATTTTATAAGCTTGGTATTACTCTGCGTATGGTTTCTTTGATATGGACATTAGTTAATAGTCATTCAAAATGTAACGAGGCTAGAATAACACAGTTAAGATTACTATAATGTAGTAAACAGTGTCCGATGGGTAAATTGTCGCCATTCTATATTTTTAAAACATTTCGCGCAGGCGCCTTGTTTGTTTTTGATTTTGTTGACTTTATAGTATAGTAGGGACAGTTAGGCTCCGTGACACAATGCACTCCGCCTGTAATTTAGAAACGGCATGATGTAATGCTTTGCATTCGCGCCCGATTTTTCAATACGAACATTTCCGAGTATTTAAGTGTCAATCAAACTACAGTGCACAGGATTCGGAAAGACTTGGATGATTCTAATGGTGATTAAAAAGGTGTTTAGGGTGATTACTATTGATCGGGACTTTATGTTTCCATCCATCTTCGTACGGGGCTTAGACTCAACACTGAGGCCTACATTGAGTGCCTTGAGGAGGCAGTGGTGCCTTTGACCAAGAGGGTAGCTGCCGGAAGATCCTAATTCTGGCAAAAGAACTTTGCACCCTGCCACACATGAAGGAGAACCTAGTCATGCTTGTCAGATAATTTCTTTGACCACATAATCCCATATAAATGGCCACCTAACTCCCCAGACTCCAAACCCATGATTATTATGTGTGGGGTGCAGTGGGGGTGGAGAGAAAAACAAACTTCTTTCAACACCAAAGATGAAATGATGGCAAGGTTTATGGGGGCATCCAGCAGCTGAAAAATCGTAGCCGTATCGAACAGTTGCAGGTGATTTCGAAGTCGATTGGGGGCCGTAGTTATAGCCAATGGGGATTTTATTGAATAAATTTACTCTATCGATATTTTTATGAAATTTTGATAAATATATTTCTTAAAATGATATTTCAGAATTAACTTCATTTTTGCCTGATTTAGTCAATCACACACTGTCGATCAATGAATTCGTTGGCGTGTATTGCACACACACACACACACACACACATATATATATATATATATATATATATATATATATATATAACATATAAATACTATATATATATATATATATATATATATATATATATATATATATATATATATATATATATATATATATATAGTATTTATATGTTATTTTAATACATAAAATATTAAAGTAAATGCTCTGCTTATAATAAACAGTATTAACGACATTTACCGGACTGAATATCCAAGGAATATCATAGAAAATGTGTCCTATGAGATTTCTTGGACATCTAGGCCAGTAAATGTTGTTAATACTGTTTTTATAAACACAACATTTATTTAAGTATTTGTATCTATAAAAAAAGTAATTGTTGGACTTAGTCCATTTCATATATATATATATATATATATGTGTGTGTGTGTGTGTGTGTGTGTGTGTGTGTGTGTGTGTATGTATGTATGTATAGGTTCGTGGAATCAACGTTATATTTAATTGTTAAATATTCAATGGTGATTTTAGAGAATAAAAAATTGAAATGTCTGTCAGTCGAAGTTTGACTATAAATGGGACTAAGGGACGTGAAGATCATTGCAAATTTCGGCCCGCATAATTTCGGCCTTGTGCCACATCCAATCTTCACTTAGAAAATCATCATTATAAAAGTCGGTGCCCTATTTTTATTGTTAATATAAAATAACCACAACTTGACACTAGTGTTTGTCGTGATGCCTATTTCCGGTACGTTCCGGTTTGAAAACATTCATCGAACAAATGCGAGTCAGATTTTGTTGAATGCTAAAGTTTTTTCCACAAATGAATGCCTTAAAAATGGAGGAGGAAAATTTGCGCTTTCACTACATTATTTTCTATGAATTTCGGAAAAGGACTTAGCACCGGAACTGAAAAAGAAAAAAAAAAAAAAACATTCAAAAGATTTATTTGGATCGTGCTCCAGCACTTTGGATGGCAGATTTCGTCAGCGTGATTTTAAACTATACAGTCAACAGAGTTCCGGACAAACTTCTGAGGTCGATGAAGACGCATTGCTTCCATGCTTCCGACGGAAGAGATTACTAAGTATTGGAAAATCTATATCTCAACTGTGTTATGCTATTTGTTGAGACTTGGGTTCGTTTCTAAAATCGACAAGTGAATGCCACATTCTCTGACGGAACAGAACAAAGTCATTCTTCTTTCTGCGACAGTTTCGTTGATGTTACACCATTCTTCAACACAATTGTCACAGGCGTTAAAAATTGATCATTTATAATAACATTTCAATGCAAAGTGGCTGTTGGGTATCGGTTGAGCCAGGTGTTTGATCTCACTTCTGCTGCGTGAGAGACTGAGCGAAAATCGGAATGGCTGTTAGCATAAACAGGAAGTGCATCCGGTGGCTAAAATGAACAGGACAGAAAGGTGTCCTGAGCCTTGAATAAACAGGACGCACAAGTGTCCTGAGCCGTGAATAAACCAGACGTACATGTGTCCTGAGCCTTGAATAAACAGGGTGCAAAGGTGTTCTGGGCCTTGAATAAAGAGGACGTACAGGTGTCCTGAGCCTTGAATAAACATGATGCACAGGTGTCCAAAGCGGAAGAAAATGTGTCCGGAAGAAGGCGTGGGCACAAGAAGAAACTTAAGGGACATACCGGAAGAAGGCGTAGCTGCGTGAAATTGCGTGAATATCCAAATGTTATAAAACCGTCTCTACAGGCCGAATAATGTAAATGCTGTTATAAAACTGGTCCAATTCTTGGCCTGGAGAGAGATTGACTAGAGTTTAATCGAAGATTTTTTCCGTCAGTTCCTGTGTGCGAAATCCTAACCTTTGTGACTCTCCCTCACTTTACTCAATCGCAGCATTTCGAACAATAAATATATTTATATATATTTTTATGTATAAGTGTCCGTCCCCTTATTTTTGTCCAGCAGCAATATATAACACAGCTGGAAGCAACTTTGTGAATGTGAAAAACCAGGGGCTAAAGCGGCCTTGCATCCAATTAAAGTGCTGCAGGGGGATACTTCACTTTGAGCTTCTTCTAGGTGATGAACAGATAACTGCAAATAAATTGCGACCGTTTTTCTTGAATCGCCGCCTTGGTGAGTTAGTCGACTCACCAAGGCAACGATTCAAGAAAAACGGTCGATTTTGGCAAGTCCAAAAGGTACAATTTTCTAGCACGACAATGGAAGACGGCATGTTGCCAAACAGACTTTGCAGAAGTTTAAGAGTTGAAATGGGAAACCCTCTAGGACCCATCATTTTCTACTGATTTGTCACCTCCGAATTTTCATTTGTTCCGGTCTCTACACAACAATTTATATAACAACAAATTAGACTCTTTTAGTCGAAATCTATTTCACAAACTTTTTCATAAAAAAACCATGAGGTTTCTACGAAAATAGAATCAAGAAGACATTTACTAATAACAATGGAGACTATGTAGTTGAATAATATTTTTTTCTTTGTGTTTGTCTTTGTTTGTTTGCGTGTGTTTAAAATTTTATTGTTTATTTGTCTATTTCAATAGCTTCGGCGTGTATGTGTTTTGCAGCATTGGCAAATAATATCTATTTATGGCAAATTACACACATTAGTCTTAAATTAATTGGGAAGCAATGGGGGTCTACCGAGTGTAACAGTAACATTGTCCAAATTGTGTATAAGCGAAATTATCCAATTGTTAGATTAAGCTTTGAAACTTTGTATCTTAGAAATGATTAAAGATATCTTACTGGAATTCTCTGAGATTTTTCATAACACTACTGGACTCTACTTTGAACAATAAGAATATATTTAGCTCTAAGTTGAAATGATGATCCCTCTTTCTCTTCTGACCTGATCCAGTTTTCTACTCTATTATTCCTTCTTTTTTAAACTTATTCACCGTTCTCTTGATGGTTCTTGACTATGAATGTTGGTAGCATTACTAAAGGCCTGAGTGATCGTTTTCATCTCACCATTTCTCTTTTGGGAAGACATTGCGCGATTTAAACATTTCTAGCTGAATAAATCAAGATTGCCAGACGCCTTATCTGAAAACCTGACAAAAAGAAACTCAATGAAACTCATTTTTTTTTAAAATATTAAACATTTTGTAGGATGGACAATTATACTGAGACAGGATTTGGACAGTTTTGCTGTTACACTCGGTATAATAGTTTTAAAGTTAGTATATAACTGATAAAACATTTTTACTAGGATTTAACCGAAAAAAATTTGGTGGGTTTTAGTATGTTCTTGTCGGCTATTTCATAGAGTCTTTACTCAGAAAAAAGAAGAAGAAACAAAACTAGGCAAAACTCCGAAATGCCAAAATAAAATAGTTAGACTTCTGGGCACCCAGTTTCCCACTGTGTCTTGGGAATAACCAGAAAAGAAGCGAGGATTTGGCAACAAAACGCTATTTCTCCGCTGCTGGAAAATGCCATTTCATTCCCAACAGTTGAGGTTGAATTAGTTTGGATGGAAGAGTTAGGAGCAATGAACAAGTCCTGACCGTCCATAGAATTTCCTTCGATCGACATAATGTAGTTAGAAGCCATTCAAATGGCTCTGCTGGAGATGCCAGTTGAGGGAAAAGGTCAAAGAGGCTTTATTGATTTCGATTTTCATGCCCCTTACCAATCTGGCTTCAGTTTTCAAAGAGTGTTGACGAGGAGGAGGCGTTTCTTTTTTCTACTATAAATACTTCCGCGTTTATTCAACCGGAAGTTTCATCTCCTGGGGATCGGACGAACATTTACTTTACATACATACAGAATTATTTATTTATTTATTTATTTATTTTTAAGTCCACTTATTCAACCAGTTAACATCCTATTTAACTATCAGCCAAAGAACAGACAACACAAAACAAATGAAAGCAGATGATGGTATTGATGATGACAGAGTATTGGAAAGATCGGACCTGGCCCGAGATATTTAGATTTTTTTTTCTTTTAATAAATATTCACCCAGTTCAAGACACAATATCTACTCAAGGTAAATATTACAGAATCGAGTTGTTGTATGGATCTCAGGGAAGGAAGTAAGTCAAAATTATGAGGATATGTAGGATAGATAGAACAAAAAGAAACATCTTCTAGGGAGTCAGTTCCATAAGTGTTGCAACACCTACAGACGATAATTCACACACAAACACACAAAAAACAATAGTAAATACTGTATGTTGGTCTGCAGTTGGAGATTCGTCTCCAGCTTTGCTGGTTAAACTCTCTGTCTTCGGGCAGAGAGAATCCTCAGACCATGCTACATTGAAAGGCAGATTATCGTCTCCGGAAACAGCTACCCGATCCTGTTTTATACGGTGTCTACGGATAATTTTTAGACGAGCCTACGTGCTCAGATACCCCACATTAAATTGGGCATTTTGCCACATTAGACCGCATGGGGTGGCTGGTAGATATTCTGCGGTTAGAGATTCATTGTGGAATTCACTTGACTCACTTTTAGTAGTTGATTACTTCTTTTACGCGCCGCTGGCGAATCTTATATGCGTTGTTGTTCTTGTCCTAAGTGTTGTTCATTACCAACCGTTGTTTGATTATTCTATTCGGTAACATTCCATAGCTTACAACAATAAAGAGGCTGTTCTCAAGAAAAAGTTGCCTACATGGAACACCTTTTTTTTTTTTTTTTTACCAACGGAATACATAAGATTCTTTCCTGTAAATGTAAGATGGTGGATCCGAGCTGTAAAGTGTGGAACTAAAGCTGTGATGGGCAAAATGTGGCGGGTGAGTCACTTGCGGCGGGTGAATCACTTGGGCCAGTTTTTTTTTTCTTTCTGTTTGGCACGTTTAATTTCATAAACAGAACAACGTTTCTTAAAATTTTCGTTTCTTTTCGTTCTCCCCCTCTTTTATACATAATCACATACATAAACAATGATTAAGTACAATGTTTCTTGAATTTTTATAAATTTTCGTGGAAAGTAGCGTTTTCATCAGTTTTTAACCATTGGCGAATTTCGCTAAGGGAGATCCTACGTGTAAATATCTTTTGCTTTTTAAACAGAAGACGTTCATGAGAATTTTTCATATTTAAATGAATAAATTAGAAATAAATTTTATGCAGCGACATGTGTTAATCGCAATGTCATCAGTGATAATATTATACCAAGAATTCAAGTTTTTAATTATAAAAAAATTTTTTTCTAAAAATAAAATGCGTAAGCATATAGCTTAGAAATACTATTTTTAAGGTATATGCTTACGCATATGATCTTCTATAGCTGAGGTACCTACTACGAAAATTACCTTGAATCTTTTTAGTAGTGCACCCGGCTTTGTGATGAGGTATTGATCATGTGTCCCACTGCACAAAAAAGGTTTCCGTTGCCTGAACTAAAGAGTGTAGGTCGTCTGAGCATTTGCCAAGGAAATAGAGACAAACTAAGGCGTTTCGTCTGAAGGGGAATGGGCTGTAGAACTGATAATAATTAGTCGCCTACAAGGCAGCGGAAGCGATATTGAACTCTGTCAGGAGCAACGATTATCTAGTAGCGCTAATCCAGATGTGATGGCAAATATTCAATTAAAGTTCTGCTCTGACTCTTGAAACAGCAGGAAGGGTAGTAACTTTTCGGAGAGCTACAAGGAACTGGGCATTTTTTCCAGCATCTTAAGCAATGAATATTCTCAAGTCTCACAAGGGATATACTAATAACATTGGTTATTTATATTCAGTCACTTGTCATCGATCACCAGCTGTGGACACGATCAATATTTTCCTTGGTGTTGACATTTTCAGGACGTCCACGTCTTGGATTTTCTTCAAGATTATTTCCTTTTGAAATGCAGTTGCTCACTTTTGCGTTTTTGATAAAACTAGAACGTCATCCCTCAGTGTAGCAACCATGTCCTTGGAAGCTAAACCCTTTTTCTGCAGTTAAACACCCAGATACCAAATTTTGTCCATTTCCATGATAAGTCAATCCTAGTTACATTTTGAATCTTCTTTGAACAGTTCGATGTCAGTTTAGGTGGAAAGAGAAAATGCAGTTATAAATAAGAAGAGTTTAAATTAATGCTTGCAAAGTTTCACAGTTCTAGCGTCATTCCTTCATAGGTAGGCTATTTACATTTCATCCCACTAACGTATTAGCGGCCCCCATATCTTCCAACAGCTTCAATAAAAGGCAAAATCTTCAGTGAGGCCGGAAAAGCATGACAAGCAGCAGCAGTAGTAGTAACACACACACGCACATAGATCTGTGTATTTACAAATTCTCTTTTAAGCATTTCTGATTAAATAATTTAAAAACATTATGCCCGCTTATTTTTAGCATAATCCGTTCAAATTTACGGATATTTTTTCGTGTATTACAATAAGATGATGCAAGAAATGCACTGTAATAGTGAAAATCACTTTTATTTCCCAAGTACTTTCTATCTCTTTCTGAGATCATCATCAGGCATGCATCAGGAGATGCTAAAACTAAGATATAATCTCTCTCTATATATATATATATATATGTGTGTGTGTGTGTGTGTGTGTGTGTGAGCGTGTGCGTGTGTGTGCGTGTGTGTGTGTAATTAGGGGATCAACCGATAATACTAGCTTGGTTTAAACCTTTCCGACAGGTTGAAACCAAGGTAGCGTGATTGCCTGATCTCCTAATTTTTAAATTTAAAGCTTTGCAAGTTAAAATTTTTCTTTTCTTTTCCTTCGTGTATTAAGCATATTGTAATACTATTGTTTCCTGGTCTAATTCTACTCTGACCAATAATATATATATATATATATATATATATATATATATATATATATATATATATATATATATATATATATATATATACAGTTTGAAATTAATATACAGTAGCGCGTATCTACAGATTTATATTAGTAAGAAACGCAAAAAATTTCTGGCGTTGTCCGCATACAGATCCTTTGTGAATTTTGACTGGGTTTGAATGAACGATGTCGCCTGTCTCTTGTTGTTTTGTTTGTTTAATAGAGTATCAACTTTTTATGGGTAATTTAATGCCGAAACTTTATTTTCTTGTGAGTTTTGGTGATTTGTTTTTGTTCCAAAAAAAAATTGCTAGTAACTTACTTTATTTACATTATTCAGACCGATATATCTTCATTGCCATATTCACAACGTTTCAGCCGTAGTGAATATGACAATGAAGATGAGAGTAACAGTTCAAATAATGTAAATAACGTACTTAATCCTAATGCCTCATCTCACAGATATAGACAGATATTGCTAGTAATTTATTTATATTTTTTCTATGAAAATATATTGCTCGTCATTTTTGCAATATACTTTTATACTTTCATGATTTTAACCCAGTTTGTGCGTTCGTTATTTGCCCATAGCTGGGACCCTAACAGGTGATACAACCCTGCAAAAACAGCAATTAAGAGGTGGTTTCTACGCTCCTCAAAACCTCCTGGTCAGAGGCCTCGCTGCCGGATGTAGTTTATCGTCATACACAGGAAGGAGAACATGTTTTGCGGTTGTTGCTTCAAACCTTGTCAAGAACAAAACGGTATATATATTTTTGCGTGTTTTATTAAAAAAATTCATGTGATCAGTCGAGTCGTATTTTCGGTGTTAGAATTTATTACAACAACGACTCGTTTTCGATTGAAATCTTTGCAATTATTTTAACCTGTTTTATAATGCCCCCGTTAACAGTTAATGGTTTTTGAATTACTGAAATGTTCACTTTCCAGCATGGTTAAATATACATTTTATGTGTACGTGTAGTGAAGTGTTTAATTCAATTTTTTCATTAATTTCTCATTGATTCATGTATTTTGGCTGAGTGGTAGTTTACTGTTAATTTTTTCAGTGAGGTTGAAGTTAGTCGTCGTGAAGAATTTATATGCCTGTCGGTGGTAGAAATAAAAGCAGATTTTTTATAGCAATGCTGATAACAGCAGCGGTATATAGAGGCATAAGAAGTGTTAAGAGTGTCGTTCGTCTGTTAAAGGTTAAGTATTTTGGAAAGGATGCAAACAAGGAGGAAGCTTTTACTTAACATTATGGAGAGGCAGCTCAAATTTCTGGGGCACGTAATCAGAAATGAGGGCTTGGAGAATCTAATACAGGCCTAACAGAGGGGAAGAGAGTCAAGGGAAAGCAACGCATGACATACCTAGCGGGATGAAGCAAGTGGATGACAGAACATGGCCTACAGGAAGAAGCAAAGGGATAAAACTTATTGAGAGCTTCAAGGGATAGGAGGAACTGGAGAGCCATGATCGCCAACGTCCAGAAGGGACACGCCACATAAAAAGAAAAGAAATGTAGTATTTATTCCCTCTTTCGTTTTTTTTCCCGACATATTTCGAATTTTGCTCATAGATTTGTTCTGCTGTTAGAAAGTTTTCATCTTGCAAAAAATGGCGTGTTCCTTAAGAGTTTACAAACCATAATAGGTTGGACGTTTTATTGTAGTCGTATTATTCACGCGCATATGACGTCCAGGTCACCATTTATGAAGGAGTACGTTTCTTCATGTTTATACCCGAACGATGGGGGCACCCCGAGGCGATGTAATGGCCAGCAAGCTTGTCTCGCTAGAATAATTACGACTGGGTGCCTCCTACTTTCGGCCTTGTGCTACGCTTGGAAAATCACTATATCCGAAAGATGGTGAAGTTGAGAAGAATCGAAAAAAAGTATTCAACATTTTAGAAGAAATATATTTCAAGACAGGTTTTCATTTGTATTTTTTATACAATTAATAACAATAGAAGAGATAAAATTCACTAATATGTAAAAAGCTGAAAAGGAAATAAAGGTCATCTTATTAAGAATTGTGTGTGTGAGGGTGTGTATGCGCGTTCCTGTGTGTGTGTGTGTGTGTGCGTGTGTGTGTGTGTGGCCACCAGGGAGGAAAAAATCCCTATTGTGGACAAGGCTCGTGTTTACGTTGGTATCTTTTGGAACAGAGGAGAGAAACATGTGTTATTATTCTATTCTTTTATAATCCTAAACAGCGCCACCTTGCGAGCGTCATGGCAGATCAGGTGGGGTTAATCCTTACCTAAAACATTGGAATAATAGAATTCACTCCAAATCAGTATGGACCAAAACTTACCCTGGGTGAGCTAATACAAAATTGGAAACGAAAAATAAACGTATTTTTTAAACGCTACCAAATGAAACAACTATAAGATTTTGTTGAAATTTCAGAAATTAGTAAGCTATAAATGCAATTATTTTTTTTAATGATTTTTAGCGGTTCTGTAGAAAATTTTTTTAGGTCTGTCATTGAATTAAAATGGACATGGTCACAGGCAAATGTATATTTACAATGAATGAAATTGAAATGTTATCTGTGTCGAGGGCTATCTTTGAACTGGGACCGTATGAAATCATTGTTATGCCTCCTGTCTTTAAACTGAATACATTTCCTAACAGATCTAGTATCTGCACTGGAAAATAGGAAATAGTTTACTATTGAAGAGAACGAGATGACTTCATTGAGTAGAAAGGACAATAAAAGAACAGTATTCAGGAAGACAGAAGATGACGATAGACATTGTATTTTCATTTTAGAAGATTGTAGGTAGCGGGTAAGCCGTAATATCGGAAGAGATTTCCCTAGGTGAGAAGTGCAAGAAAAGAAACTACTGAACTTACGGTTATATCTAGCTTTTGAAGAGTAAAACGATAAGACCTTCCGTATTTTGTTGTAGTGTTGGTCCAGGTTCATTTTGTAATTTTGAAAGCATTCTTTTGCGCATTTCGCTATCTTTTGTTGAAACTAACCCTTGAACAAAGATGAGACACTTGAAATTATCCGGGGTTAATTCCGCAAATTTGAAATCATCCCAATGTTTATTTACGATTGCTGCAAACGTGGAATAATCCTCATTATCGCTCTTTACCAGATTAAGGCATTTCCACCTCCTGTGGAAGAGTGATGTTTTCGGACTGAAGAGTTCTTTAAGACATGTCACTGCTTCGTCAAATGTTAATTTGTTCGTCTTTTTTGGCAAGATATAATCCACGAACTTTGTATATTCTTTAGTTCCTAATTTTCTAAGTAATTGATGTAGCTTTTATTGCTTCTGTTCATTTTTAACAGTCGATGTTAAAGATGTCTTTATATCTTCTGAAGTAATTTCCGAAATTTTTATCTTCATCTCGAGAATATTTGAAAATCTCTATGGTATTCCACACTGCGTTATGCGAAAAAGTTGCTTCTTTTTCAATATCTAATTGCTTGTTACCCGCTACTTTCAATATTACTTCCTGGAGCTCTATTTGTCTTTCTTGATTTTCCTTCTGCTTTTGTATTAGGTTGGTGCAAAAATAATGACGTAATAATGTCGTTTTTTGACGTATTTTTAATGTCAAAAAACCACATTATTACGTCATTATTTTTGCACCAACCTGATAGTAATTGCTTTTGTCATTTTTCTTCCATTCTTTCTTGTAGTTGTAATTGTTGATCATTTTGGTATTTTATCAGTTCTACCAAAATGGTTTTAAAATCTTCCATGATAACTCAATTTTACGTATTTTAAATCCTCGTAACTCTTTGTCGTCAATTTGTTGTGCAGGAGAGGAGGATTTTTCTATTTCTTCTTCTCGTGTGAGTTCGAATTGCTCGTCGCCAATTAGTTGTGGACGACGAGCGAAATTTTGTTGTTGTTTGTTTCTTCCCTTGTGAGTTCCAATCAAATGAATGACAAATGCAGGAATGAAATATAGCAAATACATCTATTGACGCAATAATACAATTGGTAATACGGTTAGTAGATCCAGAAATGCGGTTACTAGCAATAATAATATGTATACAGTCTGGGAAATTCAGTATCGAAGTAGGACTTCCTTCTGAGACTACGTGCTCGCAACTGTGACTCCTACAAAGAGGTTACCTCATACTCTTACTTCCTCACTGTTCACTCTATCACTCTATCAGTGTATCTCTCTCGGGTATTCACCGGCAGCAGTACAACTACACACTGGGCGAGTCCACTTGTATAAAAAAGGAGTGGACCCCTTAACACTATCAGCATTGAAACGTTTGAGCCGCCTTTCGCAAAGCCAAACGGAATCTATACGAAGTCATATAATCTAAACCTTTACACGATCCACCTTTGTGAAAATGATGGTAACCATATAATGCACAAGCACATCTGGTACTTACGAATCTGGTAGCAGACTAAGTCTACTGAGGTAGAAAGTATGAGAGTTCATTAGAACAACTCCTAAGCTAATTAGTGTCGAGAGAATAATAAAAGTTGATTTCTAATAGTATTATGATAGCGGATGTGGATATAGACGTATTTTCTAGGAATGTCTTCTTTAAGCATACGCGAAAATATAACGTCTTTTTTAGTAGCTGCTTCACTGGGCGAAAATTTTAGCAGAGATAGAGAGACCGAGAGCATTCTCAGACCTTCATTCCACATTTCTGCTTTGTCTGGTATACTTGCAGAAGAGAATGGCATAAAACGATCGGATTTTTAAGCAACTCCAAACAATGATAGTAAAAGGCTTGGCAGGGTACTAGCGTTATGTCACTATATATATATATATATATATATATATATATATATATATATATATATGTAAAATTAATCGACAGAAAATATATATATATATATATATATATATATATATATATATCGAAGTATATGGTTGGTGTATATATATATCGAAGTATATGATTGATGTATACGGAGTATATAAATAATTATATATATGTATATATTTATAATAAAATTAATCGACAGAAAATTTCTCTCGTCATATATATATATATAAATATATATATATATATATATATATATATATATATATATATATATATATATATATATATATATATAATAAAGGCTTAAACACTAATATTTCATGGAATATTAGTGTTTAAGCCTTTTTATTATATCCTTGAGTTCTACCCCTATTCTATCCTCTTGAAAGTATTTTCACATACACACACACACACACATATATATATATATATATGCATGTCTATGTATGTATATATATTTATATATTTTAAATATATGATTGCATATGTATGTGTGTATATTTACCACTAATATTATCAATATATATATATATATACATATATATATATATATACATACATATATATATATATATATATATATATATATATATATATATGTATATATATATATATATATATATATATATATATATATATATATATATATATATTTCGAAATCATTCTTTTCATTTATTCTTTTCATTTATTCTTTTTTTTATTTTTATTCCCGTATGTATTGATTATTATTTATTACAACGTTTTTCCACAGTTACCGATTTTTTGTACTTGTTTTTGTATAACTCGGAAAAAAAAAGTTTGTTTTATTTTCTATTTTCTGTTTTGTTTGACTAAAATTTTATTTACCAATGATGCCGTTTCTATTCTCATTTTATCAGTTAATAGTTTTGGTGCTACTACAGCCATTAAAGTAGTATCGATTTTTTTTATTGTATGTTATAAATACTGACTTTATAATGTCAGAATATTTTAGACTTAAATCCCGATTTATATCGTTCTTTCTCTTTCTACGTTCTTCTTTCAATGTTATTAACCGTTTCATTATTTGTTTATCTATATCCTCTTTTTCAAGCTTATATATATATATATATATATATATATATATATATATATATATATATATATATGAAGAAATATAGTATTAATATGTGCCATATTTATGGGATAATGTGCTCAATATCAGAGATAGAGCCTATGTAAGTAACAAAGCACTCGCGCGAAAATAAGTGTTAGAGTACACTACAGCAATCAATACAAAAACTGGAAAAAACATAGTTATAATTACCTTCCCAGATCAAAGCAAACTACTAAATAAAGGATCAGAACACATCTTGAAAAAATTCACTACGTTACTTAAAAATCGATAGCTTAAAAGAAAAAAGAAAAATATATAAAATTAAAATAAATAAGATAAACAAATAAAATAAATTAATCCAAATAAATAAACAATAAATACATTAACAAACCACTCCCGTCAAAATAACCGTTAGAATAGACTGGAAAGAATAAATAACGATAAAAATTAGATACGCAAAAACAAGTTAAAATGATCAATCCAAATAAATAAATAAATAAAGTAAATAATAGACAAATTAACAAACCGCCTCCGCCAAAATAACCGTTAGAATAGACTACAATAATCAATGCAAAAATTGATTTGGAAAATTTAGCACTCCCCGAAAATATTGAAGGCAAAAAAGTCTGAGGAAGAAGCGAATAACCTTCCTAATAAACTTAGGTAAATAACTAGTAGAACAGTCATTCGGAGAGACAGCAAAAATACAAAAATTGCTAAGAACTACAAAGAACAGGATATTGTGGAGAACCATGATCAGCAACTTCTTTATCAAAATGCACACATAGAAAAAACATTATTGTATAATTGTGCGGAAAGGTCAATCGATTATGCCTTTTTATTCGATTTCTCTCACATTCGAAAATTTTGTTTCTTTTCTGGACATGAAATTAAGTATTCAAGGAACTGTTCCAATCTCCTATATATCCAAGCCGTTTCATAGTTGACAAAAATGATAGAAATAATGGAAGTATTAATGACATATACCTATATATATCTATATATATATCTATCTATATATATATATATATATATATATATATATATATATATATATATATAGAGAGAGAGAGAGAGAGAGAGAGAGAGAATTTAAAACATTAAACATATATATAGAATTTAAAACATAAATTAAAAATATCGATTGTTCGTACGTAGATACCAAAGAATAAACTAGTTTCATAGGGATATTGATCCGTTAATATGTATTGAGTCAAAGGATAAGATTATTGCAATACGATCTAAAAACTTTGGTAGTTACCAAATAAAAAGCGTGGGTAGGCAAAAAAGAATATAGGGTAAAGACAAATTCCATATTATATTTCTAATAATCTTGAACCTTGAATCCACATACAGTTTCGAGTTGTTCCCAGGATACCCAGAAAAAATCAACAAAAAAACAACGACAGTATTGAACAGTTCGTAGCTTTTTGTAACGGAAGAAAGGAAAAAAAAAACGCATGAAACTCTGTTCTACTGTAAACCTAGGTATATGTGTAATTATTAATATATATATATATATATATATATATATATATATATATATATATATATATACATATATATATATATATATATGTTTGTTCGTGTTTGTGTGTGTATGTGTGTGTGTGCGAAATGTGTGTCTGTGCAAATTATTTTCTGACAGAATATATAAATGTATCATTGACTGTATCAATGTAAATGCAAGGTTTATTTTGTTGCACGTGTTTATATACAGGAGCAAGGATTACATTTGTTTATCAAAGCTTTTAAATTTGAGAATGTTCTTGAATATTCATCAGTTTGAAAGATCATATGAAGCACACACACATACACAAACACACACACACACACATATATATATACATATATATATATATATATATATATATATATATATATATATATATATATAAATGCAAGAATTAAGAATGTATATATATTGTGTGTGATATATTTTATTTTCTCAGAATTCATTGAAAGTCACTTAAAACTGACGACATCTGTATCGGTCCTGAGGTTAATTAATTCTTTTTTTTTTTTAATAAGGAATAGAGTGTATGTAAATATAAAAGTAGATACTGATGTCAACACCCAGTAGCGACATTTTGTTTCATGCTTAAACGCAATCATCTGGCCCGCCTAAATATTGTGTTTAAGCATTAAAGTAATTGTCGCCGCTAGGTGTTTCCATCAATGTCTACTTTTGTATTTACATACGCTCTGTTCCCGATATTGAGAAATTTAACCCATACATATAGCAAACTTTAAAACTATATTTTATTATTATTATTATTATTTTATTCGGTATTTTCTGTGCATGTATTACATACCATACATGATATCAAGTCTGCATATGTTGTACCATTTACAAACCTATCGGTATCGTTATCAGAGTCTATTTTCTCTCTGTTTACTACGGATTTTTATTCCCCTGTCTCACGCAAGTTTTTTTGTCTTCCACTTTTGCCTTTTAAAGAATTGGATATCGATTCTTTCTTTACGATTAATTCTACGCCCTACTGAACACTGTCTGGGCATTTTTTTTTTAAACTGTCACCTGAAACATTCTCAGACTGAATAATAAGAACCATGATTAATTTCACATTATTGTGCATTTTTTTTATCTTTTTTAAATCCTCACTTATTTATTTATCAGTAGACATTTTCAATTGGTTCTGTCTTACTTTTCTTTTAATCGTTATCACTCCAAGCAAGGCAGTAAAGCCACTAGCACGCAAGGGGTCGGGTACAGGATGTGGAGGAATTCTGAACAATAACATTAGCAATGAGCAGAAAGAAAAGAGTAATCAGGAGGACAGTAAGGGGATCTGGCATTGCATTTCAATTTTTACAGATCAAAGCTGGTTGGGAAGCCTGATGCGGGAGAGAGGTCTACAAACGAAAAGTGGGAGATAACAAACTGCCAACATAGAATTTACATTTATATCTAGCTAGTTCAATTGCAAATTGATGAGATCTCGCCGGCAGTCTAGTATTGTGCTTAAATTCATATAGTCTGTGCACCACAACATAAAGCGCATGCAAGCAATTACCATGAGAGTATTTCTAAAAAAAAAAAGGCAGAGAGAGGCAACCTTACGGCGGTGGGCAAGTGACTGAATCCGGGCCGGAAGATGAGGACGAATAATATTGCTGATTCTCCTTTGGATCTTATCGAAGAACTCCAAGAAAATAGAAATGGCACCAGATATTATGGCAGCAAAATTCTAAGCATGAAAGAATGATAGACATATAAATATGCAAGAAAGATTCCTGAGAGAAAAATTGTCTCACGAGACACATTGTACCAAATTTTCTTAGCAGCTGATTTGGCGATGGATTCAATGTAGTATTTCCACTTCCTGTCAGCTGAGAGCGTTAGCTCTAGAAGGCGCAATGTGTCTCTTTTCTGTAAGATAGCATCAGCCATTCAAAAACTGATTAACGAAATAATTTATATTATTGAAATACAGTAGAAGTCCTCATATCTGAACTTCAGAGTGCTTCAGATATGAGGACGTATTCGGATATATTGTGTTATTTGTAATATGACTATAACTTCACAAAACGCAAGAACTAATCGTAACAAATGTAAAATTTAGCGTCTCCCGAAAGTAAATATTATTAGGTTGGTGCAAAAATATTGACGTAATAATGTCGTTTTTTTACGTTAAAAATACGTCAAAAAACGACATTATTACGTCATTATTTTTGCACCAACCTAATAATTGACAATATTTAATGCTCAATAAGTTTTATTTTCAATTGTCTTTCTTATTTCTTTTTTTTTTCATTTTGCTTTCTTTTTTGCTGTTCTAATTTTTTAAAGTAAGGCATTGTTGTAAATTATGTGTTTTTGTACATTCTTTACGACTAAAGAAAGGTTTCAATAGCTTTCTCTCTACTGAGCCGCAGTTTTCTTCATCATTCTTCATATTTTCCCCATTATCGAAAGAATTTGATTCTTCCTCTATTTCTTGACAATTTCAAACAATTTTGAATTCTGTTGAATTCTTTTGTAATTCATTAGAGTCTTCATTTATCCATTATTTATATCATCTAAAGTGAGATTATTCAGTGGATCATCTTCAAGCGCCAGTTTTAGTGTTTCGTTCCGATTCTGCAAACCTTGTTTTTTTAATTGCAAATTCAACGAATTAGAAGCTTCGTTCAGTTTTTCAATAACCTCTAATTCCTGATGTAACGGGAAAGAATTTCTTTTCCTATTTTATTCCAGTTGAAGTTTCTTCTGTTCGAGAGATTATGGATTGAGGAATTTTAATTTACTAACAAAGAAAAGAAAAATATTTAAATGTATTATCTTCATACAAAATCTAAATGGCAACACTGAGAAGTTCGAAAATGAGGACTTTCGGATATGAGGACATCTACTGGATTTGAAATTATTTAATGCTCGCCTCAATAAAACTGAACGCCCCCTTTGTACTTCCGACTTTGCTGCCATTATATTTATTATAAACGATTCTATTGTTGAATTCTTTTGTCATACATTCAGTCAGTTAGGTCCCATGCGTGATACACGCTTAGGCGATCATGGATCTCTCGATACATGACTGACGAGGCAGATTTTTTCCCGGCTGTAGGTTGCCATTTTTTTTCTGCGGTAGACCAGTTGCTATCCAAGGCTATAGAACCCGGTCTGTCTGCTCTGCTTTTTACCCATAGCCGGGAGAGAAGAAGATTATGCATACCTTAGATACTATAAAATTGATATTCTATACACGTATGTGAATATAAATGGATTCGACTGGGATTCATTAGTATTTTCATTTATCCATTCTTTTAAATCATCTGAAGTGAAAGCATTCGGTGGATCATCTTCAATTGCAAGTTTTAGTGTTTCGTTCAGATCTCGCAATCCTTGTTTGTTAATTTACAAATTCACCGAATTAGGAGCTTCATTTGGTATTTCAATAACCTCAAATTTCTGACGTAACGTGAAAGAATTTCTTTTCCTTTTCCTTCCAGATGAAGTTTCTTCAATTCGAGGTATTGTGGGTTGAGAAATTTCAAGGTACTAACAATTATCTGCAAAGAAAAGACAAATATCAGAATGGAGCATATTCCTACAACATCTAAATGGTAACACTGAGAAGTTCGGATATGAGGTCGTCCGGATTTGAGGATATGAGGAGGTACGGATATGAGGACTTGATACTGTATTTCGTGCTTAGCTTCTATTTGACGCTACAGAATTTTATATGTCTTATGTAGCCGCCTGTATGGAAACATTTCAAACCTCATTAGGAATACGACGAGAGGGAAATAAAAGTGATCGTCTATTTCATCTCTTCCTCGACTACGCCCTGCGCTTTGAAAAACACAGATGTGCTGAAATGACCAATGAACTTTTAAGCATTCCCTATCACATCCCAAACATATCTACCAGTAAAAGACAACGATCCTGCTTTCCTTCCCTAGGTTGATGTTCTGATGATACAGGGGGTGCTATGTTGGTGACATAAGTATACACACTGGGATAAGAATGACCTTAAACAGAAAATCAATATCTTCTATCAAGGTTTCCATGAAATATGACTAAGGATAAACCTTTCCAGAACAGAAACTATGAATTTGAATTGGAATTAACGCAGTGATGGCACCTACACTGAATCCATCATGAAATATTAGGATATTTTTTTAAAGCAATTCACTGCAAGCAAGGTGGGAGCGCCACTAGCACGCAAGGGGTCACAGAGGCTTGAGAGCAAGAGTAAAGTGGCGTGTTTGAAGAAATGATACAGAGAAGGACGGGGAACAAGATCAAAGTAGCAGATGTCAATTGACATTACACTTGAATATTTGAAGATTATCGTTATCAGGGAAGCAAGCAAGAGGAAGGGAGTTCCACAGACGGGAAGTGTGTGACAAGAAGCTGTTTGAGTAGAAGAGACGGTTAAATTTAACCGCTATGACAGTAAAATTGTGGGACCGATATGCCAGCCTGGTAGCTCGCTTCAATTCATGCAGTATGGGAGCCAGCGAAAGTAGATCATCGGAACAGTTGCCGTGAAAATATTGTAGAAGAGACAGAGGGAAGTCACAGCATGTCTATGAGAAATCGACTGTAGATGAGATGCCAGATCAGGACCTATCATATTGCATATTCGTCTCTGGGTTTTGTCGAGGACCTCGTGACGTACAGCGAGGGCACCAGTCCATATATGACATCAATATTGCATGCAAGGACGTGGGGTTGATTTATAGATTTGAAGGATGGACGATAAAAACTATCTGGCACGACACAGAGAACCAACTTCCCTTGCGTTAGATGAAGCTATTGATTCAATGTATTTATTCCACCTCATGTCAGTGGACAGCGTGAGACCAAGCAGGCGTAACGGGGCACTCTCAAGGAGTTGGGGATCAGCCATTCTGATGGGAAGCAGGGAGGGTTCTGTGTGGTGGGTAAAAGAGAGCAGTTTCGCTTTCGGGGCATTAAAGTTTACTGGCCATTTCCTACCCCAGTCAACCATATATGCAATTAATAGAAACTAAACATTTCAGATACCTCGGTATATTTATCAGTTATAATAAATTTATTATAGGAAAAAACGAAATGAAAATCGAATAGTCAGCGCTAGAGGTAGTTTCGCCCTACATCTCAAATTGATATAAAACCAAAATCAACCTGAAAACTAATGATCTCTAAATGGCCTTGTCAGATCGATCCTTTCATATGGATGTGTTGCAACCTATGAAGGGTTAATGAATGAGCAATAACTAAAACGTATGTTGGAAATAAAATGGTAATCTTTATAGCATCAACAAAATACAATACTCGCCAGCGGCGTGAAGTAGGTAAACCACTGCTAGTGGTGGACTACATAGACAGCATATTACCCCAACTTACAATAGTGCTCAACGTATTTAGTCGGATTTGGTAATACCCATTAGTGTTCATAAGTATGGTATATAATAGGATGTTATTCATGCGTCACACCCGTTCAGACATCTCTAAAATGTCAGCTGTATGCAACTGCTTTCTGGGACCAATGGTTAAAATGGCTTTGAGAAAGTGAAGCCTGTGGGTCTTGGCAAAGATCATCCCTCTTTGAATATTGTGGAGTGGCGAAAGAACTGTACCAAATAATAGAAACCACATCACTTAAGCACTACTAGTAACTGCAACAGCTGAAATGGACAGCACATGTGACCCGAATACTGGAGAGCGCGATAACAGCTACTGCGCTTGAGAAACATGTTTTCCTGAAAAAAGCTTTAAGAGAAAGATTTTATAAATTACGGCCGAAAGCAGTACTGGCTGCTCGGTCAATGAATACCAAATGTTTCCTTGTAATCTTCCTCGTCTTGTCCATACAACAGCCTAATTCAAGAAAATCTAACGAGTGGCTTTTTGCTCATGTGTTGGGTAAACATTAATGATAAAATCCTGGAAGCAAGGCAAAGATATTTATGTCTTTGTATTGCCATGAGCTTGTACCAAACGACTGTTACATTTTCCGATTGGTACAAACGCTTTGATGCTCAATATACCATGTGATTTGCTCATTGTATACAGGCTCATTCATACAGTCTTATTATTACTATTTTATACGGTTATCTTTTTATACTAGTTTCACCCCATGCAAGGCATTGAAGCCACTAAGAAACAATAGGTTACAGGGTGTAGAAGAATTAGGAACAAAAACGTTAATAATGAGTGGGAAGAGAAAAGAGTGAGGGTAGTAGACAGTGACTGACATTGCATTTAATTTTTTACAGATTAAAGTTGGCTGGAAAGCATCTAGCTGGAAGCGAGTTTCAAAAGCGAGAAGTGCGAGAAAAGAAACTGTTAACATAGAAGTCACGGCTACATCTAGCCAGCACAATTGTAAATTGATGAGATCTTGACGTAAATTGATGAGATCTCGACGTTAGTCTAGTGCTGCGTATAAGATGAAAAAGTCGATACACCGTAACGAATGGATCCCCCGAACAATTATCATCAAGGTATTTATAGAAAAGACACAGATAGGCAAGCCTAGAGTGGTGAGAAAGTGACTGGAGCCGAGCCGCCAGATCAGGACTGTTAATATTGCTGATTTTTCTTTGGATATTATCAAGGCGCTCAAGATAAATAGCAGGGGCATTGGACCATCTGTAGTAGCTATATTCTAAGCATGGACAAATGGTAGACTTATAAATATGTAAGATAGATCCTGGAGAGAATAGTTGTCACACACGACATAGTGAAGAATCTTTTCGCAGCTGACTTAGCAATGGATTCTATATACTCTTTCCATTACATATCAGATGAGAAGGTTAGTCCGATATTTTTAGCATCTATCTTTTCCGCAAAATCTTTTGATTATAAAAGTCATATATTCTATATGCTAACATAATACTCGACATATAATCAAGCCAGTTTCGTCGCATTTGGAAACCGTTTATTATATGGTAAGAGATGCAGTGGCGAGAATAAGCAAGGTTATTTTTATTAGCTCTTCCAAATGAATTATTCGGAGGAAAAGGAATAATTTAGGTAATTTTAAATTCACATATGGACATCTAATTTCGAAAGGAAATTGAAGGAATGATTGAGCAAAGACGAAAATAAGATTCATTAATAAAATATAACACACCTTGTTATTTTCAGCGTATTTACAGTTTATTGATTGAATTCAGTTGTTGTTCATATAGATTGAATTATTGCCGACAACTTTGTTAAAATTTAAGTCAGCCGTGAATTGGGACGTCGAAATCAAGCAGATACGGAAATATAACAGACAACGCAAAATAAAAATCCGAAGGAGAATAATAATAGGAAAATATATCATTCCGAAAGAAAGCATGGAAAGATCTCATTAAAAAAACTCCCTAGCTATGGAATCACTGGAAAGACAGAAGCGATCAACGGTGGCGCTTCTTGTTCAACACACTTCCTAATCAACATAAACGATCTACCATGGGAAAATCTCGTTAAAAAACCCCCTACCTATGGAATCATTGGAAGAGTCTTTTCAATTATAAAGTCTTCAAAACAAGTCTCTGAATAAAGATGTTAATAGCCTGTCCTCCGAGACAGAAGCGATCAACGGTGGCGCTTCTTGTTTCAATACACTTCCTACTCAACATAAACGATCTACCATGGGAAAATCTCGTTAAAAACCTCCCTAGCTATGGTATCACTTGAAGAGTCTTTTCAATTATAAAGTCTTCAAAACTGGTCCCTGAATATAGTTGTTAATAGCCTGTCCTCCGAGGTAGAAGCGATCAACGGTGGCGGTTCTTGTTTCAACCCACATCCTATTCAACATAAATGATCTACCATGGGAAAATCACGTTAAAATGCTCCCTAACTATGGAATCACTGGAAGAGTCATTTTAATTATAAAGTCTTCAAAACAGGTCACTGAATATAGTTCTTAATTGCCTGTCCTCCGAGACAGAAGGGATCAACGATGGCGCTTTTTGTTTCAACACACTTTCTACTCAACATAAACGATCTACCATGGGAAAATCTCGTTAAAAAAAGCCCCCAAGCTATGGAATCACTTGAAGAGTCTTTTCAATTATAAAGTCTTCAAAACAGGTCTCTGAATATATTTGTTAATAGCCTGTCCTCCGAGATAGAAGCGATCAACGCAGGCGCTTCTTGTTTCAACCAACTTTCTACTCAACATAAATGATCTACCATGGGAAAATCCGGTTAAAAAGCTCCCTATCTACGGAATCACTGGAAGAGTCTTTTCAATTATAAAGTCTTCAAAACAGGTCTCTGAATATAGTTGTTAAGAGCCTGCCCTACGAGACAGAAGCGATCACCGGTGGCGCTTCTTGTTTCAACCCACTTTCTACTTAATATAAACGATCTACCATCGGAAGATCTTGTTAAAAACCTCGTTAGCTATGGAATCACTGGAAGAGTCTTTTCAATTGTAAAGTCTACAAAACAAGTCTCTGAATATAGATGTTAATAGCCGGTCCTCCGAAACAGAATCGATCAACGCAGGCGCTTCTTGTTTCAACCCACTTCCTACTCAACATAAACGATCTACCATGGGAAAATCTCGTTAAAAACCTCCCTAGCTATGGTATCACTTGAAGAGTCTTTTCAATTATAAAATCTTCAAAACAGGTCTCTGAATATAGTTGTTAATAGCCTGTCCTCCGAGACAGAAGCGATCAACTGTGGCGCTTCTTGTTTCAACCCACTTCCTATTCAACATAAATGATCCGTTTAAGAATATACATTTGTCTGTATCTGTGCTGATGTTACAGCGATATATAGATACACCCCCAAGATCCTAGATGACCAGAGCTTGGCAGCTGATCTCTGTCCCTGCTCTAACAGCTCAGTAGTGGTAAAAATTGCTGGTCACATTAAATCCCTAAAAAAAAAATAATTACCATTCAGTGACCCAGAACTTTCACCTCTCAGGATGAATAGATATTCTCTCAAGTAGACACTTTGCCTCGGATGCCTATTCGGTCTTAAACTCGTACTAGATCTTGTGGAACTCATACATATGATCCATTGCTAAAGATGCTGGGATAATAGTCAGTTCTCTCTTCCACTCCTGGAAGCAACACACTCCTGCTATCTCTTACCTTTACTAGACCCAGATCAGGCTCAAAATGGACTACTGCTCCCATATATAGGGTGGGAGCTGCCCAAGACTTCACTTTCTATTCTCGATAGAGTCCAACAGCATCTCTTCATCCTTGTAGTTAACAAATTATTTTCCATTCTGCGAGTGAGTCAAAAGTGTATACAGTAATAGTGGAGTCAAGGGAATAACTGTCCTTTTGATACACTTTTTTTTTTTGAAGGCATGAAGGTTAAACATTGCTCAAATTTTTGTCTTTTTTTGTAAAACAACTATCAAGGTTACCTAATATTACCAGGCCAAAATGATTCTTAGAAATCAATTTAACAATCTTTGGATTTTTTGTTTGTTTTAAATAGCCATGTCACTTCTTGTTATCTGTTCAAAATGACTTTTTCAAAACTAAGCAGTCTGACAAAATTTTCTAATTTAGTATTTAAAATAGATCCCAAGGTTTATTATAAAAAAAAACAGTTGATCAATGCAGTCGTCACCCAAAGTTTGCTTCTCAGTCCAACCCTCTTCCTCCTCTACATAAATTATCTGCTTAAGAGTATATTCTAAGTACTGCCAATAATTCTCTAAAAATTAGTATAATATAATTATAAAACACCCCAAACTTAATAAAAAAAGTTTTATCGTCAAAATCTTTATTTTATTAAGAGGAAAGAACAAAGTATTTTTTTTAATTATTTTAAAAAAAATCAATTAAAAAAAATCATTGTCAAGTCATTAAAATGTATACAGTAATAGTGGAGTCAAAGGAATAACTGTCGGTTTGATACACATTTTTTTTGTTTTTTTTTCTACAGGTATGAAGGTTAAATATTGCTCAAATTTTTGTCTTTTTTTAAACAACTATCAAGGTTACCTAACATTACCAGGCTAAAATGATTCTTAGAAATCAATTTAACAATCTTTGGATTTTGCTTTAAATAGCCATCTTTCTGTTATCAGTTCAAAATGACTTTTTCAAGTCTGAGCAGTCTGACAAAATCTTTTGCATTTCGCATTTAAAATATATCCGAATGTTTATTATAATAAAGACACAGTTGATCAATGCAGGCGTACGCCAATGTTTGCTTCTCAGTCAAACCCTTCTCCTCCTCTACATAAATGATCTGCCCAAGAGTATAATCCAATCATATCCGATCAATACAGGTGTACCCCAAAGTTTGTTTCTCAGTCCAGCCTTCTTCCTCCTCTACATAAATTATCTGCCTAAGAGTATACTCTAGGTATCTCGAATAATTAGCTAAAAATCATTATAGCATAATTATAAAAGGCCTCAAACTTAATAAAATTCTTACCGTCAAAATGTTTATTTTATTCTTAAGAGGACAACGATATATGGGTGCGCCCCCAAAACTCTCGATGATTAGAAATTGGCAGCCAATCTCTCCTCTGGCCTATCTCTAGCAGCTCAGTTGGGAGAAAAATGCCCGGTCACATTCAATACCAAACGAGTGATCTTCCAGTGGCCCAGAACTTGCACCAATCATGGTGAACGGTTGTTCCCTCGGGGAAGCCCAGTATCTTGAGTGCCTATTGGAGATTGATAACTAAGGAGAGGATGCGGGGGTGATGTAATGGATAGCGGATCGGCATGAGAAATTATAGAATCGAGTTTTAGTTCGAGTTCCCAAACCTCAAGTGAATCTCGTATCGCTAAAGAGGATGGAAAATATTCGGTTTTCTGTACCGCTCCAGCAATTACTTAACTCCTCTTGCTAGCCTCTATCTTTACGAAAGCCAGATCAGGCCGAAAACTGACACATACGAGCAGAAGCTGCCCATTCTTCACTTCCACCCTCGAAACAGTCCAAAAGCGTCCCCGCGTCGCTGTGAGTAACAAATTATTTTCTGACCTCCAGCCCCTTTCTCACAGACGATACATCGCAATCCACACACTGCTCTATCGCTAATTCCACGGAGAGTGCTCAGATGGACTACACTCTTTAGTTCCACCAGTCCTAAATACGGCTAAGACTCTACTTAGGGCTACTCACATTTTTCATTCGTATTCCCATTAGGTTCTTCCCCCGAACAGCAGCCTTATGGAATCGACTCCCAAGTGGTTGCTTCCCCGATCACTTCAATCTAAACCTGTGCACGTCTAGGATTAACGGTTATCTTCCACACATATCTGCATTTGCTGTATCGTATAATCTGTAACTCTATACCTCTCGAGCCATGTAGAGGGTGAACATTAGTGTTAAAACATAGAAAACAGTTGTGAACAGCTCTGTAATAATTAATATCTTAATGCTAGCCAATCTTTTCCCAGATGAAGACAAGGCTTGAAAAGAGAGAGAGAAAGAGACAAAGAGAGAGAGACAGAGAGAGAGAGACGTGAGCTTCTAGCGATAAATGTTGCAACATATGGATAGAATATATAAATAAGTTCTGAAATGTTTACGGAAAGCAGGAACAATAAGGAAAGTTATGCTAGTAGTTAGAATAGGACAGATGAAATATCTGTAACATATAACGAGAAAAGATTGTTTGGAGAATTTGACATCCGCGGAACATTGAGAGTAAGAATTAATTCTCTGTCTCAGTGGAGAGAAACGGACAACCAACGCAAACGTGAATAAAACTGATGGTTATTAAACGTGGAAAGAGGAAAAATATCCTCCATAAATTGAATAAAGTGTCCAGTTGAAGATTGCAGAAAGAGTACGACGACAAACACCTGCAGAAGACCTGAGAAAACATCGGCCGAAATGTTATGAATGTAACAACAAAGTGGGAAACGACAAATAAGGTACGGAGATAGAGATTGATAACTAAGGAGAGGATGTGCGGGTGGTGTAATGGATAGCGGATCGGCATGAGAAATTATGGAATCGAGTTCGAGTTCCAGTCGGATACATTATATTCACTTACGCGAAAATACCTTTGGGTAAGTTAATGAATTTATCCCTGCTCTCCAGCCACAGCTTAAAAATAGTCGGATTTGTATCTGAGAAAAACAATTGTCATTTTCAGAAACCAAAAAATTGTTAGTGCTATATTCACTCGTTAAAAATTAATTAATCTTATAATACAATTAATCTTATAATCCAAAATGCTCACGGCCACATCACGTATGATCACTGAAGTTAAGCAACGTCGAGCCTGGTTAGTACCTAGATGGTTGCTTCAAGCTTGATGGGCGGATGGTTTAATTGTTAATCAGGGAACCGAGTTCCTATTCCGTTAGATTTTGTTTTATTTTCACTCGCGTGCAAATATTAATCCACCTCTTCTCCCCCTAGCTATTGGTAAGACTTGTATCACTATTATCCCCTCCAAAAATTATTGCAATCTAGCTTTGAATAACCTACAAAGGGTTGATAAGACGTAGAAAACTATAAATCAATAATAAAATAAAAATGGCTTTAAATAACCCCCAAAGAGTTGATAAGCCGTAAAACAAACCAATCAATTCTCATAGAGAGTATTATTAATATTAGGTTTATTAATATCGTTTTTGACGTTAAAAAATACGTCAAAAAACGATATTATTTTTGCACCAACCTAATATTAGCTTTCGTTTTATATTTAAGGTTTTGAATTGAATAGAGTCAAAGAAAGATGGGTGGATTTACTGTTTTGAGATTTTGTTTATATCTTAGAATTACTTTACATTTTTTTAAGACTATAAGAATATCTTTTAGTATGTATGTCTGTGAAGATTACTCAGAAAATAAGTGTATTGGCATTACAGTGACGTTGGATAAAATGCATGTATTGATTGATTATTGGTAAATGAACAATTTTTCAAATATCAATTGTACTAAAATCTTCCAGACTAGGCAGAGAGTGAACACTTTTTCTCCTAAAACCATAGACAAAAGGTCGGGAAGTTTGAAAGTAATCAAAGTTCGTCCAGATTCGTCTGCATTTTGTATTAATAGATGCATTTTAATAATTGATTTTCTATGGCGAATTCATTCGATTCTCTTTTAAAGGAAGACGTAAGAATTTAATAGAACGAATTCGGAAGAAAGAACAACTTCAGACAAAATTCATATTGATCCCACCGAGCAAGAAACATGTTATCATGAGATAAAGTTGAGCCGACATTTTATTTTATTTTATTTTTTTTAAATGGGCTGACAATTTTTCCACTGTCATCCAAAAAGATATAAAGGCGGGATGTGGTAAACATCTTACTTCTCTGTCGCTACTTCGATGGAAACTGCTCTTTACAAGAGCCAGATCAGGCCTAAAATGAAGTACCCATGTCACATTTAAACAAGGGTTGGCCATACTTTACTTTCCAGTCTTGATATGGTCGAAAATCATCTCTGTGTCCTTGTGGGTGAAAAAATATGGTCCACCCAGTAACTTCTCTTCTAAGGACGAGATGTCGCAAGCTTCTATCGCTACTTCAATGGAAAATGTATGGACGAATTAAGTTCTATGCTTTCGTCAGGTCTAATCTTCACGGCTTGGACCCGCCATGCTACTTACATTTTGGCAAACCATCCACATTTCTTCCGTATTATATCGGCGAGAAGCAAGTTCCACTCGAACAGCTTCTTCCCGCAAACCACTGTCCTGTATCCCAGACTACCTCTAGGATGTTTCGCCAAACACTTCAAATTTAATCCTGTTTCAGTCTACAGTTAGCCGTTATCTTTACGTCCTATCGATATGAACTACTGCTTACTGCAACCCTCTGCTTCAAGTGGGCCCAGGGCCTTGTATATGGTAAACCTTACTGCATGTAATTAAAAGCAAAAAAGAGGCAGACAAATGGGAAAAAAATAGGCTGACAATTTTCCCACTTCACTAGATCATTCAGAGAGACCAATGATCGGCACGCAACCAAAACATGAGCTCAACTGGTCATGTGCTCAGCTGTGGACATACCTTGCAACCACGGCCGATCATGAGACTGAGGACGGCGATGATAAAACACTTTAATTCTTTCACTTATGAGGATAAGGATTTTAGTTACGCTTCCTGTCAAGAAAAAAAATATCCCCATTATCAAATCATGACTGCTTTCCACTATTCTTTTATGCGACGTGTAATTTCAGGCCGTTGGTAATGATGGCTTGCCACAAATTCATGTCTTGTTTTTCTAACTCATTTTCATAGCAATTATTCTGCTGATGAGGTTTACTCTTTGTTACGTTGGCTTAAGAAATTTAAGTGCATTACAAGATTATCAGTTACATCTAACCATGTTATCATTGAAATTGCTATATGTGTCAGTAATTTGAACAATTTCTTCTCCCAAAGTTCACATCTAGGGAACTCTCTTCCAGTTTTTAGCTTTCCTATTAACTGCAATCTTCCACTATTTAAAAACAACGTCAAGAGCCATCTTCTGTCTCCTTGAATCTTCTTCTGGTCCTTTCTCCTCAGAGATGGTTTTTCAGCTTATTCACTTTATTTTTTCTTTCTCCGGGATAAGACTCTTTGCGTCTTAGTGACTTTATCACCTTTCATGGGGAAAATGATTTTAAAAAAATAGTCTTAGCACTTTATCAAGGCTTCTCTTGAATTCAATATGGCCTCCAATTTCTCTTTCCTTATTTTTGATCAAAATGTTTACAACTTTTTTTTATTGTTAAGTGCTTTATTTTTTGTTGTTGTTTTTGTTCTTCGTCTTCTTCTAATTATTATTATTATTATTATTATTATTATTACAATTATTATCATTATTATTATTAATATTATTATTATTATTATTGTTGTTGTTTTTGTTGCTATTCTTTGTCTAGTTCTTTTTCTTTTGGGTTTTCTTGTTGTAGCATTTTGTTGTTGTTGGGCCTCTTTTTCTAGTTCTTCGTACTGTACTTGTTATTGTTGTTTTTGTTCCCTTTTTTTCTTGTCCTTATTTGTCTACATGTTAGTATCCTTCGTGCTTTTGTTATTGTTGTTGTTGCTTTTCTTCGTCTAGATCTTTCTTCGTGTTCTTGTTCGTCTTCATCGTCTTTTCATTATTGTTGTTGTTATTGTTGGCCATCTTTGTCTCACTTCTTGTTCTTGTTGGGCCTCTTCATGTTGTTATTGTTGGTTTTCTTTGTCCTCTTCACCTTCGTGTGTTTGTTGATCTCCTTCGTGTTCTTTGTATTGTTGTTCTTCTTAACAACTTACTACTATATGTTGTTGCTCTAAGTAAATGTTGATATTCTATTATTCCTCTTTGTTCTCGTTCTGTAGACCATTACAAAACTTCTTAGATAAGTTACTCCAATGATACGCTTCGGTTTACTATACCAACAGAATAAGGGCCAATTCGAGAATGAGTTATTAATTGTGAACTTAAAATGAACTCAAATTTAATTTTGCATTATTATTTCATGATATAAAGGATCAAAGTATATTACAGAATAAGCTTTCCTTTAAATATTTTATATTTCTGCCTTTCAGTTCTCTATTATATGTTTCGAAAAAAATATATTTAACTGTCATTTGGTTTCTGTCTATATTTCTAAAATGAGGTATTATGTACATTATTTACATTATTCGAACTATTGTCCTTATCTTTGTCGCCATATTTATTACAACGTTTCGGCCGTTGTAGGCTCCGGCCTTCTTTAGGTGGTTGGAATGTTGAACTGAACCCTTTATTTCGCTCACTGGGGTAGACTGTTCTAGTTCCACGTGCCATGTTTAATGGATGTCAGTTATCTTCTGTTAATTTTCCCTCTGAAAGTTCTCCACTGTCTTAACCAGGTATTGAACTCACACTATTTGGATCCTGTCACTGGATCTAACTAACGCTTTTAACTACTTTGCCATGTATCCTTGAGCACATCCATTAAACATGGCATGTGGAACTAGAAAATTCTACCCCAGTGAGCGAAATAAAGGGTTCAGTTCGACATTGCAACCACTTGAAGAAGGCCGGGGCGGACAACGGCAGAAACGTAATAAATATGGCGACAAAGATGAGGACAATAGTCCGAATAATGTAAATAGTGTCTTTTTGTTTTTTTAATTTTTCTCTTTCCTGGATGTCATGGTCTTTGGAAGCTTGTTTAGAGACCAAGTTAATGGCTTTTTAAGCTTCCTTCTCGCGATTGGCAGTAAAATTGTGAATATGTAAGAATGAAATATTACGGGGGCAGGGCACCAGAATTTTACAAATACCGAAGTGGGACATGGCCCCAAATCATATGAGAACAACTGGGTTACTCGCTTTTACTTTGAACGAGACTTCAGTATGTCACGTGAATTCTTATCTCCTCGTGGGGTGTACCATAAATTTCTATTTCTTCTTTCTGACTGTGGAATGGTAAGCAAACCTTGAGAAAGTAAAGTAAGTTCTACAATGGAGTCGACGACCTCAGTGTGTCAGCATTAAGCTAAGTAAAATTGATGTCTCAATAAATTCACCTTGGATAAGGAAACGGGGAAAAATTCCACTTTACCCTCCAAGAGAGATAATGTCAATATAGTGCGCAACTAGACATATTCCCCCAAAACGAAATATTAATGAAAATCGGCGTTTTCTTTTCAGAAGGTTTATATTTGTGGGTTAGCCCCACTTGGTTCCGCCAAAAACGCCCGTTAGGTGGCGCTGATCAATTTCATGAAAAGGCAAACATTTTTTATCTTTCTTTTTTTTTCTTCTTGTTTCCAGATGTAGCCGAGCGTAGATAAAAAACGCTGCCGCTGAGGCGCGTTCCCTTCCTTGGTCCTCTGTTCACTGAATACGCATGTAAAAACACCTTTGTATAACACGCTTGTTTCACACACACACACACACACACACACACACAAAAACACGCACGCGCGTACGCGCAAACAAACAAGCAGATTCTTATAGCTAGCTTTAATGACATTCTTTTGAATTCAATTTTCTACACATATAGTTTCCTTTCTTAATAATATGCATTAATTATTGTTTGTTTTAAATTTCATGTTTTCTGTTACTTATATTTATCCAGACGTCATAAAATCCCACAATACATTGCATAAGAATGTGAATAATTCATTTCAAGCGGATTGTACTTGAAAATATAATAATGGATTATATGCTAACTACGCTTTTTTATCCGATTGCTGCTCTGCAAATAGGCTTTGCTTAATGTTGACAAATTATAGTAATACGCTATTATAAAATAAGGGAGCTGTCAAATAACTTCTGATTGAACATCCTACTCTTTGTCAAATTGGAATGAAATAAAGATGGTTAAAATTATCCGTTCCAAAAAGAAAAAAAAATAGAATAAACAGGAAAAGGAAGTTGACGTTAAGGCAGCCATATTAAACAATTAAAATGAGTCAAAAGAGATTAGAAACGGAAGAAGAGAAACGCAAAATCATAAAAGGAAGTGTGAGACAAAAAAAGTAAAGAGAGAACCTAACTAGGAAGCGTAGAGGAGAACGAAAGAAAGAAAGAAAGAAAGAAAAAAAGAAAGAAAGAAAACAACAAAAATCTAAAAGAAAATGGAGAAGGATGCAGAGTAAGCATAATGATGAAAGAGAAAACAAAGTAAAAGAGAGAAGAAAACAATCCAAAGGGGTAGAAAGACGAGTCCCAGAAAAACTAAAAGAGAGATGATGGCTGAGAAATATGAGGAAAAACAAAGAGAGAAAGCAAATACAGAATATAGAAAGATGGAGATGGAAAAGAAAGTAGAAGACGAGGAAATGATAGAAGGAGAACATGGCTGACAAGTATGGAGAAAAGAAAGGAAGAAAGATGATTAAAGAGAGAAAGATAAAGAAGAGAAATGATACGAAAACAATCAGAAAGGAAAAGAAAGAAGAAGAGAAAAAAGGTGGAAGGAGAATAAGGCTTACAAATATGAAGAAAAGAATGAAAAAAAAAGATTAACAAAAAGAAGAAAAGAAATAGGAAAACAACCAGAAAGAAAAGAAAAGAAGAGAACAAAAAAGTGCAAAGAGAGAACAAAACTGAATATATATATATATATATATATATATATATATATATATATATATATATATATATATATATATATATATATATATATGTAAAGACCTAATTAGAGAGAGAAGACAAAAAGAAGGAAAACAGATAAAATGCAGTCAGAGGAAGAGAAAAGAAAAAGGTGAAGACCGAACAAGGCTTAAAAGTATAGAGAAAAATTTAGAGAGAAGACCAAAATTAAAGAAAGGAAAACGGGGGGAGAAATAAATAAGAAAGCAATTAGAAAGAAGAGGAAGAAAACAAAGAGACGATTTAGGAAGGGAATGAACGAGAAGAAGAGAAAGGAAAGATGATTGTTGAAAATGAAAGAGATCAGAAGTAAATAGAAGACAAATATTTACAAATGACAACAATGTGAAAGTCTGTAAAATAAAATTTAAAAAAATGCAAAATTGTAAATCTAATTATAAAACACGGCATTGCAGAATACACAATTTTACAAAAATTAGTAAACAGAAAATAAAAATTTAAAATGTGTATATTGAGTAAAAACTCAATAATAAATACAGTGGGACGTCTGCAGGATAGATGGCAAAAAGAACCAAAAAAGGTACCAGCATTGTCCATCGTAAGTAGCCTGAGAATAAGCAAGTGATGCTTATGTGGTATACGGCCATCTTGAGTGACAAGCGCTTGGAAGTCAATCGTCCTGACAAGGGCAGTTATGAACGGACCCTTATAGACTTTGCAGTACTGTGGTATAAGAACATTCTGAAGACTGAAGAATAATATACAGAGGTACCTAGACTTGGTACGACAAATTCGAGACACGTAACAAGAAGCACCAAAAATTTCATTTTTGTTTTTGTGGGGCGGGTGGGGGAGAACTCGAGACTATTACTGTCACGCAAGACGCTACTTTTTAATTCAATTTTTTTAAAATTTTACCCTGTACGTGGCCCAGGAGTCACTCGAGATAGAGTGCTACAGAGTAAGAAGAACAGTTTCTGCGGATATGTGGGGAAGATGACGCTTAATCCGAGACTTGAATGGATTAAGATTGTAGCTGTCACGAAAACACAAACATGGAAGTCGATTCCTTAGTGAAGCGGTCTTCGGAAGATGCTGCTCGAGGAGAACTTACATCTCACAATCGGAATACAAAGGGAATAAGGGTGGTGCGTTTTAATTCGCGTATTATGGAGGGTCCTAGCCGTGAAGCTTAGAACCGATGGAACTACGGAATGCAGTTCTTCAGAGCAGTTTCTATTGAAGTAGCGATAGAGTCAGTGAGAAGCTTGTCTTTGGGAGAGAGGTTTATCACCCACAAGGACACGGATACGCTTTTTGACTCTATCGAGACTGTGCAGCACATTTTCAACTGTGATAGCATTACTCCATTTTAGATCTGATTCGTCTCTTGTAAAGGTAGGAGCCAGGTACTTGCTGGTGCGGTACATGGAACCGATCATTTTTCCTGCCTCATTAGCGAAGGATACTATATACGAGTTTCACTTGAGGTCTGGATTGAGTTTAAGCCCCAATAGTCGCTCAACGCAGGGGTCCTCCCTGAGAGGACATCCAATCACTATGATTGATGATACTCTTATATCATCAGTATATATATTTGCAAACGAGCACATTATACTCTTAGGCAGATCAGTTATGTAAAGTAAAAAAAGAGAGTTGGTCCTGGAAGAAATCCCAAGTGAAGCCTGCATTGATTGCTTGGGCTTCAGACGACTGGCTGTTAACAAAATACCTTTAGAGACTTACCCGTTATGAAGAACTTCATTACTGAAAAGCTTCTGTCAGTAACTCCATAGCTACAGAGCTTAAGCAACAATACTTTCTGACGCACCTTATCAAAGCTCTTTAAATTATCTAATGCTATGTTCCTTGAAATGGTATCAGTGGGACTGCACTTGGGGCAGCTCGGGTTCTGAGGAAAGTGGTGTGTATAAAAGCAAGCTGTAGGTAGAAGCTGAGACATGAAACATCTAAGACAGGGGTCGGCAAACTATGACACACAATTTCCAATAGCACGCAGCCGCAAATGACATCATAAAGTCCGACCCAATAACTACTACAACGCAAAGAAGATATTTAGTTCTTTCAATTTTAATATATACTAAAATATATATACTATATATTGCTATATAAAATATATTGTAGAACAGGTATATTGACCTTGACTTGTATAAAAATACGTATGCTGTTGGCACACTGAATGATTTTAAAACCCTAAGTCGGCACATAGCAAAAGTTTGCCGACTTCTGATCTAAGAGGCTGGGGGTATCTAAAATAATAATAATAATAATAATAATAATAATAATAATAATAATAATAATAATAATAATAATAATAATGTACTAGACTGTTCATATAATTCCGTTCCATGGTATTTCTCTATATATTCTGACCGTACTATATTAGCCAATATACTAAATATTAGTGACAAGAACAAATTTCAAATCGGAACTAATTTCAACTCGGAACTAATTTCACCTCGGAATTAATTTCAACTAGGAACTAACTTCAACCCGGAAGTAATTTCAATTCGGAACAAATTTCAGCTTGAAACTAATTTCATCCCGGAATTAATTTCAACTCGGAACTAGTTTCATCTCGGAATGAATTTCAACTCAGAACTAATTTCAACTCGATTTAAAATCAAAGATATCAATTTCCGTGAATTCCTAAACAAAATTCAATGAGTTGATGTTAATTTTTTTAATTTAGCATTAAAAATAAACCTTAGCAGATAAGATAATTCAGAATTCATCTTTTCTGCAACTTTCATTCTTATTTGTTGCAAATAAAATTAGTCCCGATTTGAAATTAGATCGAAATTGTAATTAGTTCTGCGTCCCCTAAATATAATGAAAAACAAAAACAACAAAAAATATCTTATTATCTCGAGGAATCCTAAACCAGTGAATGTGTTTCAGGACAAAAAGAACTTTGCTCAAAAGTGAAGCTCGCCGTAGCTGGCCGATCAAAGCACACCGGATAAGACGATGGTTTTTCCAGCAGGAAGCGGCAGTTTCGAATTCTGCCGGAGGGTACATTTTTTTATTTATTTCGTGAGTGTCCAGCCGGTAGCCAAAATAAATACTGTTTAAAAAATGTGCCTCTACTCAAATACGGGTATCCAGAAAGAATAAGGCTTGAAGTAATAACAATCAATATTTCAATATTAATAGATGTACAAGGAATGATTAACAAGAGTTGTGATACATAGATTACAAACCTCCTATCAGAGATACAAAAATGGTACTCATGAGCATCGCTCATATACTCAGAAAAACTCTCTCTTGAGATATTCATTGGCGTTTCTAAAAGAAAAAATATAATAATAATAATAATAATAATAATAATAATAATAATAATAATAATAATAATGGCACTGTATGGGACTACACAATACATGGAAACAGGAAAATCAAAGCCAACCGCCCAGACATTGTTATTAAAGACCACAAAAAAAAAAAAAAGTGCCTTCTTATTGATATGGCAGTCCCTGCTGACTGTAATGTATCTTTGAAAATATTCAAAAAGCTTCAAAATACAAGGACCTTGAAATAGAAATCTCAAAAATTTGGCATATAGGAACATCAAAAATCCCTGTTGTAGTTGGAGCCCTAGGATTGGTTGGAAAATATTCCAGTAGATTAATCGAAGGGATTCCTGGAAGTCCATGCCTCAAAGGGATACAAAACATTGTTCTCACAAGTACAACCCACACTTTACGAAGGGCTTTATCTATGTACTTTTATTTTTTTTTTTTTTGTCAGTGGAAAGTGTCATGGTGCCATTTCTAACCTTAGGTCCCTAAGCGGGACCCGGAAAGAAATGTGTAAACGCCAGAAATCAAAGAAAATAATAATAATAATAATAATAATAATAATAATAATAATAATAATAATAATAATAATCAATGGATAATAATAAAATAGCTTTTAACTCTGCTTTACGTAATGATTGACGGTTCCGTATTGCAGGGTCAAAAGCTGAAACCGAAAATTTGATTCTTACTCCACAGGACCAATGCTTGTGAACTAGAAATTACCAAACACATACACTGAAAAATTAAATTTCTGTAATAAATATCCAGAAACAATTAACCACCTTGTGTCAGGTTGTACGGTGTTAGCGTCCAAGGAGTAAAAACTGCGCTGGAAAACTTTTACGGGAAGAAAGCTGCGAGAAATTGGTATGAACACCACCCTGACCCGGTTACAGAGATTTGATATGTAACAATTTTATGGGACTTTACAATGCACACAGAGAGAACAATCAAAGCTAATCGCCTAGGCATTATGTGCTTTCTTAATGCAGATTTTAATGTATCATTGATCTTCAAAAAAATATGAAAATATAAGGATCTTGAAGTAGAAATCTCTTGGCACTTGAGGACATCAATGATTTCAGTTGTAGTTGGAGCCCTCGGATTGATTGGAAAAGGTTCCGATAGACTCTTTGAGTGATTCCTCGTAGTCCATGCCTTAAAGAAATACAAAAAATCGTACTCACAAGTATAACTCAAACATTACAAAGAGCATTATCTCTGTAAAATGTGTGTTATTTTAATTTTTTTACAAAAATGATCAGTGGAAAATGTCATGAAGCCATTTCTGACCTTAATCTCTGGTTGGACCTGGAAAGAAGCGTATATGCAACAAAAATCCAAATAAATAAATAAATAAATAAATAAATAATAATAATAATAATAATAATAATAATAATAATAATAATAATAATAATGGACTATGTATGGCGCGCATATCTTTTGATCTTAATTGATTGTAGGTATTAACATGCCTTGGCTTGTTAAAATTTAAATGTACTACAATAAATAACCGTTCATTACCAGAGATTTGATTTTTGATCCCTTGGTCTTAAAAGATTCCGCATGTCCCCTAGGCGTGACGCATTTTACATCTCTGTCGGGTGAGTAAAGTTTTAAGGTCTGGTGACAAGACAGCTAACTTTAGTTAAGATTAAAGAATGAGGTATCCAAACTTTCGTTGGGCGTCAAATCTAGATCCTTTGAAGCGCTAACCTCGACACAGCCTGAACCGAGTGACTTAGCCAACATAAAAGCATATCTAACTGAGCTACTCCTGCACCTTTATGCTTTTATCAAGATCTGGCGATATTTTTTTTTTTTTTCACATTTGCCTTTGAGGCATGTACCTGATATACAGCCATAAGAATAAATGTCATTATGTGTATAATGGGTTTTGAAATCAGCGCCAATTCGTTGGTATGTATGCTATCCTGTTTTATGTGTATAATGTACTTTCAGAACGTTGGAGATCATGGCTCTCTACAACTTCCCGTCTTTTGTTATTCTAAATAACATTCGACATTTTTATTATCCCTCTTTGTCTGTGTTTGATCATACATTCACAAAAACTCTCTGCATCTCTTGTATTTAAAAAAAGTTCTGTCAGTGTTTACTTTTCCGGGTTTCTTTCGTCAATTTTGTCAAAAGATCTTTCAGGTGTCTTAATAGCAAAACAGTTTCATTACAAAAAAAAAAAAAAATAGCTGAGAACTTAAAAAAAGAAGAAAAGAAGACTGTGTAGCGATATCAGTGCCATCCGATATCTTTTAAAGAAAGAAAAAAATATTTGAAAGATGTTACAGAAATTGTTTCGACAGTTATTGTTTAGACGATTATCAGCTGAGATAAGTGGACCTCATAAGAACATGGCAATCGACCCTGACAAAAAGTATCACTGAGTGAAAACAGAACCTGAAAACATGATGAATAATATTTTTAGGTGAAAGATGACAGGACAAAAAACGTTTGTTCTCTGCAAGACAGTGGCCACTAGCAGTAGAAATCAGAAGACCGCTTCCCGCGGCACGAAAAGGAAGATGCACCCTGATTAAATTTTTCGGCTCGCCTCTTCCTCGCTCAGCCACCGCTGAAGGTTACAGCCAGAATAAAATTTAACTACTGCTAAAATTTAGTCTCATAGTTTTATTTCATGGATAACTATTTGTCCAAAGAGTCATTTTTAAGCTACATTCTTACAATGGTGAATTAGCTGTGGAAGACGAGATATTAGGGGGAAAAAAAGGAACAATTAAACTGAAAGAGAAGAAAAAAGAAATTAATGATAATAATAATAATAATAATAATAAAAGATGTGAGAAGAAAAAAAACAAGAAGATGGAACGCGAGGTCAAAGAAAAGTAGGAATTTTGAAAAGAAAAAAAAAACGTTACGGAAAAATAATTTGAAAGAAAGAATAATATAAAGGTTTTATGGCAGACATTAAATTGAGAATTCAAAGAGGAAAAATGGCAAACAGCTAAGAAAAATTGGATTTAAAATAAACCAAAAAAATAGATAAAATAAAGAAAACCATAAAAGAAAAAGATGAACTATATTCAGAGAAATAAATAAAGAATGAATGATAAAAGTGTCATGATAAAAATTAAGTTGGGAATTCAAAGAGGAAAAAATGGAAGTCTGTGAAGCGATAAAACAAGAAATTGGTAAAAAAAAAAACGTTATGGAAATTTAAACTAAAAGAAGAATAAGAAACAAAACCTTTTATGACATAAAACAGGTAGCAAACTCAAAAAGGAAGAAAGCATAAATATATTGAAAGAGGAGAAAGGGAGGTAGACGGAATAAAAAAAAAAATTAAGTTGAGAACTTAAAGAGAAAGAACATGACAAAGAAAAACCAAGAATTAAAATAAGCCCCAAAAATAAATAAACAAAAAAGCAAAAAAAAAAAAAAATATATATATATATATAAAAGAAAGGAAAATTATATTCTCAACAACGGATTGTAATTAATTATTTTCTACCTCTCAAACGAGAACCGTATTTACTAATGAATTAACAAAGAGGGAAATTAAGAATTAAAAGTAAACAGGCTCTTAGCTGAAAATGTCCAGCAATGGAAAATGTTTAAAATGGAGAAATAAATTATGCATAAGGTTTTTTGCTCTTCCCGTTGTTACCTTCCATCTTTTTTGCCTGAAATTCATTGTTTCTACCCAGCCCACAAAACACAATGGAAGCGCGACGAATTGACCTAAATTTCTGATCTCGTTTTAGCAGCTAATCGGAACGCTCGCTCCAGATCACATGACTGATTCTGTTTGCCAACTGGTCAAAACTTTTTTTGTTCACTTCATTTATTTTGCTATCAGCTTTCGTTAATATTTTCTATTTTAGGGTCACTGTCAGTAAAATGTATCGAGCGCTTTCAATGGTGATAACGAATAACCAATGGAAATGAAATCCTTATTTTATTTGGGCTAAAATTAGCCACGATTTTTACTTTTGAAATGCAAGTGTTTCTTTGTTAAAGCAATATACATCTGCCGTAAAATAATACAAACGAATTTATCGTAATTAAAATATATAGATTAATTTAAAGTTTTTGCGTGTGGAGTTCTCCCTACATTACGCCTTGGATATGTAGTTTAATAGTAACTACAACAGTGTATTATTTGAGGGTTCAAACCCTAAACAAGGATTAAATATATATGACATAGAAGCAAAGCAACTAGAACAATATTCTAGTATTCTGTGTCGTTTCAGGATGTTAGTGATCATGACTCTCCACATTTACTCCTACTTTCTAACTCTTAATATTAGGTTGGTGCAAAAATAATGTCGTTTTTTGACGATTTTTTTGATTATCGTTCACCCATTTATCCAACTTTTTTGACTTCCGTATTTGCTTTAAATGGCGAACGACTGTCGAGTGGTCGACCTCGAGTTCAACAGCAACTTCTTGTGTGGTTTTGCGAGGATCGGCTTCAATTAAGGCTTTCAAATGTTCGTTATCAACCGCAGTCGGCCGGTCGCCACCGTCTTCATCTTCGAGGCTCTCGTCACCATTGCGAAATTTCTTGAACCACCGTTGTGCCACACGTTCGTTAGTGGTTCCCGGGCCAAACGCATCATTGATATCACGAGCTGTCTCGGCAGCTTTTCGACCTAGTTTGAACTGGAACAAGAAAATCGTGTGGATTTGAATTTTGTCCATGCTGTCGAAAGGCCTGCAAAAAATGAATGAAGAGATTGAGAACAGTAACGAATAACACGATTCGATAGAGCGAAAAACGCGCTTCAAAACGATATATAACATGGCTATATATATATCAATGAATTAATTCAGAAATCATATATAAATGTAACATATGTGAGAAAACGACATTATTTTTGCACCAACCTAATATATTGTCTTTTTGTTATCTCTCCTAAATATTATTCAGTCATTCATTCACTCTTTTCTTCCGTATATGTGAGTTTCAAATTCTCTAAGCCCTCTTTCTTCATTATATATGCCAGAAATGTAAACTGTCTCTTTCTGATTTAAAGTATAAGTGACTTTTTTTCTATTTTCTCTAAATTAGGGTCGTTGCTCTCATCTTCAGTCCATGATATTCTCAGTATCCTTCTGTAGAACTACATTTCTGTTGCTTCAAGTCTCTTCTTTATGAGGAGATTGTTTAGCATTCCCTGACGTAAAGGGGTACTGATATTGTGTAACCGTTAAGTATTCATTTCTTTGTTTCTATCCATTTTTTTCTATTTCTAAATACCTTGTTTTACTTATTTTAAATGCTATGTTATTATTATTATTTATGATTATGAATGTACATGAAATTCAGCGGACGTAGGCTTGGAAAATTAAGTCAACGAGTCAAGTCTAATTTCACTTGAGACGAATGAAACGCGAGACTAAACATCATATTTTATTTCACTGCAGACTTCGTAAATTACTGTCAGTCATTGTGTATCTGTGAAGGTGCGACTCTTCCGAGCGTAAACTTTTATTTCCTTGTGCAATGCCTCCATATCCTCAATCTCTAGGGTGGCTGCTTATATATCTGTATGACACGCGGTTATTTCCCATAGATGCCCATCCCGTGTTCAGCAGTCAGAGTGAGGCGCGGATCTGTACTTGGTGGTCAGTCGTTTCAGTCGATGTATCTCGCCGTCACACTAAATGCAGAGTAGGCTTCTTACATGATATGAGTTGACTCACAGAATACACTCATCTGCTATGTTTTCTTTCGCACAAATACCCTTGGGAAAGGTATGAATCCATCACTATTCACCGCTGAGCAACTATGAGTAAAATATAGTAGACAAGGCTCTCATGTTTTGGTTGGTAATCAGTCTAGAAGAAGGACAAGTTTAAATTCAAAAGCATGGTAAAGGGAATAGGGTTGTCTATGTTACCATTTTTTCTAATAGTTCATGTTAATTCAAAGATAAAAGAAAACAAAGCCAGCTATGTTAGCCTACGTCAAGAAGGGAAACGTCATTAATATATATCTATAGACTACATACTTTTATCACTTTATTTGTATTTTCTCGGGTATCTCTCTTTCTACATAGCAGTGAATGCTGGACAAACTGCTCAAAACTGAAGAAGAGACTTGAAGCAACAGAAATGTCGTTCTACAGAAGGATGCTGAGGATACCATGGACCGAACATGTGAGCAACGATGAGGTTTTAGAGAAAATGGAAACAAAAATGAAACTTAAACTTAACATCAGGAAGAGGTAGTTGATATTTCTGGGGGACGTAATGAGGAAAGTGGGCTTAGAAAATCTGATATGCACAGGAGCGATTGAGGATAAGAGGATCAAAAGAAAACAGAGCATAATATACTTGATGAACTTAAACGAATGGTGGAACAAGGTTTAGGAAAAATAATAAAAAGACAATATTTCTTAAATGCTGCAAGGGACAGGTAATTTTGGAGAGCCATTATCGCCTACGTCCTGCGGGCGCAAGGCACATAAAGAAGGCGATTTTCTCAGATAAGATCTTAATATCTGGTAATTAATTCATAGATAGCTGGCCACAACCAGCAGCCTTAGGGATAGTTTAATTTTCTTTTGCCACTAACTGTTTATTCCTTGACGCATTAATTTTGCCGTCCCTAAGAGGCTTCCTTTCTGTTACACGTCTGCTGTTCAATCAATGCCAATTTTCTTTATCCATGTCTCTGCTCTTCCATTCACCACATCAAGTGCACCAATAAGAACTCGTATGATAGTGACCTTTTACAACTTCCAAAGACTTCCGATTTCAAACTTCAGTGGGACATAGTTGTTTTCTTTTCTGTTGTCTCTATCTTTTGTGACAAGGTGAATCAATCGATTTGTCGTGCTACATTTTCTTATCTGTGTGTGTTGAAAACTCGCCAAAACTCTTGTATGTGTCGTACAAAAAGATATTCGCAGGTTTATACTCCAAGCCCCGATTATTTACGGCAACAATTGTTTTTTTACAATGATGTTCACGCTGTACAAGGCCAAACACCACTCGAAGTAGAGGGTTACACAGAGTTATGATGAAACACACCTATTCTATAGTTAATAGACTCTCCCACCTAATATAAGTCAGAGTAGTAACAGAAACGACGGTCAGTCGATGATGGACGACCGGTTGAACACTCTCCCTTCGGGCGGGGAGGAACCCGAACGAGACTATGCGAAAGGGCGGAATCTCGTCCGGGGAGGCAAACCGACTCTGAACCCGTTTATACGGATTCAAAGGTATATTTTTGGTCGTGCCCACGGGCTCGGAGATCCCACGGGCTCGGAGATCCCACGTTAAACCGGCCTTGTGCCACGTGATACCCTCGTGCGGGGGGGGGGGGGGGTGACTAAATACTAGTCGATGACGGACGACCAGCTAAACGGTTGAACTCTCTGCCTTTGGGCGGGAAGGATCCCGAACAAGGCTACGCCGAAGGGCGGAGTCTCTTTCGGGGGAAGGTAAACCGACCCTGAACCCGTTTATACGCGTTCAAAGTGTATATTTTTGGCCGATCCCACGGGCGCGAAGATCCCACGTTAAACCGGCCTTGTGCCACATGATGCCCTGGGGGTGTGTGACTAAATACTAGTCGATGTCGGACGACAGTTACTCTAATACGAAAGTATCAGCGACCACAACAAGATTACTCTGCGTAATACCTATTATATCAAGTTCCTAACGTTTTGTACGTCGAACCTATTTTAGGACCGATTTAGTACAAATACAAGCCTCCACCGCGAAATCACTCCACAACACATAGTAACAGGCACCTTTTATGGATATATCTTTTTTTAAAATTTTAATCAATTCGTTCCAGGCAAGACGTCGACATCGCTAAGATGCAAATGGTAACTAGATTTGAAAAATGAATGAAGAGGTTTTAGAAGGAACCAGAAATCCGATTCCAAACAGCGGATAAACGTCTAAACATGTTCAAAACAACGTGAAGGTGTATGAATCTGACGATAAGCGAACCTATCTATTCCAATGGAGAAGAGAGAAAAAAATAGTAAATACAATTTCAGACGGGGACGTTAGAAATATAGACTTAGCGTAGAAGTTAGAAGGAACCGCAAACCCAATCCTAAACAGAAAACAAGAGATAAACGCCCAATCTTGTTGAAAAGCCCAGAGAGAGTGTGAACCGAGCGATAGGCGAATCTACCTATTCCAATTGAGGAGAGAGAAAAAACATTGTAAATAAAATACTTCTGTTCAAAAGACAGTGGTTAGAACAATGCAGAGAGTAATGATACTCATTAAAGCCTTTATTCCATACGAATAGGATGTGTAACTGTAATTAGTGCTTTGGACTTCTCGCAAGGAAATGATGTAACCACATGATGAAAATTTTAAGTTTAGGGTCTTGTATCAATCTTTATTTGCTCCAGATAATGCAGAAATATTTTACATTCTCACAGCATCATATGTAGTTGGGCATGTTACACGAAATATTTTTGGCGGCCAATATCGATGTTCGGTAGTAGGCCGAGTCACTAATTTAATTTTCACGGTTTTGATGATATGCATATACCAGAGTTGGACTGATTCTGTCACTTATTGAAAATCAAATGCGACGGCTTTCCCTCAAGAGAAAGTTTTTTTTTCCTCGTAGCGCTAAATAAAGCAATGCATATAGTCTGTATTGGCTGCTTTTATTCTCCTTAGTAGAGAATTTTTACCGATCACTTGAGTGAAGGAGAGAAAGTTTTTGAGTGTTTGAAGCCTGCGTGTTTGTTCTGATCATCGCTAAATGTTTTGGAAAGAAGACTTCCTTTTATCAAGAAATGTTGTTAACTGCTAATTCGTTCATTCACATAAAAAAGTAATACATCCCGTTATTCTATAATGAAGAAAGAGAGCTTAGGAAATCTGATACTCACAGGAGAGATAGAAGGCAAGAAGTCCAGAAGTAAACACCATATGACTTATAAATATATCGTGAAGGAAGCTTGAGAGAATGGATGGCGCAGCATGGTTTGAAGGGATAGCAAAATGATAAAATTTTTTGAGAGCTACAAAGATTGTTGTGGAGAACTATGATCACCAAAGTCCTGAAAGTACACAGCGCATAGAAGAAGATGCTTGCATGCCACCACCTGGTTTAATCTATTTTTTCTTTTTTGTAATGTCAGGCGCCAATTCCAAACTCTGACGTGCGACCATCGGGTGACCGTATAAACTATGCCGTATTTCAGAAATACGACACGTTTCTAAATACGTAGGCGTCCGTTTATTAGTTAGATGAGTATTTCTTTTGTTGTTTTTTTTGTTTTTTTTTATATCCATAAACTTGATGTATTACTCTCTATTCCACAGACACGATTCGTCCTGGATATGACGATAAAATACATTCGGCATCCTGGGTAAGACGATAAACTACGTCCATCAGCAAGGCCTCTGATCAGGAGGTTTTGATGAGCATGAAACCACTTCTTAATTGCTGATGTTGTCAGGTCCACCCTGACCCGAGGTGGTAGCACCTGATTGGGTCCCAGCTATGGGCAAATAGTTATTAGGTTGGTGCAAAAATAATGTCGTTTTATCACATTTGTTACTATATGAGAAAACGACATTATTTTTGCACCAACCTAATAACTCCTAAACTGGAGTAAAAATACTACGAAAGTGTAAAAATAGGTTCTAATACCAGAAATACTTTGTAAATTCGTCCTGGGTATGACGATTAACTACATTCGGCGTCCTGAGTAAGACAATAAACTACGTCCAACAGCAAGGCCTCTGATCTGGAGGCTTTGAGGAACGTGGAACCACTTATTATTAGGTTGGTGCAAAAATAATGATGTAATAATGTCGTTTTTTGACGTTAAAAAACGACATCATTACGTCATTATTTTTGCACCCACCTAATAATTGGTAATGTTCTCAGATCCACCCTGACCCGGGGTGGTAACACCTGTTAGGGTACAAGCTCTGGGCAAACAGTTAACTCCTAAACTGGGGTAAAAATACTACGAAAATGTAAAAATAGGTTTTAATACCAGAAGTACTTTTGTTGTGGATTCCGAGATGAATTCGGTCTCCAAGGTACGACAAACGCAATAATTAAATATAAGCAATAAAATGTATTTACACAATCATACAAAGAGTAATACTATTTGTAAGTCCAGGAACGTGGTTAGTAGCAAATACAGATAGATATATACAGTCTCGAAGTAGGACTTCCTTAGAGTTTACGTGCTTGTAACTGACTTCTACAAGAGGTTACCTCACACTATCTCCGTTCGTATATTCTCACACTCTCACTATATCCTCTCACTATCCGACTACCCGACTGCCGACTACGGGTATTTAACGGCAGCAGTACACGTACACGTGGTAGAGTTCACTTATGAAAAAGGGGTGGACCCCATAACAACTTTGTAAATTCGTCCTGGGTATAACGATAAACTACATTCGGCGCCCTGGGTAAGACGATAAACTACGTCCAACAGCAAGGCCTCTGATCAGGAGGCTTTGAGGAACGTGGAACCACCTCTTAATTGCTAATGTTCTCAGGTCCACCCTGACCCGGGGGGTAGCACCTGTTAGAGTCCAATCTCTGGGCAAATAGTTAACTCCTAAACTGGGGTGAAAATACTA
>OZ010597.1:39513184-39548184 GCA_963932145.1 Acanthosepion lycidas
AACTAACAAATAATAGTAACAAATTAAGATAGATGCATAGATAGATAGATGACAGTCATAAATAATTCAGAAACTCAATTATTTCAGCGCTTATTTGGATACCGATTCAGATAAGTGTTTTTTAAGGGTATTTTGTTTTGATATTCCCAAAATACTTTGGTATTTTCACTGGCCTTTATAGGTGAGTTGTTGTTTTGCGTGAAGAACGATTGAGCGCGGCACTTGTTCACAAGAAACAATGATAAGAGTCTGTTTGTTTTAACACTTCGAATAACGATTGCCAATACGAATGTCACTTCATTCAGAATCACATCTACTTGCATAATCCATAGAATATTCTAGCACTACCTCTCTATCCATCTATCTATCTATCTATCTATCTATCTATCTATCTATCTATCTATCTATCTATCTATCTATAGCTTTAGCGATTAATCACTGTTTGTGTCAGTCTATTAGCTTTGTTCATTTCTCAGGATCTTCATTCAGTACTTACTTATAAAATTCTCATGGATCTGGGAACTTTGGCACACCATTATTAAATATTCCCCATGTGCATTTATGTAGATGTATTTAAACGATATTCTATATTTAATAAATTATTTATACACATTTATTTATATAATATTCTATATTTACACGCATATATACAAATGTTAACAAGTATTTATATTTGTCTTCATCTATCTACCTATCTATCTATGTATAAATACACACACACAATATATATATATATATATATATATATATATATATATATTCTGCTTATATCTATTTGTCAGTCTATTATTCATAAATTGTGACATGGGGCATTATCTTGCATAAAGGTAGCCCTATCGAAACCTGAATTCTGTATGATTGGCACAACATGATCTTGAACAATGTTTTTATAGATCTGCGCGTTTACACGAGTTTGTAACCGGACAAGAGGCGTTGTACCTTGGCTAGAAAACATTCCAAATTCCATGACGCTTCCGCCCCCAAACTTGACAGTTTTCTTAGTACACTTTGCACTTAATCTTTCACCAATACGTCTCTTTACATTGTTTTTTCCATCATTTCCAAATAAATTAAACTTGCTTTCATCACTGAAAAATACTTTTGCCCAATTTTCATATGTCCAAATTACATACCTGTTTGCAAACTCTAATCTCTTCTTCTTATTCTTCGAACTAACAAGTGGTTTCTTCCCTGGGGTTCCATTAAACAGCCCTATTTCTTGCAGTCGTCTAGAAACAGTATGTCTTGACACATTAACACATGAGGTACTATTCATAACCCTTTTAATTTTTGTGCAAGACTTAAAACGGTCCTTTAATGACATACGCTGCATTATTCGATCTTCTCTTGCCGAAGTTTTGCGGGGTCTGCCGGTTTTAAAAGCACTAACTATTTTGCCAGTATCATTGTAGGATTTAACAACCCTGCCTACAACACTCTTGGAACGTTTCACTTTCTCTGAAATCTCTCTAATGGTGTGCTTTTTCTTTGTGTAGCTTCACAATAGCTTGTCTCACAGTGTAATCAAGTTTTTGGCGTTTCGCCATGGTCCTGGCTGATGCAACGTTTACAAATGACTAAGTAAGACTTATTCTTTAGAGAAAATCAAAAAATTTGAATATAGCATACTGTTTACATTGTTTTTTCTCAATTTTGTCCTTTACTTTTGAACGATCCTATTTTGAAAATAAATAAATAATTGTTATAATTTTTTTCTATCCTTTGCAAATGAGTCTAGAAAACACCTCAACAGAATGCAAAAAGCACTAGGCGGCCTTTTCGTCCTATATTTGGGACTCATCAGCAGTGCGCATCCACTACTGAGAATTGAAACCCGGTCAGTTACATTGACAGGCAAACATCCTACCAACTGTACCTACCGAAGAGGTAGCGATCATATTCCGTGGTAGACCTCATCCGAGTCACCTTTACCCATAGGACTGTGCCCCCACGAGCTACTACTACTATCCCCAAGCCGCTCCATCCAGTGCATTAGAAGCCGGTTCAAGCAAGGATATACAAGTGATAGAAATTATTAGGAGGATTTGAGATAATCATAAGTAATTCATCAAGTCTAGAAGAAACCTCATCAAAATGCAGAAAGCACTGGACGGCCGTTCCGTCCTATATTTGGGACTCATCAGAAGTGCGCATTCACTACTGAGAATTGAAACCTTGAGCGTTATCATGCAAGACGAAGAAGTAGCAAATCAGACTCGATATACAAGTGATAAAATTTCAGTGCTTTCTGCATTCTGTTGAAATTACTTCTGACTCGATGAATTACTTAATTATAATTATTACATCCTCCTAATAATTTCTATCACTTGTATATCATTGCTTGAACTGGCTTCTAATGCTCAAGTTTGAGCGGCTTGGTGATAGTTGTCGTGGCTCCTGGGGGCAAAGTCCTATGGGTAAAGGAAACTCAGTAAGAGGTTCACCACGGAATATTTGAGCGAGCGGCGCTATATTGAGTTTGATTTGCTACCTCTTCCGTTGGAACAGTTGGTATGACGTTTGCGTGATAAACTAACTGTCAGGGTTTCAATTCTCGGTAGTAGATGCACACTGCTGATGAGTCCCAAATATAGGACGAAACGGCCATCCAGTGCTTTCTGCATTCTGTTAAGGTTTCTTTCAGACACGTTGAATTGTGTGTGTGTTGGCCAGAAAGAAAACAGCAAAATTTTATAGAGCAACATCAACATTTATTCTTCAAAATAAAGTTCATCCTTCTCCACGGTCTTCTACCGGCGGCCAGTCAGCATCTGAGTCTGTCTCAAGTTCGCTGGCTTTGAATCAAAAACTGTAAACAAGATTCCACCAAAAGTCTTGAATCGCTGGTCGCGGAGGAAGTGCGCCATTGAGCAGAATAGGCCATATTCACTCGGAGCAGCATCGGGTGTGGATGGGGATAAATCTCAACACCATCCATCAGTCTGAACTTTTCCTTCGTCAACCTGACAGTTTCATTAGTCTAGCTTCTGGCAGTAGAGTTTAGCGTCGATGGCGCGACCGTATATAACAATCTCGGAATACAGTAACTCCTTGGAAATTCCACCAGAGTTCAAGATTTGTTTTTTTTTCTTCTTTCCGTTTCCTTTGTAAGCCAGGAGTTTTTGGCCAAGCTAGTAATTGACATTTCTTTTTTATTTACCTTTTGTATTATATATATATATATATATATATATATATATATATATATATATATATATATATTCCATATTTTTTTTAAATATTTTGTGATTAGGCCACGGGCGGATAAGTGGGACCATAGTTACTGACTCCGCGGATAAGGAGACCGTCCATCTGTTTGAACTTCTCCTTCGTCCCCCTGGCAGTATGTGGCCTCGCATTGTCTGACCTCGATTGACCAAAGCTGGATACTCCTTTAGAATGTCGTACACGCGGTCTAGCAGCCGGCAATAGAGTTTAACGTCAGTGGCGCGACCGCGTGGAACAAGCTCGAAATGCAATACTCCTTGGAAATTCCACCGGACAGAGTTCAAAATTTGTTGTTTTCTTTCCACTTCGTTAGTAAGTCAGGACTTTCCGCCCAACTTAGTATATATATACAACTCTCCCAAGGAATACATCGCAGAAACCTGAAAAAAATTAAATAAATGATTATATTTACACAAATGGAATCTTTTACAAAATACACACTATGAAACTTATTATAATTGTGATTTTCAAAATCTTTCTGTAAAGATAAAACAATTTACTAAGACTAAAATGTTTTGTAAGTGCTTTAATTCAAAGATCAGGTGTTCTCAACCAGGGTGTACTCCGCTAGATGAGGGTGATTTTTTCTTTTTTTTTTTTTTGTATTTTATTCACAAATGTTGAAGCTCATCATGAGTGTCAGAAATTATTAATTTTATGTTCAATATGGATTTATGAATGGAGAAGAAATGCCTCAGAGTCTATTTTATTGCCAAAGCTTTGTTCAGTGATTCTTTGAAAGCAACAAAGTTAAAGGAACATCTGCAAAATACTTATTCTCAATACAAAGAAAAGGACAAAACTTTTTTTAACATAATGGGGAGGCTCTCAAATAGAAGAAGCTGGATTTAACGGTGCCATTCCTTGAAACAAACGAAAAGTTTAGTAAAGCTTATTATAGCAATGGACACAGCAAAGCAGAAAAGAAAAAAAAAACATATACATTTGTGGAAATTAAGAATAAATTTTGCGCTTTTCAAATGGTGGAATGTATTTTGGAAAATGGATTGAAGAAACAAAATTGCAGCACTTTCACTGTCGGACAGTACTGATCAAAAGAGGATTGCAATGAAGTATCAAGTAAGTGTAGAAGATCAAATCTGCATCATTAGATTTCTTTTCGATTAAATAAATTGACTGATGCAGCATCGTGTTCTCAGTTGCTGGTCTTTGCAAGGAATATTCACAGGGGTTCATTTAAAGAGGTGTTTCACTTTTATTCTCCTCTTGAAACAACTACCAAGGACTCTGATATGAAAAAGGTTGCATCTTTCTTTAAATAAAAAAAAAACAAAAACATTTGTGGTATACTGTCTTTGGGTGCTGTACAAATTTTGCACTAACTATGTTGTATATAAAATTTGTAATTAAAGTTTGTGTAAAAAAGCAAGTCCTAATAATGAAAGGCATTCATTCCATACTTCATCGTCAGCCTCCAGCCTGAAAAAAAAAAAACAAAAAAAACACTTGCAACTTCACTTGGGAAGGTTTTCAATCAAGCAATAAACATTGCAAATTTTGTCGAAGTAGGAGCTCTCAACCTATAACTCTTCAAGCAGTTTGTGAATTAAGATGGATACAGACAATCATTTGCTTCTTATTATTACAAATGTTCGATGACCCTCAAGAGGAAATGTAGTTGCGCGAGTATTTGAGCTTAGAGATGAGCACGGATTATTTTTTGAAGTTTAGGCTATTTTTTGACTATTTTTAGGCTATTTTTTGACTGGCTGGAGGATGAGGAATACATCATGCGCCTTACCGATTTGTTTGATATTTTTGAGCGGTTTATTAAAATTTATCCATAGATAAAAGCAATGAATACAAATACAGTGTAACCCAAATTAGAGCCATACTTACCTAAACAAAATAGATCAAACCCGGATATAAGAGACCCGGATATAAGATAAACCCGGATATAAGAGAGATGTCAGGATGTAGACAAAGGCACTCTAATTTTCTCATAAACCCCAAATAGGATCTTGATAATGATTACGAGTGTCGAAAGTACTTAAACAAGACAACAAAATATGAACTTATACCCATCTTCCAACACAATACCCAACACCTTTTTCGATGGTTGGAAAAATCTAATAAAAATGAAACAGACAGGCCATATCGTTTTTTTTTTTAAATCAAACTTATATATATATATATATATATATATATATTGCTGGGATAAAACTTAACTCAGTACCTGAGGATTGTGCCGCGAATTTAATTCAGTCTCATGCTACCGGTGAGGAAATAATCTTATATTTATTATTAATATATAATTCATAGTTCTGTTATATTAAATCGAGTATTCGATATGTGATATTATATATCTATATCTATCTATATATATATATATATATATATATATATATATATATATAGAGAGAGAGAGAGAGAGATCTATCTATCTATCTATCTATCTATATATATATATAGAGAGAGAGAGAGATAGATAGATAGATAGATAGATAGATAGATATAAGTATATAAATATATATTGCACGAAATAAGCTGTCGCCGGTTGGTGTTGACCTCAGTGTCCACTTCCATATTTAAATACACTATATCTCCGATACATTCACCCATAAATATAGCATACATTAGCTATCACATACATACATACATATATATGTGTGTGTGTGTGTGTTTTTTGAACAATATATATATATTATATATATATATATATATATATATATATATATATATATATATATATATATATGTTTTGAACAATAAAAAATATTCAAATTTAAAATCTTCAGACACACTTCGTTATATATTAATATTCTTTCGTTTTTATTATTTCAACTAGATTCCTCGACTAGTTTCTGCCAGTATGGCCATCATCAGGAGAAAAAAAAATCTTGCTTGTGAGTAGCAGTGAACTTCAGAAAATCTACAGAGATTTAATATTTTTAATATATTTTTACACTTTCCTTAAGAGATTTGGTTGTCAAAACGCTAATCTAAATATAGGTGAAATATATTATGAACCTCTCCGATGATAGAGGCTCATAATTGTTTCTGTTGTTATCATCTTTTTTTCTTCTCACCTATATTTAGATTAACGTTTTGACAACCAAATCTCTTAAGGACAGTGTAAAAATATATTAAAAATATTGAATTACTTCGTTTTTTTCGATAAGAGGAGTTACGTTCATTTTATGTACATTTGTATGCTATGCAGATGTAACAAGTATCAGGGGACATAGGTAGTTTGCTTTTGACTGAAAATATTTCTTATGCAGGAAACTGTTGTAATGTTTAGCAAGATTGTTTTGCGAGGTCACTTACGACTGAATAGTGAGTTTGATCCTCACTGGGTGTCCCAATAGTTTCGTCCTTGTGACACAACTAAACTACGCTTATTAAATCACCATAATGTAGGAAACGGTTTTACCAATGTAACAACAAATATGACACTGAGGTCGTAAAATCGACTTTCGCTATTAGTCGGTACCTTTCGAAAAATACTTCATGAATTCTATGTACGCAGAAAAAGTGGAAACGGTAATAATTCCGTGAATGGAATCCTGCACAAATAAATAAACAAGGCCAGTAATTGAGATAGAAAAATAAGTGTATTAAACGTAAGTATACAGACTTGAAGTGAAGATTAGTAGTCCAGGAATGCGGGTTAGTAGAAAGCATATGTACAAGTCTCTGTAAGTAAAGCCGTAATCATCTCTCTCTCTGGACTCTAGTATAACTCTCTGAGAACACCCAGTGTCTGTCTCCGTATCTCTCAACCTGTCTCAACGTATCTCAACCTATCTCGGTATTTAATATCTCACCCACGAAGAATATATGTGGCACAAGGCCGAGTTTAAAGTGGGTTTCTCAAAAATATCCCCTTTGAACCCGCCTAGACGGGTTCAGGGCATGTCTACCTCCCCGGACGAAACCTTGCCATTCGGCAGAGCTTCGTCCGAGTTCCTCTCTGGCAAAGCAGAGAGTTCGACAGACGTCGAGACTATATCGACGTAACTCTGTATTTATCGATCCACCCACGAGAATTGAATGTGGCACAAGGCCGGTTTAATGTGGGTATCTCCAAGCCCGTAGGCTCGGCCAAAAATATAGCCTTTGAACCCGCCTAGACGGGTTCAGGCCCTGTCTACCTCCCCGGACGAAACCTTGCCCTTCGGCAAAGCTTCGTCCGGGTTCCTCTCTGCTAACGGAGAGAGTTCGACAAACGTCGTACACAGTCAAAGACTGTATCGAGAGGAAACTCAACAGTAGGTATTCTCTCTGTCAGTATAAGTATACTTTGGACGAGTCCATCTTATGTAAAAAGGGGAGAGCCCCACAACAACAACGACAACAGTAATAATAATAATTTTGTAAAGAACATAAATGACTAATAAGATAAAATGTTTTCGAAACATTAAAAATCAAAGAGCTTAGTTTGAATTGCAGTCGGGTTCGTTATATTTACGCACGCACAAATACCCGTGAGAAAAGTAAGAATTCGTCTCTTCTACCCCAGCTGCGGCTTGAATAGCAGGACAGATTTGCTCCAATGGCCTTGGTTGGTGTTGTAACCTAGGGAAGGTTACTGAATAGTATAATCACGCGAAGTTTGGTAATGAACGATAATACTTAAGACAAGAACAATACATACAAGATTCGCCAGCTGCGCTTAAAAGAAGTAGTCAACTGCTAGGAGTGAGTCAAGTGAATTTCACAATAAATCTCCAACTGCAGAATATCTACGAACCGCCCCATGCGGTCAGATATGGAGTATTCGAGCCCGTAGGCTCGGCCAAAAATTTCCCGTAAACCCCGCATAAAACGTGGTCGGGCAGCTGTTTCCTGAGACCAGAGACTGCCCTTGGACATAGCCTCGTCGGCGGATCCTCTCTGCCCGGAGAAATATACCCTGACCAGCACAGCTGGAGACGAATCTCCGACTTCAGAACATCTACCAACCGCCCCACGAGGTTAGATGTGACACAAGGCCGATTATAATGTGGGGTATCAGAGCCCGTAGGCTCGGCCAGACATTCTACCGTGGATCCCGACTAAAAGCGTGTCGGGTAGCTGTTTCCCGAGACGAGATTCTGCCCTTCGACGTAGACTCGTCTGGGGATCCTCTCTGCTCGGAGGCAGAGAGTTTGACCAGTAGAATTGGAGAGAAATCTCCGACTGCAGGATATCTAATAACCGTCCCACGCGGTCGGATATGGCACAAGGCCGAGTTTAATGTGGGGTATCCAAGCCCGTAGGCTCGGCCAAAAGTTCATCGTAGACCTCGTATAAAACTGGGTCGGGTAGCTGTTTCCCGAGACGAAACTCTGCCCTTCGTCATAGCCTTGTCTGGGGAACCTCTCTGTTTTGAGGCAGAGTTTGACCAGCACAACTGGAGACAAATCTCAACTGAAGACCAACATACAGTATTTACTACTGTCTTTATGTGAATGGGAACATACTCATTATCTTCCGTAGGTATGCTACAACAGTTGGCAACCTGTTTACCGCAGAACGAAACGACAACACGGGAACGTCAGTCTGCCTTAGTCAGTAATGAATCGAAACAGACGTGATTGCGCAAGTGTGTACCACGTATTACATAGGGTGACTAATGGCAATTAAGATGTTCGCAAGGAAAATAACAAAGGAGATAATAGATTTAAAAAAGAACAAATCAGGATCAATAATTACATATTCTACAATGTCTTTCCAAAAGATAAGGTATTATTTGGCTTCACGGTCCAAAAATAATCTTGTCCGAAAATCTATGGATCGGCAAATTGAAAAAGGAATGTCCATATTTGCGCGTCTGTATATGCTTGTCGTGTCGTACTCCTAGACTCTGTGCTTTCCAGATGAATTGTAATGTTACAACTCCGAGCCTATTTCATTCCATAGGTCATTAGTATAGTATAGCTGGTCACTCGTATTCACTGGTCTACTAGTCTACTAGGGAGTGCTAGAAATCCCTATTACAAACGCTTGCCCAGGCGCATTTGTGTTTATTCGACACAAAACCTGTGGCTTATACTGGAACGATGCTGAGGGAAAGAGCATGTTATCTAGCGTGATCAACAATTTGAACAAGGCCAGCCACGATGACATGTGATTTCTTGCTGACACACCTATCGACGGCCCTCAAGCGTTTCGTCTACCCAATTTAACTCAGAAGGCGTGGGTCAATCCTTGGTATCGTTTTTCAGGCACTTTCCAAATGTGCTGCACGCTGGAATCAGTAACTGTTGTGCAGTGATTTCACAGTTGAGGCTTGTATTTGTACTAAGTCGGTCCTAAAATAGGTTCGACAAACAAAACTTGATATAATAGGTATAACGCAGAGAATTTAGTTGTGGTCGCTGATACTTTAGTATTCGACTAACTGTCGTCCGACATCGACTGACTGACCGACGATATTTAGTCACTCCACACGAGGGCATCATGTGGCACAAGGCCAGTTTAACGTGGGGTCTCTGAGCCCGTCGGCTCGGCCAAAAATATGCCCATTGAACCCGTATAAACGAGTTCAGAGTCGGTTTACCTCCCCGAAAGAGAATCCGCCCTTCGGCGTAGCGTCCTTCGGGTTCCTCCCCGCCCGAAGGCAGAGAGTTCAACCGATCAGTCAGTCAGTCGACTGACTAACTTCCTCTTATTACTCCTACTTATTATATATGGAAGAGTCTATTAACTATAGAATAGGTGTGTTCTACTATTATGCTACGATCATGGTGAGATTCGAACCCGGGTCTCATGATCAGAATGCGAACGTTCTAACCACTCGGACACGTCCTCATTTCGCAGGTCGTTAGAGACAGTTAAATCACAGAGAAATTGGTGGCAACTTTTAGAATATGACTTGTTTCAAGTTTCTGAAATGCAAAGCTCGTTTCTCAGTAGGGACCTTTTTAATACTTGCACACTACCTATTTAAGTTGAGTTCGGTTTAAAGCATATAAGTACAGGTATTTACAAACTTTGTTGTTTGGCCCTATTTGAAGAACAAGCATTGATAGATTAGTATACATGGTATTGTTAGGGTAGAATATTCTCTTCTTTGGAATTCCCTCCCGACGGATGCATCTTCGCAGTCCTGTCTCTATTTTCTGGCTATTCCCAGGGGAAATTTTAAATGCATTTTATACGAAAGATTTCTTATTTTTCACATCTTTTCCGTGGGCTTTTTCATTCAGTTCTTTCTTTTGTTTGTTTCTTTCATTTTTTTTTCTTACTTGCGCTATTTTCTTTCTTTCATTCATTATTTTTCTTTTCATTCATTTCTATCGGACATTTTTATTTCCTTCTTCATTTGTTCATTCTTTCATTCATTTTCATTTCTACCATCTTACGTGAATGCTTTACTATATTTTTCTTCGTTTTTATCTTTCACAATTTTTCCTTAATTCGTTATTTCATTTTTTTTTTCATTCGTTTCTCTTTGTTCACATATTTTCTTTCATTCTTCATATGTTCTTTCATTTATTCATTTTTATCTCTCATATCTTCTTTCAGTCTTTATTTGATTTCTTTCATACATTTAGTATCATTCCTGTTTTCTTACAGTCTTTATTGGATCTTTATTTTATTAACATTTCCGCTGCTAACTACGGAGATCTTCGTTTTTCTTATCTTGCTCCAGCTGGCTAAGTACGGAAACCTACGTTTTTTGCATACCGCTGTTATGAGTGTCCCGTTACGCCATCTATCGTAAAATCACAAAGGACAATGCTTCGAAAGATATCATGTGTATACTCATTACTGATCTCGTAAGTCATTCCTAGGTATATCCATGAAAATGGAAGGCTGTAAAACACACTGGTGCCAGTTTTCTGTGTAATAAAATATGTAGGTTGAAATTTGGCATTTTCTTTAAAAATGGCTGGCCGGATGGGGGCAGCACTGAGCAAATGAGTAGCAGTGAAAGTGTTAATTTTAATCTCATAGTTTCTTTCATTCTTTATTTCATCATTTTTTTCTCTCCTATTTTCTTTCAATCTTAATTTGATCTTTCATTCATTCATTTTTATCGCTCATATTTTTTTCATTCATTATTTGATCTTTCATTCATTCATTTTTATCTCCCAGGTTTTCTTTCAATCTTTATTTGCTGTTTCCCTCATTTTTTTTTTTTATAATTTCTTTCATTCTTCATTTGATCTCTCATTCATTCATTTCTATCTTTCATATCTTTCATTCTTTATTTTTTCCTTCTTTAATTCATTTTATCTCTCCCATTAATTTTCACGTTTTCATCATTCACATTTATCTCTTATTCTCTATCAGTTTTCATTCGCTCTTGTCTCTCGCTATTTAATTAATTTCTTTCTTTTTTTCATTTGTTTACCTCTTAAAATATTTCTATCATTTTTTTTAAATTTTTCTTCACACATTTCTTAACGCTTAAACACTTTTTAAAAAATTCTCTATTTAATCTTTCTTTGACTATTTCACTCCGGACTCAGCACAGTATCATCATGTTATATTATTCGGGTAATACATGCAGATAATAAATAAAGGCGCGGATTGAGGTCCTTGCGTACTCCTAGACTCGTTTAGGTCGTACAGGTTAAATAATTCCAGGGAGAAAACGTATTATTGTCTCTATTTTAGTGTGTTCATTGTCCACATGCAAGTTGTTTTGGCGCCATTTATACTCTTACGCTGATCGCTAACAAAGTGCAAGTCAAATATATCAAAACAATGCAAGGACCTCAAAACTGTGATATGGTAGATGATTGCTTGGCAGAGTTTATTCGAATTCAAACATTATATCATTTTGGACATCAAATATATCCCTATTTAGTATTATTGGTACTTGAATTTGTATTTATTAAAAAAAAAAAAAAACACTTTTTTTGATGCTGATTTTCATCTTTGAAAATATAATTATTTCCAATGGTTCAACTTAAATGTCATGAAACAAATTTTAATACGCGGGAAATAAATACACAGAGTGACTCCACCAAAAATTGATATGCTTCAATGTGAATATCTGAATAACTACAATTTCCTAGGACAAGGGAAATTAAAAAGGCTTTATGTTGAACAATGAAATATTTATTTACAAAAATTTAAACAAGATATTCAAAGGGATGTAGATTTTATAATCGATTTCATAAATGTTCAATAGGCTCATCAACTGTTTTCATCTTAATAGTAATTTGTATTATTATGCCAATTATTACTAATATTACTAATAATATTGATATTAATACTAATAAATATATTATATATATATAATATTATTATATAATATATATATATATATATATGTATGTAATTCATGATATATATTATATATAATATATAATATTATGTATATATATATATATATAATAATAATAATAATAATAATAATAATAATAATAATAATGAAGAATAGAAATCTCAAAAATGTGGCACATGGGAAGATCAACAATTTCCGTTGTAGTTGGAGCCCTCGGACTGGTTGAAAAAGATTCCAGTAGACTAATTGAAGGGATCCCTGGAAGGCCATGCCTTAAAGAAGTACAAAAAATTGTTCTCACGAGTATAGCCCACACCTTACGAAGGGTTTTGTCTATGTAATATTTTTTTTTTTTTTTTTTTGCAGTGGAAAACATCATGATGCCATTTCTAAACTTAGGTCCCTGGGCGGGACCCGGAAAGAAATGAGTGCACATCAGTAATCAAAAAATAAAATAATAATAATAATAATAATAATATTGTACTAATTTGCATTATTATCTCATTCGTATATTATACCGATCGTTACCTTTTATCTTTTCTTCTGAATCATTTCGCTACAAGCAAGGTGATAATTCCACTAAGACGCAAGCAATTACTGAGAATGAGAGGAAATGAGAAAAAAATAGCGCCGATAAAAGAACAGATTTCAGGAAGATAAAAGGCGATTGACGTTTCACTTACATTTTTTTAAGTTCGTAGGGGACAGTCACCGGAAGAGAGTTCCGCAGACAAGACGTGCGAGAAAAGAAACTATTACAACAGAACTTACAGTTACATCTACTTACTGCAACAGTAAAATTCACCAATATCGTAGTGCGCCTGAATTCTAAACTGAATTCATTTAAAAGAATTTGTAGAAATAATAGCGAATTTTACTGATAAAAATTCTACTAATTAACCCAAAGCTGACTGGAAAAAGAAGGGAATTCGTACCTTTTCCAAGGGTAATTACATGTATACGATTACAACGAACCGGACAAGAATTAGAACTCAGTTCTCCGATTCCCAAATCCGAGTCGTAATCCATTACACCATCCGCACATCCAAATTTATATCACATGGTATTACCAAGCGGTCGCCCGTCTAGGTACTGACTAGTTTCCACGTTTCTTAACTTCTGTGATCGCACGTGTTTATATATATATATATATATATATATATATATATATATATATATATATATATATATATATATAGATAACTCGACTTGTTTCGAAAAACCCTCGAATTTTTGATTTGCCAATAATCAAACAATCTCGAGGGAAAAATGTTTTAAAAAAAGAAAGAGCTACAAACATGAACTACTGCCGAAAAAAATCGCACAGATGCAGGTCTGAAGCCCAAAGAAAAAACCCCGATACGAGTAAACAACTAACAAAAGAGCTCAATGCAAGCGTAGAGCAAACCTAGATACACCTAGTGAGCCAGACAAACCTACCTAGGTTTCACCTAAACCGATCGTCAGGGAAAGTTCGGCTTTCCCTGACGATCCGTTTAGGTGAAACCTAGGTAGGTTTGTCTGGCTCACTAGGTGTATCTATCTATCTATCTATCTATCTATCTATCTATCTATATATATATATATATATATATATATATATATATATAATTGAAATCGTATTCGAGGATACCCGTCTACTAGGGTGGCTAGACAATCCCTAAAATTCACACGCTCGCTCAGGCGTATTTGTGTTTGTTCAAACTGTGCTTTATACTGCAACTATTCTGAGCAGATCTTAGATACAGTTTCGGGGATACAGAGCGTGAACATCAATCTAAACAAGGCCAGCAAACACAAACCCTCGGTCACGATGACATATGACATCATGCTAGCACAGCTATCGACTTTCCCCCAAGTGTTCCCTCTAACTAATTTCACTCACAATTCTTGGTTCAACCCAGACATTTTCCAAAAGGTGCCGTACGCTGGGATCATCCCTCTCCAGACAGATAACATCAGGAAGTCTATTTTCTGACAAATCAACTGTGGTGAGATTATATATATATTTTATATATAAACAAAAAAATATTTTTATATATAAACAAAAAAAGTAAAATAATTTAATGCAAACAAATAAATAATTGAATAAAATAAGTAAATAAGAAACAAATTAAGACACCCTGCCCACAAAAGTAACCGTTAGAATAAATCAATAGAATACCCACAATGCAAAAAAACTACCCACAATGCATCACTGAGCTATATATATAAAAAGTCGAGGAAACACTCAACGTAAATGGCCTAACGATTACGTTGCTTAGCATAAAACAGACTGTCGCCACTGGGTGTTGACTTCAATATCTATTTATATATATATATAGTTTCTGGCCAAGCTAGTAACTGACATTTTTTTATTTACCTTTTGTATTATATATATATATATATATATATATATATATATATATATATATATATATATACTTACATTTCGTTTTTCAAAATTACCATGCCCACTCCTGTATTGTTTACTCTGTACTAAACGAAAGTGTTTATTGCCCACCCCCAAGGAAGTCCACCTTGATGTCTTGTCAATCGTAGTTGCTTATTCAACTCATCTCAATTCGTAGTAAACCCTAGCAATCTCATACTCCTTATAGTAATCTCCATAACCAGCAAGGCCCAATACAAACTATCTTAGGTCAATCAATAAAATATGTCGAATTTTTCACATACGTCAGAAGTGAAATAAATTCAACTGAAAAGGATGTGAAACATTCGCATAGCTAAAACCTAAGCCGCCTTAAATAAAACGACTGTAATTTAGAAATCTGATCTGCCAGACAACCTTAAAAAGAAGTTCTTTCGCGTCACTGTTGAGGTGGTTTTAATCTATGATGCCACTGCTTGGTCATTAACTAAAACCTTAGAGTCTAAGCTTAACGGATGCTGAGAGTTATACTTAATATCTCTTGGAGACAACATCCAAATAAATCTCAGGTCTATGGAACCATTCCTGATAATTGTACAATGTTACGGGTACACAGAATGTACTTTCCATGACCACTGCTGGCAAGCAAATCAAGAAGCCTCGATGATCTTCTGCTCTTGGCACCTAGCCATGTCCCCATATGGGTTGGTCCCCTAGCAATCACTCATCACTATGCCAGAATGCCACCCTAATGAACTTCGACCCTTGATGTCTGGGTTAACTCGACTGAATAAAAAAAAATAAAATAACGCAGACCAAAATGTCGGAATATTTAGATGATAATATAAAATATGTCAACGTAAAAGTAAATAGGTAAAAAAAGAATAGATAACAAAAATGGACGAGATAATAAAGTTAACCAGCAAGACAGGACTAACTAACAATTACAAAAGGACGCAATCCATAGTTGCTAGCAATGAAAATATCACAAGAAGCGGAGATGTCAAAATCATATATATATATATATATATATATATATGTATATATATATATATATAATATTAGTGGTAAATATACACATACATATGCAAAATATATAAATATATTAGGTTGGTGCAAAAATAATATCGTTTTCTCACATATTAACATATGTGAGAAAACGACGTTATTTTTGCACCAATCTAATATATACTAGGTTGGTGCAAAAATAATGACGTAATAATGTCGTTTTTTGACGTTAAAAATACGTCAAAAAACGACATTATAACGGCATTATTTTTGCACCAACCTAATACATTCATACACATACATATATATTTTGTATAAAAAATTCCAAGAGGATAAAATCCAGGTAGAACTTAATGTCCAGAACAGAGTAAGGATATAATCAAAAAATTATATATAATAAAAAAGCTTAAACACTAATATTCCATGGTCAATGGAATAAATTATGACCATGGAATATTAGTGTTTAAGCCTTTTTATTATATATATATATATATATATATATATATATATATATATATATATATATAGAAAAAGTTGCAAATTAAAAAAAATTATGTTTTATTTTATGAAAGTATTTATTTATTTATATATATATTTGAGATTTCAAATTGTCCTCAATCTTTCATCAGAAATAACTTTGTTATAAATAAATTAAAATTACTGTTTGTTAGCAAGTAGCTTCCTTCGCGAGACGCGGACGTCACGTGATATGGAACGTCACTGTTCGGATATTCCTAACTTAATTCTAACTGTCATAAATATTTTAAATGTTGTTTAAAAATTTTTTTTAACTATATCTAAAAAAAAAAAAAATTGCTTAACTATTGAAATATTTATAAAGATTTAAAACACCGAAGTCCCTATTCAGCCCTAGTTTATGTGTATTTAATTTTTAAATCCAATATGTTTCTTTTTTTTCTGCGTGTATATGTGAAACTAAAATCGTAATCTATCAATAAACATTTGCAGTTTTCTAATGAATGTCCTGATTGATTAAAGTGTTTAGCTATGGGGGAATAAGGGTTGTTTTTACGTATTGTTTGTTTATGATTATTGAAACGAAATCTAAAATTATTTCTAGACTCACCAATGTATCCACTATTAGGACATAAGGTGCAGAATAAATAATAAATTACCTTATGGCTATCGCAGGTGAGATTAGGTGGCTGTATCTTGATATTGGTGTTATGTACAGAAAATATATTAGCTATTATTAAATGTTTGCAAACTAAGCAACGAGGTTTGTTACATTTGTAATTTCCTGATTGGTTTCTATTGTTTAGATATTTAGTAGAGGTGAGGATAGCTGATAGGTTAGGTGATTGTTTCTTTGCATTTATGGGTTGTTTAAGGAAAATGTCTTTGATCTTTTTGTCTAACTTGTCATTACGTATACGCACGCTGAACTTTATGCTTATGTTAACATTATGTAATTTCAATCCTCCTTTTGTTTCAAGCTTTTCACCCCAATCAAGGTGAGGGGGGATTAACACTAGCACGCAAGGGGTTACAGAGAGTGGGAGCAAGAATTAAGAGATGTGAAAGATAAAAGGATGAAGAAAGGGACGGGGAATTACATCAAGACATCTGGATATGTCGATTGATATTGCTTTTGAATAGTTATAGATTATAGCTCTCAAAGAAGCAAGTAAGAGGAAGGGAGTTCCACAGACGGGAAATGCGAGACATGAAGCTATTGGAGTAGAAGAGATGGCTACATTTAACAGTTTCAACAGTGAAAGGGTGGGACTGAGATGCCGAACTAATGGCACGTTTAAATCCATGCAGTTCGGGAACTAGCGAAAACAGCTCGTTGGAGCAGTTACCTTGAAAGTATTTGTAGAAAAGACAGAGGGAGGCGATGGCACGTCTGTGAGAGAACGACTGTAAACGAGATGCCGGATCAGGGCCAATCATATTGCATATCCGCCTCAGTACTAAAGTAAAAACTAGTCGATATATCAGCAGGCGTTTTAGGAATGCGAACATACTTCATAAATAGATTGTAGCGTTGCGACTTAAACCAGGCACAACGTTTGTTAGCAGGGTGAAAGATATTCGAATCAAATGGTCTAATGAAATGAAAATAATTATTTCGTCGGATCGTCAGCCACGAAATAAAACCATGATACAAGATTGTAGCAATTGGCAAATTTTATTCAGTTGCAACCTTCTCATAAGGGCCGGCTGTAGATGAAAAGGCAGAGAACTGTGTAATCGGCATGTGCCTTCCTTTTTGTGTCACAGGCGAACGGTTCACTGTTTTAGGCTACTAGGGGCCACTGTCTTATAAAGACAACTGTTCTTTGTCCGGTAAGCTTTCATCATGTTCGTTCAACTCGGCTGGCCTACTTTTTCAGGGTCGTTTGATCTGATTCCTGTGAGGTCCACTTTACTCAGCTGTCCTTCTTTGTTAAGATAATTATCAAAACGATTTCTGTAACAACCTTCAGTTGTATCCTTAGCAAGATATCGGCTGGCAACTGATATCGCTACAAGATTAAGTAATGGGATCCGTTCGAAATTTCATGAAGTTTACCCGGGTCAACAGGCACCTGATGAAGACCGGCAGGCACAATGGCCGAAACGTTGTGATAATAACAACAAATATGTGGATATTTGTCCGCATGTAAATGATAACTTCTCAAGCTAAAGAATTAAGACAGAAAATATGGTGTAATGGTTATTGGCTCGGAGTGAGAATTCGGAGAGCCGGGGTTCGGAATCAACTCGTGTTCGTTAGATTGATTTGGGAACGATATGAACCCATATATTCTCCCTCCAGGTATGGGTTGAATAGCAGGACAGACTTGGTTGGCAAATAGTCTACTAAAGAAAGAAATGGAAACCTACTGTAGGGAAAAAAATCTGCCTCGTCAGCATGGCGTTCTATATTAACAGCAATATATAACGCAGCGACCTCTCTAGACTGGAGGCCGGCTGATCGTTTTAGTTTCAGTTTGAGCGAACTGCTGCGTACTGTATATTCTTTATGTTGTTGGCTCGAGAAATTCAAAGGAATCTTTTAATTTTACCTTTGGTTGGAATATCATTTAACTTATTTATTTGAAGTAAGTATATTTGATCATTTTAGCTTAAGTTATTTAAATTAAATTGTAAAAAGTAAACTTTGGTGCTTAAATTTACTCGCACAAAAAAATTTAAAGTTTTTTAAAGCCTTAACATTTTTAAATTAAATTTTAATTCATTTTTAACATTTTCTCTCTTAAAGTTTGTTCAACATTTTTTGATTAAAGTTTAAAGAATTATTTATTGATAAAATGCAATTCTTTTTGAGTAATTTGTGTTATTTTAAGAAGCAAAACAAAACAACGTTTAACAAATTTGAGCAGAATTTAATTTAGTTTCTTCAAAGACGTAAAGAAAACTATTTTTATTATAAAATGAATTAAAAATGTTTTGTTTTTTTCATAAATTCAATGTCATTACTTAATTTGATATTTATTTTTGATATCGCTAAAAAAATTGTTAGTATGAGTTAAAAAACATAACGTCAACGAAATTAAAGTTTAATTTTCTCAAGTTTTTAACCATGATAAAAAATTAGCATAAGTCAACATTTTTCTATTAAAAGTTTAAGTTTGAATAATAAATTTGAATAAAATTTTAATAGAGAAAGGTTCATTAACATTTCTCTATTAAAACTTTATCCAACATTTCCATTTAAAAGTAAAAAAAAAAACGAAACAAACGAATTTCTTCGCGCTTTTGTTTCCGAAGTTAAAGAATATGATTATTTTTACTACATTAGTTACCAATTGGTGAACTGTAAGTATTTTTTTACTTATTAGAATTAAAGAAAAAATAACAATAATTTATTACATGCAGTTAATGTCAATATTTTAATTATTATTTTTTATTTATTTATTTTTTTTTTCGAAAGGTCTCCTTTTTACGTCTTTTGACTACAAAATTTATTTTTCAAGACAAGAATAATAATACCATTTTATTTATCATATTTATATTTTAATATTTTTCTGATATTGTTGTTAAAGGACAAAACCAAAATGCATTATTTTTGCTTTACTTTTTTAATTGTTTTGATTTAAGGTAAAAAAACAAGAAGTAGAAATTTATTAAAAGTTTTAAAAAATTAAGAATTGGATTAAAAAAAAAATTAAGTGGATTCTCAAGCTGAAGGCAACTCTCTAAAATTATTGGTTTTAATTAATTGTGTGTATTTGGGCAGGGTGCGTAGATAAAAGCTGTAATTAAGAATATAATTAATTTAACATGAAAATTTACTCCTAAATTGAAGTAGTAAGAGAAATATTCGTTAAAGATGTTTAATCTACCATTGCAGATATTACTTAGCCATGCCCCAGAAGTGTTGTGTATTTGCTTGCAAAACAAATTACAGAAGCCAGCAAGACAAAACTATGTGTGGTGAGATTAATAAAATACCAGTTTATCGTTATCCAAAAAACAAGGACGAGAGAGAGCTATGGATAAAATCTGTTCCAAATGCCAATCTAAATGTTACTAACTGTTAACAATACTGTCTTTTAGAATTAGATAAAATTAATTATACAATTTTGAAAGAAAGTCTGCTTAACAACAAGGAAAACTTTATATGTTCAGCTGTAGCATTTTTGGATGAAAATATTTTAACTGTTCAATTATCAAAATCTATTGATGGTATTCCTCTCTTTATGTTGAAAATTTATAACAATTTGCGCTTTGAAACATTTCATTATGGAGTTAAGTGTTATATCAGCAGCCTGTCCAAAAATCGTATAAATACAGTTGATACTTGGTCAAAACTGGAAGAAATCATCCGATATTTAAATTCTATGGCTTTTGATCACAAGAAAAATATCCTGAGTCAACAATTTTTAGCAATGGCTTCCAAAATGGTTGGAATAAAATACAGCTCAGATATATAGTTGTGCGTGCTTTTGGGTACTATGCAAGATCACGGACATTGTATAATGAATTAATATATGATTTTCAATTACCCTCATTAGCAACATTATGAAGGATGACGTCAAAAGTTTCAAAACTTAATGAAAAATCTTTTTTGTTATCTATATTTAATACTCTTAATACCAGTCAAAAAGGGTTCAAAATTCTCCATGATGAAGTATATATCAAAAAGATGTTGCTATATCAACTATTTGGTAAATCAGTTGACAATCCATCTGTACTTGCTCAAACAGTACTTGGTATAATGTTGACATGTCTCAATGGGGGTCCAAATTTTCTTAGAAAATTGATTCCAATTTCGAAATTAACATCCGCCTTTTTATTTGAACAAATTGAGTTAACAGTCCAAGCCATCACATCTGTACCAACTGATGTAAAGGCTATTATATGTGATGGCAACCGCGTAAATCAAGCTTTTTTAAAATTATATCCTACACTTCGTGAAAAACCTTGGTTAACTGAAGATAATAAACATTTGCTTTTTGATTATGTTCATCTGTTTAAAAATATTCGCAATTTGTGGCTGACAGAAAAAACAGGAGAACTAATCTTTGATGATGATGGAGTAAGTTGAGTTGCAAAATGGACACATCTTAAACAGTTATATCGTTTTGAATCTGAAAGACTAGTCAAACTTTCAGATTTAAATGAAATTTCCATTGCTCCAAAGCTAATAGAAAGACAACGGGTTTCTACTTGCCCCTGAGTGTTTTCTGAAAAAACACATAATGCACTTCTCACTCAGTCTGAAATAAGTACAGGTAAGAATGATATTGACCTCTTCATAAAGAAGGTTTTTTGCATGGTGGAAAATTTTAAATGTTAAATCCCTTCAAATTGATAAATTACATAATGATCCTCTACAAGCTGAAATCAAATCTCCAAATGACACCTTTTAGCTACAAGTCATAAATATGTATTATTTTGGGCAATTTTCAACTGATCCATTAGAAAAAGAATTTGGTAAACTTTGCCAAGGATCAGGTGGCACCTATTTTATAAATGTTCAACAATGTATTAAAAAGCTGCATATTAAGCAGACATCTTTACTTTTAAATCAAAATGTAAATATTGATGAATTTGATGTTAATCCAGGTCACCAATGTACATTTTGTGATTATAAACTTTGTGAGGAAGGTTCAGAAATATTTGACTATGTGGAAAATTTAGAACCATCTCTTTCCAATGAAATAAAAATGGCTCTTGTGTACATAGCTGGATATATTACAAGAATGATAATCAACCCAGTGAATGTGAAACCCATTTTTATTATGAAAAGTATGCAAAATATACCAATTTAATTGACCGTGGAAAACTAAAACTTCCTTCTGACCACACTTGTCTATGGTTATTTTTTTGTTTCATTCTTTTCCATAAAATAAAGGAAAAGGTTTGCTATAAATCATTAAGTAACATTTTTATGCTTATTTCTGAGTTTCATTTTTTCAACATGGAGAAAAAGCATGCTTCTATTTTTGCAAATACAGTTTTGAAAAATGTTTGCTAACGTGGGCACACCTAGATCAGAAAAAGAACCAGCTCTAAAAGTTTTGAAACTTTCCTAGAATGATTGTGTTTTATTTATCTATATTTCTGCGATAATTGATTGTTATATACACACTTCGGCTGATGTCTTCCAGCCTTCTCGGGTTCTGTTTGTCAAACCCAGTAACTGTAATGTAAATTTAAACCAAAGTCTTTATTCACTCACAGGGAATAGATTGAATAAAGGATTCAGTGACACCTGTAAATAATATAAATTTCTGATTCAATATATCTTTTACCAGAAATCATAATTACCCCTTTGTTTTGTTTAATAATTATCAGTGTTCATAGCAAAAATTCATATTTTCATTTATTTATCTTTCAACACATCCTATTATCCTCAGGTGTGAATAAAAATGTTATTCTAAGTATTTCATAAAGTGGTTGACTTCATTTTCTTCTAAAATTTCTGAAAATCCTACATTTTTCAATAGGCCTCCAGTTGCGCCATGACTTGGCCTGGAGTATAGAACGCCATGTTCGTCAGTCATATATCGAAAGATAAATGATCGCCCGAGCGTGTATCACATATGGCACTTAACTGAATGATGTGTCCGCACATCCTTAAAGAACATGGTTAAGACATACAGGGATAGATGGGAGAGAGTTTGACCTGAATTTAAAGAGACTGTTTCGACATAGATATTTCGACTATTGTTTTTAATCAAGTATTTTTTTCTGTTTTCCGGATTGTTTTTGTTTTTTACAGATTTGTTAATATAATTAATGATGAATGTTTGGGGAAAAGTCGCACTTCTCTCCCGCAACAGAGTAATGAAATATACAATGCATTAATTCTATGAAAAAAAAAATTATAATAGTAATGGAAATAGGATGATGTATAAAAATGAAATGTCTGAGTAATTGGTGATTGTGTCGTGGGCTCCAGAGCAAAAAAAAAAATATCTGGCGACAAACAAAGCAAGACACCGAATCATGGAAATGAAAAAAAAAAATGCAAATAGCCGAAGAGCAGACGGACATTTTTGGCGCAAAATTAAATTAAGGCTGATGAGAGAATTTTTTTCTTCTTTTGACAAAATGCGCAAAACTGTTTCAAAATGATTTTTAAAAAATCGCTAAGAAAGGCCGAAATGTGAAAATGTTGAGCATTTAAAAGTTAAACAGTGACGGAAAAGAATGATGTCAGCGAAAAAAGCGGGAAAAACAACAAATTCTCTCGTCTGCCAGCAAATTAACGCAGAGAAAAGTGAAGTAGGGGCGGGAAAAGAGGTAGTCCGAGGAAGAAGAGTTAAAGCATAATTTGAAGATGGCGCTGTAAAAGAGAAAGAGACGAGGCAATAAATAAAAGGTCTGAAAATGAGAAGGTGAACGAGAGATCATGATACTAATTAAAAAAAAGACCTAATCAAGAAACAGATTAATTGACAGGAAACTATACAATACTAAAAGTCTGTAAAGGCTACGTCAATGCGGTGTAATGGTTAGCAAGCTTCTATCGCTAGAACAATTACGACTGAGTAGTGAATTCGATTCTAACTGGGTACACCATACTTTCGGCCTTGTGTCACATCCAAGCTACGCTTGGAATAACACTACCATCAATCTGTGAATCGTGCGTACGTCAGCCGTCGGGCGCATAATGCTATGTGTTTCTTTCCACCTCTCTTTCTTTCCACCTCTCAATCTTTCAACCTCTCTCTTTCCACTACTCTTTCTTTCCAAATCTCTCTTTTCACCTCTCAGTCTTTCAACGTCTCTCTTTCCACCTCTCTCTCTTTCCACATCTCAGTTTTTTAACCTCTCTCTTTCCACCTCTCAGTCTTTCAACGTCTCTCCTTCCACCTCTCTCTCTCTCTTTCTACATCTCAGTTTTTTAACCTCTCTCTTTCCAACTCTCAGTCGTTCAACGTCTCTCTTTCCACCTCTCTCTCTTTCCACATCTCAGTTTTTCAACGTCTCTATTTCCACCTCTCAGTCTTTCAACGTCTCTCTTTCCACCTCGCTCTCTTTCCACCTCTCTCTCTTTCCACCTCTCTCTTTCCATCTCTCTCTTTCCACATCTCAGTTTTTCAACGTCTCTCTTTTCACCTCTCTCTCTTTCCACATCTCAGTTTTTCAACCTCTCTCTTTCCACCTCTCAGTCTTTCAACGTCTCTCTTTCTACCTCTCTCTCTTTCCACCTCTCAGTCTTTCAACCTCTCTCTTTCTACCTCTATCTCTTTCCACCTCTTTGTCTTTCAACCTCTATTTTTCCGCCTCTCTCTCTTTCCACCTTCCCGTGATTGCATGCGTGCTTTCCTTAAAACAATATTTTATATATTTAAGAAATATTTTTTGCCATATTCAAAAAATATTTTTTGCCATATTTAAAAATATTTTTTGCCATATTTTAAAAATAATTTTGTCATATCTAAAAAAATATTTTTTGCCATATTTAAAAAATATTTTCAAGTGAATCAGATTAAAAATATGAGTTTCTTTTATACATTAAATATTTTTATTTCAACTTTCTTCAAACAGACATTTTTTAATGTTGAAATCACCTTTATGTTTTATAAAGTGAACCGTCAGTGACCCAATGGGTCTTGGGTAGGTAAGTAATAAACAAAGTTTTCTGAAAACGACTCGGGTATGGTAAGCAAAAATTAGTCGGATTGATTTTCTGATCTGCTTTTTTACGTCTTACCAACAGTTTTGCAGCTTATTCAAAGGTAGAAAAATAATTTGTTATTGTAACAATCTTTTGGCGACAACAATGATTTACTGATACAAGTCCAACTAAATAACACAGATCTTTAGCAGTGAAGACATTAGGCAGATTCATACTTTTCCCAAAGATATTTGGATATAAGTTAATATATCGAACCCGTAATATGTGCTAGAGAGAGGGAATGAAAACGAAGAATATTAAGTTAGTCGTAATCAATTCCTGAGGGACACCTCGACGTGGTGTAAGGGTTATCAAGCTTGTTTCGCTAGAACAATTCCAACTTAGTGGTGACTTCGATTCTCTTGTATCGTCGAGATGAATGAAACAGAGAGAAGAATGAGTGCTTACTTCTTCAGCACCAGTATCCAGTGCTAATGGATACATACAAAAAACACAGAACAATAAGTTACAAAACAATTAACAAGACAACTTACAAGGAATAGATGAGGGTCAAATGCTGTATAGCCAAACGAAGTAAGATCTGTTCAAGTATTAATCAACTGTTGAAGTCCTTAATCGTATAGTATGTAATGTTATCAGCCAAGGAATCTCGTAGAGTTCTTGAAGGGGTGATAGCTACTCTACAATAGATTCTCACTGTGCGCCCCAGCCAGAAATAAAAAATAACTCAGGGTGATCAAGGTCGATGTCTTCTACTTGATATTTTCTAAGCTAAGATTAGTCTGGCAGAGGGCCACACGTATGGCTCAGCTATTAAGGATCGAACTGACAACTGCATTTATGCAGTGGAGGATATATGATAGAGCTTAAGAAAAAAATAGGGAATATTAATATCAGATAAAAATAGGCACTTGTTTTTCTCGTTCACGTCTCTTCAGGCAAAAATGCAATCATAGCTCTCCGCAACTTCCTATACCTCCTGAACCCTATTCTACCATTCTTTTACACACAATCTTTTCAGGTAAGTGGCTCACGACCTTCCCCCATCTCTCCTGCGATCAATATGCCACGTGAGGGTTAAGTTTTCTGAGCCCTCCTTCTTCATTATGCCCGAGGAGCTTCGGTTGTCTTTTCCTGGTTCTCAGTAGAAACGACTTAAAAACAGGTTTAACGATCAATCCATTAAGAAAAGGGCAGCAAGTTAAAAGCAATGATGTAAACGAAAGATTAAAGTAAAAAAAAAAAAAAATAGAACAATGAAAGATGTCACAAATAAATAGAAACAGTATAGTGAACGTTGCTAATAATGAGCGGACAAAGAAAGGACAAAGAAAGAAAAGAATAAGACTAGGATCGGTTGAGAGGAAGACAGACAATAAATGAAAAGAGGAGAGAGAAATGAAACGATACTTCAAAATTAGGGAGGAAGAATTAGAATGGGATCGGGGAAGAAAGAAAGAAAAAAATAGAAGAGATAAAGAAGGAAAGGAAAGAAGGTTAATATTAGGTTGGTGCAAAAATAATATCGTTTCCTCACATAGTAACATAAGTGAGAAAACGACATTATTTTTGCACCAACCTAATAGAAGCAGCGATGAGGGCAGACAGTTAAAGTAAATGAGGTGGCCTGGATTTGTTGCAGAGATGGAAGAAAAGAAAGTCGGTGAACATATAAAGAAAGAAAGAAAGAGAGAGAGAAAGAAAAAGTCTCCTTCTGAAAGCGAAAGAAAGAAAGAAGAATGAATGAAAGATAAGAGAAGGAAGAAAAACGCTCCGTATGAAAGCGTAAGGAACAAGAAAGAAAGAAATAAAGAAAGAAAATACTAATAGGAGCGTGAGAGAAGAAAGAAAGAAAGAAAGTAAGAAATAAAAAAAGAAAGAAGAAAAAAAGAAAAACGCTTCTTATGGGAGCGTATGGCACAAGAATAAAAGAAGGAAAGAGAGAGAGAGGAAAGAAAGAAAACAATTCTTATAGGAGCGTAAAGAAAAAGAAAAAAAGAGTAAAGAAAAGAAAAAAGAAAAAAAAACTTTAGCGGGCGTAAGAAAGAAAGAAAGAAAGGAAGGACGAAAGAAAGAAAAGAAAGAAAGAAAGAAAGAAAGAAAGAATAGAAAAAAGAAAAAAAAGAAAAACGCTTCTTATGGAAGCGTATGGCACAAGAATAAAAGAAGGAAAGAGAGAGAGAGAAAGAAAGAAAATAATTCTTATAGGAGCGTAAAGAAAAAGAAAAAGAAAAAGAGTAAAGAAAATAAAAAAGAAAAAAATCTTTAGCGGGAGAAAGAAAAAAAGAAAGAAAGAAAGAAAGAAAACCAGGCTTCTTAGGATAGCATAAGAAAGAAAGAAAGAAAGAAAGAAAGAAAGAAAGAAAGAAAGAAAGAAAACAAGGCTTCTTAGGATAGCATAAGAAAGAAAGAAAGAAAGAAAGAAAGAAAGAAAGAAAGAAAGAAAGAAAACAACTCTTCTTAGGATAGCATAAGAAAGAAAGAAAGAAAGAAAGAAAGAAAGAAAGAAAGAAAGAAAGAAAACAACGCTTCTTAGGATAGCATAAGAAAGAAAGAAAGAAACAAACAAAGAAAGAAACAAAGAAAGAAACAAAGAAAACAACGCTTCTTAGGATAGCATAAGAAAGAAAGAAAGAAGGAAAGAAAGAAAACAACGCTTCTTAGGATAGCATAAAAAAGAAAGAAAGAAAGAATGAAAACAACGCTTCTTAGGATGGCATAAGAAAGAAAGAAAGAAAGAAAGAATGAAAACAACGCTTCTTAGGATAGCATAAGAAAGAAAGAAAGAAAGAAAGAAAGAAAGAAAGAAGGAAAGAAAGAAAGATAACAACGCTTCTTAGGATAGCATAAGAAAGAAAGAAAGAAAAAGAAAGAAAGAAAGAAAGAAAGAAAGAAAGAAAAAAAGAAAGAAAGAAAACAACGCTTCTTAGGATAGCATAAGAAAGAAAGAAAGAAAGAAAGAAAGAAAGAAAGAAAAAAAGAAAGAAAGAAAGAAAGAAAGAAAGAAAGAGGGAAAAGTGACGCCGTTAAATAAGAAGCTATAAAAGTAATTAAATAAATGAAAAAAAAAACAGGGGACAAATTCAATAACATGCAATGGCAGTAATTGAATAAAATAAGGAAATAATTCGATAACAATTGATTATAGCTTCCTCCTGAAGTTTTCCAACTTTCCTCTCCCTACCCACCGGCCGCCCATTACAGAAGAACTACTTTTACCATGCGCACTGGTCAAAGGCGGAGCGTAGATTAGCGACCTTAATCAATTTGCGGGTCACAGAATTTGGCGACTGGCTAAGATTTCCAAAGTAGCTTTCACAGAATCCGGTATTTTTCGAAACTCCCCTTTAGCAAAGCCGAATAAATTGCTTTGATGGCGAGTTCCAAAGAAAACTGATTCTCAATAGCTTTAGTTTCTTCATTTAGTTCCTTCACAAAACTAGATACAATTTTGCGTTGTTTGAATTCGATTTCTCGCTATCTGATATTTTAATAACGAAAGAGAAAAAAAAAGGATTTACATTTGTTCCTGTTTTTGTAATTTTCTAGACTTTAAAGAAATGAAAAAAATTCGAGACAACTACAACCTCGGTGGATTGGTTGAGTTTCTTGGTTTGGCATAGTTTGGCACAAGGCCACTCAGTATTTTCAACTGGTGGGCATCGAACTCGATTCTCAGTAGTAATGGTCAACTAGACTCGCTCACTAACCATTACCCTGCGCCCAAGCCCTCAGTTGTTACTTTCTAAGGGTGGCACAGTTTGGCGCAAGGCCACTCTGTATTGTGCAACCAGTGCGCATCAAACTCACTATTCAGTAATAATGGTCAACCAGATTAGCTTACTATTACCACACAAAGAAACCCTCGGTTGTTATTTTCCAAGTTTGGCGCAAGGGCACCTTGAATGGCGCAACAAGTATGCATCCCACTCACTATTCTGTACTAATGATCAACTAGACTAGCTCACTAGTGATTACTCCAAAAAAAAGAAACAGTCGTTTGTTATTTTCTAAGTGTGGCACAAGGGCACTCTGTATGAGTCATCATACTCACTACTCAGTAGTAATGGTCAACCAGACTAGCTCACTAATTATTACACCACAAAGAAATGTTCGATTGTTTTTTTCTAAGTTTTGCACAAGACCACTCTGTATGGGACAAAAGTATGCATCAACCTCACTACTCATAATAATGGTCAACTAGACTAGCTTACTAGCCATTATTCTACACCGAGACCTTCAGTTGTTATTTTCTGAGTTTGGCACAAGGTCACTCTGTAGGAGGTAACCAGTACGCATCTACTATCACTACTCAGTGGTAATGATCATCTAGACAATCACAGGAGACAAGCCGAGCTCCTCAGGTGTTATTTTTCTTGTAAGTTTGGCATTGTCTGGTGCAAGGCCCCTCAATATGAAAGACCCAATACGAATCGAACTAAATACTCATATATTTATCAAGGAGACTAACACACGAAACATTAGCTAGTACTGAGATGCCTTGCCTAAACCAAGTGTGGCTGAGTGAATAATCAACTTCCAGTCTACGATAATATGTGGTAAAAATGATATAGAATCACTACATTCAATTCTGGTACAACGAGATTCCTTTAAAATATGCTCAAATAAAACAATCAGATACGACACGAAATACATTGTGTGCAATAGTTCAACATTCTGGCTTCATGAAATATTCATAATGTTTCCAGACTAAGGAATTCATTCAACATTGATGAACAAATAATGCCGTTACCACATTTGAATTTCTAAAAAGCACATGTCTAAATATGCAAATTAGTCTGCAACTAAAACAGGGTGTTTGCAAACATTAACTAACTGTTGAACATGGTCCAATGTACTGGTTTTTCTTCTAGCGTAGCAATAGCTATTCTATCGCTATTTCCATGGAAAATGTTCAGATGGACTACATTGCTGTGATTGACAAGTGTCAGATCTTTACAGCTATGACACGCCATACTGCGTACACAGAGTCTAATCATCCTCATTGCTTTCGTATACTACTGATAAGGAGGAAGTTCCACTTAGACTACTTGTTCCCTAGAACTTTCATTGTGGAATCAGATATTTCTGAGGTCGCTGCAATCTTAAGTCTAGTGTCAACTCTCATCTATCTCCCACATCCTCATAATATATAATTCTTACTTCCTCCACTTACGCCCATAAAACCAAATCATTCAGTAATCCTCTACCCTGAGTGGCTCTTGGAACTTGGGTGAACAAATAGTATTAAAAAAACAACTTATCCCAAGGATTTCAACTCTGCGGCAAGCATCTATAAATGATGTAGGTTGTCGATGTAGACTTGACAGTGATCACGATGAGTAAAATATTATTGTCTTTTGCCTATATATACCTGTATGTGCACCTGATTTTAAACGGATCTTATGTCATATTCAACGACCAGTTGGAGGAGAGTAAACACCTAGCTCCTTTCCTCGATTCTCTGGGATCAGTGTGTAATATCAGTTCTCCCTTAATCTTCCACATTTTTACTTTAGGGTTGTTTTCAGTTTTGTTGAGTCACTGAATTAGTTACCATTCGTGATACACGCTTAGGCGATCATGTATATTTTGATACATGACTGACGAGGCATATTTTCTTTCTGTGGTAGACCGGTTGTCATCCAAGACTATAGAACTCGGTCTGTCCTCTATTTACCCATAGGTGGGGGAGAAGAAAAGGATTCACAACTTTCCCAAGGGTATTAGCACATAAATGAATGTAATGGATTCGACTAGAATTCGAACCCGTCTCTCCGATTCCTCAATCCGAGCCGCTATTCATTACTCCACCGTGCCTCCTAGCATTCTTATGTCCCATGCGTGATACACGCTTAGGCGATCGTGTATCTTTCAATAAAGCAAATTTTTTCCGCAGTAGGTTGCCATTTCTTTCCGCTGTAGACCAGTTGCCATCCAAGGCTACAGAACCCGGTCCTCAATCCAAGCCACCGTACCTCCTGTTTTGTTATGACTGATGATTAATCCTAGGGATTCCGGTCCTTCCACAGCCTCTCCTTCATTTCATTAAAGAAGGAACATTGGTCGTCGAGAGGGTTAGTTTTTTTCCTTGTGCTATAAGTATCCATCTAAGCAAAGTCACGTTAAATTAGACTTGTTAATGGTTACAGATGCTGAAACCCCGTCAAGATTAAATTAAGATATAATGCGCTTGAGACCCTGGGGTCCATCAACACAAGCAGAACCTTTCATTTGCTTTATATTTGTTCATCGCTAATACGTTTGTTTACATCGGCTTCACTAATTTTAGCGTTCAAGTATGGAACATTCATGGCTGAAGTTCATTGTATCTACTGGCTCTATACAATCTTTATCAGAATAACCTACGTTTTTTAAAACTATAAATTGTCACATACCTATGGGGGATAATCGGTATGTTCTTATTAACCGAAATACAGTAGTAAATACTGTATGTTGGTCTGTAATTAGAGATTCGTCTCCAGCTTTGCTGGTCAAACTCTCTGAGGAGACTGGTAAATATCGAGTATGTTTGGGATCTTTTCCATCTGTGCTGGTCAAACTCTCTGCCTCCGGGCAGAGAGGATCCCCAGACAAGGCTATGTCGAAGAACAGAGTCTCATCTTGGGAAACATCCCGTTTTATACGGGGTTTATCGGGAATTTTTGGTCGAGCCAATGGGCTCGAAAATCCCACATTAAATTCGTCCTTGTGTAACATCTGAACGCATGTGGCGGTTGGTGGATATTCTGCAGTTGGAGATTTAATGTGGAATTCAATTGACTTAATTCTAGCAGTTGACTACTACTTTTTCGCGCTGCTGGCGAATCTTATATGTGTTGTTCTTGTCAAAAGTATTATCGTTCATTACCAACCTTCGTTTGATTATTCTATTCAGTAACCTTCCCTAGGTTACAATACTATGTAGCGAAAACAGCAGTTCTTCCTTTTCTGTGATCACTTCTTGTACCAAATATCAACAAAAATGTCTTCTCCCAAAGAAAGTAACTCTATGAAACATTGTTCGAGCGCTCAAATTTCATCTCTGCATATTTCCTTTTATTACTTCAAACGTTATTTTTAGTGGATACTCGTGTTTGAGTAGACCTTCCGTTTATTTATTAAACAGTATATTTATTTATTTTCGTCTACCGGCCTGAATGTTCGAGAAAGCAAATTTGCCAAAAACTATCCATTCTAAAATATTTGCTAAAACAGCATTTTTACCCGATCCATATTTCATCTTTCGTCAAGTGTGATCCCCCAATTATGGGTTAAATTGTAAGAATTCTATCTAGAAAATATCATTACTATTTTCTAAAAATTACTAATGCAAAAATAAATATTCTTACAATACATGATATGGTTTGGATTTAAAAAAATTATAAGGGGTTGATAGGCCATCAAAAACAAATTAATCTATATATAAGTACTGAAAAATACACTTGAATCTTTTATGTTAGAAAAATTTCTAACTTGATATATATAACTTTGCATTTGAACTTATCTGTTGATAAGGTCACATAGTTTCTACAGTTGTTTTCTCCGACCTTCTTAAGTTTTATGTTGTACTCGGTCATCTTCTAAATGTTTTGAAAACAACACTTCAATCAACGGGGCAAATTATTTTTTTTTAATTTAATTTAATTTTTTTAATTCCCCTTGCTTTAATACTCCCCATTCTATCTTTTGTATCGATTATTGCACTCAACCAGATTATATAACATTTTTCTCACTACCCAACCCAAGGATTGAACTCACATCTGTGTTGGATATTGTATAAAGAGTGTAGACTGCCTAAAATGGGGTAAGCTTAAAAATAAAGTTCACCTGTTACAGGTATGTAATAATTCAAAGTTTATTTCGTATAAAAGCAATATTCAGGCAAACGTTCTTCGTAGCCGAGTCAGTTAAAGCACTTCGGATCTAACGATTCCTTTGCTCGGGAATCATGCCGAAGGACACATATTTTTTCCATAATAGGATTTCTCGAATTTAAGGCACTATTCTAAAGCGGATCTCTTAAAAAGCACAAAGGTAAAATTCCTCGACTATTCAGGCCACTAGACGAAAATAAATAAATATACTGTTTAATAAATAAACCGAGCCTCTACTTCAATATGAACATCCACTAAAACTAACGTTTAAAGTGATTACATCTGTCTGATTAAAAAAGAAAAGCATCCATTACTTTAGAAATTGATTTGTTTACGTTTGGATACGAAACTGAACAGATATGAAAATAACATTTGGATACGAAACTGAGCAGATATGAAAATAATGTTTGGATACGAAACTGAGCAGATATGACATTTAATACGAAACGGTCAAATTCGATATAAAAATTTGGCATTTTTCTTAACTCTATACATCAAACATTTCCACCCGAACTATAATTTTATTTACTATTTTTTTTCTGTCCTCAGTAAGAGCAGACAAGTAAGCTTATCGCCTGATTCACACTCCTCCCCAGTCTTTTGAACAAGAGTATAGGTTTATCCCATGTTTCCTGCTTAGAATTGCTTTCCTGTGTAGGATATATTTCCGGTTCCTTCTAAATAGTATTTCAATTCTATACTTTTAACGTCTCTGCCTGAACAGTGGCATTTTATTGAACGTAATGAAGGGGTAACGAATAATATTAACGTTAGATGCATTATTCTGCTAAATTGAAGTCTGAGTAATTACACTGCTTTTATAAAGAGTGCTTAGTATTGAAATGAGTAGACCGGGATGGTTAATTATTATCACATTGACTAAATATTAATTTATCTATGTTTTCTCCTCAATGGAAGCAGATAGATTTACCCATCGCCCGCTTCTAACCCCCCTGGTCTTTAAAAAAGGGAAAGGGGTTTAACCCTTTTTTGTATAGACATGTGTTGCCAGTTCCTTCTAAAGTCTTCTTCAGATCTATATTTCTAACGTTCCTGCTTAAACCTTGAACTTTTATTTATTTTTTCCCCCTCTTCAGTTGAAACAAATAGTTCGCCTATCTTCCGGTTCAAACTCCTACACAGACTTTGGAAGAGTTGTAGAAGCTCATCCATTGTGTTTCCGGTTCCTTCCAATGTCTTTTCATTCTTTTTAACTCTCAGTAGCCCCTTATTATATATATATATATATATATATATATATATATATATATATATATATATATATATATATATATATATATATATATATTATTTATTATGTGACGTAAGAAAAATCACTGATTGCAAGAGTCTAAATGATAATGTTAATATTAGTGTATCACAAATTAATATTTCCAAAACGCCAACGACAACCAAGAGATATCTACTTACAAGCTCAAAACATATTCCCTATAAGTTTTCTACGGCGGGGCTACACAAGCCAACCCAGCAACTCTCATGTTAGTTCTCGTCTGCCATATCAAAACTAAACTTCGTCTTCTCTTGGGCGACCACCGGACGTTACCGAATATTTCTCGGCTATTTCCGACGCCCGCCAAACGTTGTTCTTCCTTGCTACAATTAGCCGCTTTCTTAAAAAGAAACATTCGGCATTCATTGATCGACAAGCCAATACTATATTCGGTTAAAATTCATAAAATATTTGTATTAAAACAAATTTTTGAAAAACAATTTTCTCATATCCATTAAGTGTAGTCGTTCTTCCTAGTGATAATATGTCGCTTCCGTTCAATTCTTTTTTGAAGTAGTCTAAAACAAACTGATGACATCATTATTTTCTGTTCTAATTACATGTGCTATCCATTTTAGTCGTTGTTACTATTGAAAGTATTAAAGTGATGTGATTTCTGTCATCTGGTTGAGTTCATTGTGATTATGTAGCGTCAGTCCAAGAAGAATGGTCTTGCATGTTTCACTAGTCATTAATCTGAGAAAGAGATTGTATACTGCTGACAGTTTAGATATTTCTGAAAGAGTTTGGTCCCATGCATGGTATCCATTCCAAGAGTTATTTTCTAATAAAACATCTTTCGACAGGTATCACATTCATTTTCGTTCTGGAATTTTACCCGAAATTACCTGAAATTTCGAAAAACAAAATCTGTGCCTGAGAAGTAATATGGACCGAACATCTAATCCATTGTACAATTAATAAAAACAAAAATCGTGTCGTTCAGCGAGTGGTCAGTGAGTTAATGC
>OZ010597.1:39550684-39625684 GCA_963932145.1 Acanthosepion lycidas
AATTATAAACTGTATTACGTCTTCCTTAAATATGCAAGTACTTTCGATAGGTTCTCTGGTCATCATCAGTCATGGAAACTATTTTCTTTTTGGCAAAATTCAGGTAGAATCCGAGACGAAAAATGTCATGCAAATCGAAATATTTTTTTTTTTAAGTCTGTTATTGATAACATATACAAACTTTTGGAGCGTGCAGTCAGGCAGAATCTTTGAAAATTTAATTTTGAGCATTTTTTTACGAATATGGTAATATAAGAATTTTTTTGTTGTAGGAGTTACTTAGTCACCGTAGCATGGACTAAATAGTTCAGTAATTAGAGCAATATCCCAGTTCTTTTAAATCAATTATGTAATGCAGTTTAATTATATATATATAGACACACGTACACACACACATATATGTATACATATTTAATATATTACACACACACACACACATATATATATATATATATATATATATATATATATATATATATATATATATATATATATATATATAATAGTTATATATATATATATATATATATATATATATATATATATATATATTAAGTGATTCTCCCCAAGTAATGATAGGGGTTCCACTGATGGGAGATGCGAGATAAGATGTTGTTGGAGTAGAAGAGATGGCTACATTTCGCAGTTTCGACAGTGAATTTGGGGGAACCGAGCTGCAAACCTAGTAGCATGTTTAAATCCATGCAATTTGGGAACCAGTGAAAGTAGCTGATCGGATCTGTTGACATGAAAGTACTTGTAGAAAAGACAGAAGAAAGCCACAACACGTCTATGAGATAGTGTCTGCAGACGGAATGCCAGATGAGGACCAAGTACTTTGCTTATCTGTCTCTGGATTTGGGACCCTCTAGGCGGTGTAATAGTTAGCAAGCTTGGCTCGCTAAAACAATTACGACTGAATAGTGAGTTCGATTCTCACTGGGTGCCCGATACTTTCGACCTAGTACCACATCTAAGCTACGCTTGGAAAATCACTAGGGCACCTCGAGCCGTTGTAATGGTTAGTAAGCTTGTCTCGCTAGAACGATTACGATTGAGTAGTGAGTTCGAATGAAAAGACTTTTCATTTCAACCTTTGGATGTAAAGGGGTTGTGGTGAAAGTCTGATGATCCAGAGCCCTGTTAAAGGGGTTGTAGTGAAAGTCTTATGATCCAGAGCCCTGTTAAAGGGGTTGTGGTGAAAGTCTGATGATCCAGAGCCCTGTTAAAGGGGTTGTGGTGAAAGTCTGATGATCCAGAGCCCTGTTAAAGGGGTTGCGGTGAAATAACTTATTACCTGTAACTTTAAAGTGGTCTGTTTTTATTCAAACATCTGCTCTGAATCTTACATTGAGCTCTCTGGATATCATCCTTCTTGTGTCTACCCATACGGATTACCTAGTTAACTATATATATATATATATATATATATATATATATATATATATATATATATATCAAAAGGAGGCGTGACGCCCATGTGAAAGAAATAATAGGGAACTATTTGGGTTGAAAGTTTCCAATCAGACTGCATATACGGTTCAAAAACTTTTTCAAATATGGAGTATCCACTACAATAAATAATATAATATAAATTATATAAATTATAATATAAATATTTGAAGTAATAAAAATGGTGGATTTAAAATCAATCATTATATATATATATATATATATATATATATATATATATATATATATATATATATATATATATATATTTGGTTGGATAGATGTGAGTTTGTGACCCTGGGTTTCACGCTTTTGTGATCGTCAGACAAGGTGCTTAATTAAAAAAAAAAAAAATAAAATAATCAGTTTGTCTGATGATCGCAAAAAGCATGAAACCCAGGGTCACAAACACACATTATCCAACCAAATATGTTAGCTCTATCTCTGATATTGAGTGCCTTCTAATAAGTACCGTGCATATAATATATAAATAATTATATATATATATATATATATATATATATATATATATATATATATATATATATATATATATATACTTGAATATTGGTTTTTCATTTTTCATTTCAACCTTTGGAAGTCTGATGATCCAGAGCCCTGTTAAAGGGGTTGTGGTGAAATAACTTATTACATGAAACCTTAAAGTGGTCTGTTTTTATTTAAACATATCTGCTCTGAATTTGCATTGAGCTCTCTGGATATCATCCTCCTTGGTAACTCCGATCATGCCGTGATATCTGTTAACATTTCCTTCAACTCCACACCCTGCAAAGAACCTCCCATTACTAGAACCTCGTTCTACTACCAACGATCGGATTGGGACTCGTTTCGTGACTTCCTCCGCGATGTCCCCTGGGATGTTGTCTTTACACTCCCTATCCATGAATGTGCTTCTGAGGTCTCATCCTGGGTTAAAGCTGGAATCGACGCTTTCATCCCCTCAAGGAAATTTATGGTCAAGTCGCACTCCTCCCCTTGGTTCTCCGCTGCTTGCTCAGCCACCATTGCTCATAGGAACCACTTCTTTCACATATTTCGTAGCGACATGTCGGACTGCAATAGACGTCTCTTTGCCTCCGCCCGTAGCGAGTGTAAGCGTGTCCTCAACGAAGCTAAGACAATATTTGCTGCTCGGATGAGGGAGCGTATTGCATCTCGCAAATTTGGCTCCAAAGATTATTGGCGGCTCTGCAAGAGTGTCCTGAACAATAGAAAACCCTCCATACCTCCTTTATTCAACCAGTTCGAGGTCTTGACCTCCTCAACCGACAAGGCTGAATGCCTTGCTCGGAAGTTCTCATATAACTCGACGCTTGACTCCACCGGTGTATCCATATCTGACTTCTCTTTAAGAACTGAGGCCCTATTGAGCGGCTTACGCATAACCCCGTCATCAGTACTGGGTATTATCTCCAAATTAGACCCCCACAAGGCTAGTGGTGGAGATGGCATACCAGCCATTGTCTTGAAGAAATGCGCGCCTGAGCTAGCACCCGCCTTCTCTAAACTGTATAATTACTGCCTCAAGGAATCCTGCATTCCTGACTGCTGGAAGTCCTCATCCATTGTTCCTGTCTTTAAGAACTGTGGAGACCCCTCTGACGCCTCTAATTACCGTCCTAATAGTCTCCTACCCCTCTTCGGTAAAGTTTTCGAAGCCCTAATCAACGCAGAAGTGGTTAACCACCTTACCAAACACGACCTTCTCTCAGACAAACAATACGGTTTCCGCTACGCCCGTTCTACAGCTGACGTGCTTACGGCCATCACTGAAACCGTCTACCAAGCACTTCAAAATAACGGTGAGGCTCGTGCCGTGGCCCTAGATATCTCCAAAGCGTTTGATAGGGTTTGGCATGCCGGCCTTCTTCGTAAGCTCCAGGGTTACGGTATTACTGGTCGACTGTTTGATTTAATACAATCATCTCTGTCAAACCGAGAATTGAAGGTCGTTCTCAACGGTTTCTCCTCCAGTTCCTATCCCACGAACGCAGGTGTTCCACAAGGCTCCATCCTTGGCCCCACACTTTTCCTTATTTTCATCAGCGACCTTCCTGACGCCAGAGGTTCCCAAGTTGGCATCTACGCGGACGACACTACAATTTACTTCTGCCTCAAAAACAAATCTAGTGTCGCGGTCAAAACTAACCTGGTCGCGCGTCTTGAAATGGACCTCCAATCGGTTGTTAACTGGGGCAACAATTGGATGGTCAAATTTAACGCCTCAAAAACTAAACTACTCTCCATCAACCACCATAGAGATCCTTACCTGCCCCCCATTAGAATATCTGATAGTCAACTTCTTGAGAGCAACCCCCTGCGTCTGCTCGGTCTCACATTGACTGCTGACCTGAGATGGAACAAATACATTGAGTCAATTGCATCGTCCACCGCGAGGAAAGTTGGCTCCCTGTGCCGCGGCAGGAAATTTTTCTCCCCTGAATCGATATTCAAATATACAAAACGACCATTCGCCCTTGCATGGAGTATTGTTGCCATATATGGTCTGGGGCACCTTCTGTTTACCTCGGAGTTCTTGACAAGATCCAGAGTAATGTGATTGGCCCTGATCTGGCGTCTCGCCTGCAGCCACTATCTCACAGACACGCCGTCGCCTCTCTCTGTCTCTTCTACAAATACTTTCATGGCAATTGTTCCGATGAGCTGCTTTCCCTGGTCCCCAGTCTCCATGAATACAAGCGCCTTACGAGGCTGGCATCCCGCTCTCACCCTTACACTGTAGAAACTTTAAAATGTAGCCGTCTCTTCTACTCCAATAGCTTCATACCTCGCACCTCTCGCCTGTGGAACACCCTTCCCAATTACTGTTTCCCTGATAGCTATAATCTCCAGCTATTCAAATGTAATGTCAATCGACATCTCCAGTTACCTTGATCTACACACTATCCTTCCCTTCATCCTTTCTTCTATCACTCCTATCTGCTCTTGCTACAAATCTTCTGCAACCCCCCTGCCTCCTAGTGGCTTCATGCCTTGCTCGGGGCGCTAAGCTAATATATATATATATATATATATATATATATATATATATATATATAGATAGATAGATAGATAGATAGATAGATAGATACATAGATAGATAGATAGATAGATAGATAGATGTTTTTGTATATAACACTGATAGCTATCAGCTCGTTTATTGAGGATGACTATTTTAAGACAATAGCATATTAGTTAATGGATATACTCCATAGACAATTTACATTGTTACACTGATTTTACCTGTGTAATTGAATGACAAATTAAAAAATGTTTCATCTTCTCTTAGAATTTTATTAGTCTCGTCCTTTTTCAATATATTTTAAATAAACAATAAAGTATAGTTTTATATTATAGTAAATGCGAATATCAGTGTGTCATTGTGTCACTCTTTTTCAACTTTACTCCCAAATTTTGGAATCAAGCCCAATTCGTGAGCAAATTAAAAATATTCCGGGCCAGATCCGGACCGGCAGTCCTGACATTTTGGAATCCCCAAGTTTTCATTACTGCGATTGTTTTCGAATCCCGCCATCTTGGCTTCTACTGATAAAAAACAATTAAAGGGACGAAACTCTCTAACTTTCAATATATATGTTCATGAAAAACCAAATGCTGTTTTCAAATTAGAGTGTTTCAAAATAAAATTGTCCTTGATTTCAACTTTACTCCTAGAGGCCGTAGCCAAACGTATCATACCATTTATGAATCCGTTCGACTCCGTGATCAAAACAATCCGTGCTGGATCCTATCCCGCAATCCTGAAATTTGGGATCCCAAGTTTTCATTTCTGCGATCGTTTACAGCGATTTTTTAACGTTTTTTGTTCGACGATTTTTTTTTATGTACGATAGCAATTTTTATAATTGAAAATAAATTTAGGAATCATAAAAATTACGGAAAATAAGGACCTACTTGCATCAAATTTTCATTAAATTAAATAGCGATTGCAATATTTTATATGCAGCGATCAATTTTGAGTTCTTCTGTTGTTTATTGTTGCCTATCGCATCTACTCCTCCCTACTTATTGTGAAGAAGGCCCAATCGTGAATATGGAAATAAATATGAGGAGAACGCTCCGAACAATGTAATGTTAATAATTACAATACCTCAACTCAGAAATATATAGATACTGAAAGTCTGGTGTTAGGTCTGGTGACTGTGAGGGTTACTCAATTGCTCCACATCGTCCTACTCATCTAATTTCGGAATTAAGATTTAACCATTTAAGAATGCATAAGCCATATATAGATAAGCACGTCATCATCACTATTTACATTATTCGGACTATTGTCCTCATCTTTGTCGCCATGTTTATTACAACATTTCGGCCGTTGTACGCTCCGGCCTTCTTCAGGAGGTTGGACACATGGTACAGTGGATAAAGGCGTTAGTTAGATCCAGTGACAGGACCCAAAGAGCGTGAGTTCAATACCCAGTTAAGGCAGTGGAAAATTTTCAGAGGGAAATTAACAGGAGATAACTGATGACATTCATTAAACATAGCACGTGGAACTAGAACAGTCTACCCCAGTGAGCGAAATAAAGTCTTCAGTTCGACATTCCGACCGAATAATATAAATAATGTAGATAATACCTCATCTCAAATATATATATATATCTTTACGCTAATTTATACGATATAATTTATATACATTTTGTTTAACAACCTGCCTATTTTATTGTTTTCCATCCTTGGTAAAAAGATATTACCGTATATACGCGCTTAACATATAACTTTTAATGGGGGTCACATCATACACGAGATATATAATTAGCTTATGTACCGCTGGCCCTGGCTACACCGTTGATAAAACTATATCTCCATTTGCTGTAATCAAAAAGTGTAGCTAAATTTAAAATAAACATGATTTTGATAAAACTGATGTTTTACTTAACTGTATCCGATAATAATGCATGTAATATTCACATATTAGTATCATATTATAAAATACAAACATGGCGAATATGCGTCTTTTCCATTGGTTACGTTTATAAGATGTTTACCTGATGGAGACTAGGCTTTCCACAGCGTTACAAAAGATACTTTTATCATTCTGCGTTTTAACTTATTTAACTAGGTGGGATAAAAAGATAGAAGAAATGAGGTTAGTCTGTTGTAATTTGTTCTCTCAAAAAAGGATGATACAGAGATATATGATAAAATCGTATGATACAGAGATATATTTTTAAATCATTTTTATAAGTGAAAATGTAGGACTCGCAACATATGCGATATCGCGCGTTACAGAAGTTTATACGGTATTTATTTATTTTGATTGTTTTCTTTTTTTTTTCTTTTTCTCAATAGAAGTAGATAGCTTCAATATGAATTAGAAGATGTATAAAAAAGAAAAAAAATAACAGCTACAAAAGGGAAATAATTGTGGAGAGCAACAATCTACAACACCCTTAAACGAAACGTCACATACAAGAAGAAGATGGTAATAATTCGATGAGTGTCGTCTTTGTTAATAACGGCGGTGACAACGTTGATTTTGAACGAAAAAGAAAAAACTGCGATAGGTGAATCGGATTGTGCTGACAATATTGATGACAGCTCTTCTAAGTAAGCGTTAAGTAGTAATGACGTGTTCCTTGCCAAAAAGTATCACTTCTTTTTCTTAATATACACAGTAAAAGCTTTTAGCTTTTTATCAGAAGCTCTCGGTAAAACAATGACCTGTAATATATTCATAACTAAAGGGAAAAATACGAGATCTTATTTTGATTTTCCTAAATAGTTGGGGAAGGAAATCTGATAAGAGCCTTAGCCGATCAAGGACAGTTTACCCTGTTCCGTTTTACTTTTTATCTTTTTAAAAAAAATTGTCTGTTTTTTTGTTTTTTTTTCATCTTTTTATTTGTTTTAGTGTCATATTAGAAAAAAAAATATAGGAGTTAATAGATATATAAATGTGGTCTATAGAAATAAGAATAATATATATATATATATATATATATATATATATATATATATATATATATGAAGAAATAGGAAGAAATACAGTTTTAAAGTGTACTATATTTATCAGATAAAGTGCTCAATATCAGAGATAGAGAGTATGTAAAAATAAATGTAAAAGTGAACATTGAAGTCAACACCCAGAGGCGATAAGCTGTTTAATGCTAGACGCAAACGTCATGCCGCGGATGTTGGAATTTTTCGATTATTTATATATATATATATGGGTCAGTGGTGTATTGTGGGTAATCCATTCTGGCCGTTATTTTCGGGAGAGTGGCTTTTTTTATTTATTTATTTGTGTTAATTTGTTTTGCTTGTTTTTATTTTCATTTTTTATTTTATAAATTTATTTATTCTTTTCAGTTTTCTATGTTGTATTAAAGTAGTAAATTTTAGGGTGGGATTGTTTAAGTCGTTTATTTAATAGTTTGTTTTGGTTTGGGAAGATAAAGCTATATATTAGTCAAATTTTGGGATTGATTGCCGTAGTCTATTCTGCTATTTTGGTGGAGGCCATTTTTTAATTTGTTAATTATTTTATTTCTTTATATATTTGGATTGATTACTTTTACTTTTTCTTGCTTATTTATATTTTTTTATTAGTTCTAACGGTTATTTTAGCGGGAGCGATTTGTTAATTTGATAATTTATTTATTTGGATTAAGTTTTGCTCATTTTTTTATTATTTATTTACTTATCTTTTATTTTTTATTTTGTAAATTTTATTTGCAAAAATAATTTAAAGATAATCAAATAAGAAAAATAAGTAAAAATTAATCTTAACAAATATAACGTCTAGCATGAAAAAGCCTGTCGCTTCTGAGTGTTTACTTCAGTGTTAACTTTTATATTTATACTTACATATGCATGCTTTATTTCTGATATTAAGCTCTTTAGCCTATAAATATAGCACACCTTAAAACTATATTTCTTCATATATATATATATATATATATATATATATATATATATATATATATATATATATATATATATTAGCAGCATGGCCCGGTGTGGCCGGTGCTTGATTCAAAAATCGTACGACTTATACAGCAATCGCTATCACTTGACTTTAAATATTTTTGCCTTTTCTTGCCTTTAAAGGAGTGCCCTTTGCCGTGCTGATGTTGCTACATGCCTTACTTCTTGCCTATCTCACACTGTGAATTTTTTCTAAGCTCTATACGAAACATTAAATCTGTTACGAAAATAGAACTAAACAAAATGAACACAAAACGATCAGCTTTATAAAAAGGGCTCGTAACTGGAAAAAACAAACGAAAAAAAGAATATTAACAACAGTGGAACTAGAACAATATACCCCGGTGGACAAAATAATGGGCCCATTTCGAAATTCCAATCACCTGAAGAAGGCTGGAGCGTATAAGAGCCGAAACGTCATGAATATGACAATAAAGATGAGGACAACAATATAAATAATGTAGATAATTACAATGCCTTATCTCAAGATTATTGACAGATAACTCATATTTTATTCATATCGCACATTATATTCATCAATTTTGAACAGTAAACCTTTACATTAAGTGGTTACTGAGCACTGTATTAGTTTGTATTAAGTGAAATTTAGGATGAAAAAGAAGACAGTGTAGCGTCGTGTCCAGCGTTTTCTATGAAGTGCATTGCGCATGACATGCAAATATCACACTTTTCGCTTATTCTGTTTCTTACACGCTTTTTGCGGAATTTATGAGCCTTTAATTAACTACTCCTAGGTGATGAACGGCGGCGAATACGCTTTGCTACAGACGCAAAAGAGGCGGCTCCCGATCGCGGGTGAACATAGTGGTCAACACCAGTTACTTCGGGTTTTCCCCCGTTAGCAGCGGAACAACTTGGCATGTCTAGATACGGACCTCTCTATAAGTGGTCAAGATCCTGGTTTTCATAAGATGTCTCGTGCTGATAAAAGCAACGAGAAAACCAGTTTATGGAAAGACACGGTGTTTTGTGAATCGGCATCGTTTGTTCCTAACGATGTTGTGGTTTCCGAGACAGTGTCTTTTTTTTTTATCTCCGGTCTCTTTCCCCTCTCTGCTTATAATGCCAGTAGTCGCTGGGAAAGCAATCGACTAGGTGTTTCCATCAATCTTAGCACACTCTTTGCTTGATTAGAGCTCTTGAGGCTCTTGAGCACTGTGTTAGTTTGAGTTAAGTAAATTTTAGGATAAAATAAACGAAGACAGGTTAACGCCGTGCCCAACATTTCAGACGAGGAACATTGAGCTTGACATGCAAATACCACACTTTTCGCTCATCCCGTCTCTTACAAGCTTTTTGCAGATTTTATAATCATTTCATTGATTAGTCCTAACTGAAACACTTCGGAAATAACTAAGGTTTTTACACGCCTGCATATTTATTTCGTACACAAATTACTACCTCAGTTTAGATCAAAATGTACATTTTGATCTAGAGAGGAATGTCCGATCAGAACATGACTTTACAAATCTGGTGTATTTCAGTTAACACAGATACTTTTTCACGCCCAAACCAGTTCTGCGGAATCGGAATCAACGTTAAGTTTAAGCAAGCGAATGATCCAACTGGAGTAAAGTGCCATGCAGATTTAAATTTTTCCCACTTGTGACGAATGCAGCTATCGACTTTTTTTGCATGCTAGCATGCTAGTTAACATTTGTGTCAGTCAGCTGTTGGCTCTCACTCTGGCCAATAGAATATTCCTGGCTATTCATGGCAGCCAGCTATAGGCTCTCACTCTGGTCAATAGAAAATGGCCGCAAACTACATGAAAACTGCCGTAAAAGCAGGAAAAAATCGATTATTTCTACTATCGATGGGAGTTGGGAAATTCAAGGTCGGTCTTGGCCTTCCCGCTAACTTGAAGCATGTGCATGTAAATTTTGGTGCAAATCTGTCGAAAATTGCGGCCGTGCATTCGTTACACGCACACACACATCTTGCCTTATATATATATATATATATATATATATATATATATATATATATATATATATATATATTTCGTTGCTTTATCGTCCTTTCTCTGTTTTGTATTTCTTATACAAACAAAACGACTTTTTTCATTCTCTATTTTCCTTCTTTCTTTTTTCTTTTTTTTTATTCTTTTTTCTTTCTTTCTTATACACCCATGAAGATTTTTCTTTCTTTCGTTCTTTCTTTCTTTCTTTCTTTCTTTCTTTCTTTCTTTCGTATACGCCCATAAAGATGCTTACTTTTTTCTTTTTTCTTTTTTCTTTTTTCTTTCTTTCTTATACGCCCATAAAGATGTTTCTTTCTTTCTTTTTTCTTTCTTTCTTTCTTTCTTTCTTTCTTTCTTTCTTTCTTACTTTCGTTCGTTCGTATACGCCCATAAAGATGTTTTCTTTCTTTCTTTTTTCTTTCTTTCTTTCTTTCTTTCTTATACGCCCATAAAGATGTTTTCTTTCTTTCTTTCTTTCTTTCTTTCTTTCTTTCTTTCTTATACGCCCATAAAGATGTGTCTTTAGTTTTTCTTTCTTTTTCTTTCTGATACACTCATATTGATTTTTCTTTCATTCTTTCTTTTTTCATACACTCATTAATATTTTTTATTCTCCCTGTCTTTTTTTCTGTTCCTTTCTTTCTCCTTAAACTCTTATGATAATTTTCCTTCTTTCTTTCCTTTTTTTTTTATTCTTTACACTCTCATAAAAAGCCTTTTCTTTCTTTCTTTCTTTCTTTCTTTCTTTCTTTCTTATTTCACAAGGCAGAAACTTACTTTTATGGTGTCCTGGTTTTGGTGTTGGCACAGGTTTCACATTTTTTAATAAGCATTTTTTTCATTCTCTGTTGACATGCAGAATTCTTTTTCATCAGCTGGTAACAATGTGGTGTGAAAAAGAATATTTAGCATTCCTAGTTTAAAAAATAGATAAATAAATAAATAATAAAACTACTGCAGATATTGAAGCACAAAAAGGGATCGATTCTCAAGAAAAAGCTTATAAAGAATCCAAAATTCCCTCTTTGAGTGCTTTCCCAATTAAATTCTGAAAATGGTTCTCTGTCAGAAGGAAGAGTTGATAAACTAATTCTACACGTAGTTTCCAATCATTCCCTCTTTTCCCTAACTTTATCAAATCTTATGATTTGAATTTCTCTTCTTCGACGTTTACTTTTGTCTGCCAAATACAAATGCGGACACGATTAAATTATTTCTTTCAACAGCAGTACACACAAGACATGATACTTATTTGATACAGCAGGCTACTTATATTGCCAAATAATTTCTCTGCGGCATGATTATGTTGTTTTTGGGAAGAGGTTGTAATAATACAGAACATCACTGGAAAATACGAAAAATTAAGGAATCAGCATATATGCTAGACCACAAAAAATATCATAAGTCGGCCAAGTATAGAAATGAATACAATGTGGGAACCAATAATATGGAGTGCTAGAGAAAACCAATAATAACAACACACATTGCAATATGATCTCTGGTAAATAAAAAAATGGTTACTGAGACATTAAGATTATAAGTCCCAGAAATTCATAGGCTGACCCTTTCCAGGATAAAAGCGTTGGTTGGATACTGTGACTTGATCCAAAGAATTGTTTGTTCAATACCTGGCTACTGCAGTGGTGAATAAAAACTTGGAGAGTTGAGTTAAAGGGAGATAACTGAGACATACAGAAGAGGGATGACACGTGGAACTAGAACAATATACCCCGGTGGACGAAATAATGGGCCCAGTTCAAAATTCCAATCACCTGAAGAAGGCTGGAGTGTATAAGAGCCGAAACGTGATGAATATGACAATAAAGATGAGGACAACAATACAAATAATGTAGATAATTACAATGCCTTATCTCAAGATTATTGACAGATAACTCATATTTTATTCATATCGCACATTATATTCATCAATTTTGAACAGTAAACCTTTACATTAAGTGGTTAGTGAGCACTGTATTAGTTTGTATTAAGTGAAATTTAGGATGAAAAAGAAGACAGTGTAGCGTCGTGTCTAGCGTTTTCTATGAAGTGCATTGCGCATGACATGCAAATATCACACTTTTCGCTTATTCTGTTTCTTACAAGTTTTTTGCGGAATTTATGAGCCTTTAATTAACTACTCCTAGGTGAGGAACGGCGGCGAATACGCTTCGCTACAGACGCAAAAGAGGCGGCTCCCGATCGCGTGTGAACATATTGGTCAACACCAGTTACTTCGGGGTTTCCCCTATTAGCAGCGGAACAACTTGGCATATCTAGATACGGACCTCTCTATAAGTGGTCAAGATCCTGGTTTTCATAAGATGTCTCGTACTGATAAAAGCAACGAGAAAACCAGTTTATGGAAAGACACGGTGTTTTGTGAATCGGCAGCGTAGTCACTTTGTTCCTAACGATGTTGTGGTTTCCGAGACAGTGTCTTTTTTTTTTATCTCCGGTCTCTTTCCCCTCTCTGCTTATAATGCCAGTAGTCGGTGGGAAAGCAATCGACTAGGTGTTTCCATCAATCTTAGCACACCCTTTGCTTGATTACAGCTCTTGAGGCTCTTGAGCACTGTGTTAGTTTGAGTTAAGTAAATTTTAGGATAAAATAAACGAAGACAGGTTAACGCCGTGCCCAACATTTCAGTCGAGGAACATTGAGCTTGACATGCAAATACCACACTTTTCGCTCATCCCGTCTCTTACAAGCTTTTTGCAGATTTTATAATCATTTCATTGATTAGTCCTAACTGAAGCACTTCGGAAATAACTAAGGTTTTTACACGCCTGCATATTTATTTCGTACACAAATTACTACCTCAGTTTAGATCAAAATGTACATTTTGATCTAGAAAGGAATGTCCGATCAGAACATGACTTTACAAATCTGGTGTATTTCAGTTAACACTTTACGTCCTACAGTAATTAAACATGGAGGTTCAGAGCATTATTGGCATTTAGCGAAGTCTAATAAAAATGATCCTTATAACAGAAAGAGACAGCTGGACGTTTTTGGAAACATAATGAGGAAGAAGCGTTTGGAAAATTTGACGTACGAAAGTCATGTCGAACGCAAGATGGAGAATTGACTAAAAAGGCTTGAATGAATGGATGGCCGAACTGGGAGATGTGAGGAATAGTAAAATGGTAAACGTTACTAAAGGTTGTAAACGATTGGATGTTGTAGAGAGTCATAATCGCCCACATCCCCAATGGACACGGCAAATAGTATCAGAAGAAGGTATGTCCACTTTATATATTAGTTTGGTGCAAAAATAATGACGTAATAATGTCGTTTTTTGATGTATTTTTTAACGTCAAAAACGACATTATTACGTCATTATTTTTGCACCAACCTAATACAATTTAGATCGTTATTATCTCCAATGTACTGTTACTGCAATATTCACTCAAAAAAAGAAAAGAAGAATTCTTCTACTTTATCTTATTAAGTGCCGTGTCCTTTCAGTACGTAGACGATCATATCTCTCCACATCTTCCCCATCCCTTGCAGCTCTTAATAAATTTTGTCCTTTTCTAACTTCTCCCAAATCCTGCTCTATCATCCATTTTCTCGAGCCCAAGTAGTATGTTACACGCTGCTTTTCTCTGGCCCTTTTTTCCTCTATCTGCCCAGTGACGATCAGATTTTTCTAGCCCTCCTTCCTCATTATGGGCCCCAGAAATTTGAACTGCCTCTTCCTGGTGTTAAGTATAAGTTTCCTTTTTGATTCTATTCTCTCCAAATTTTCGTTGATAGTCACATGTTCGGCCCATGGTATCCTCAGCATCCTTCTGTGGAACCACATTTCTGTTGCTTCAAGTCTCTTCTTCATCTTTGAGGAGATTGTCCAGTATTTGCTGCCATGCAGGAGGACAGATATCACGTAACAGTTCAGTAGTCTTTTCTTTGTTTTTGCATGTGATATCAACGAACAGGCGTTGTCATTCAGTGAACAATACTGGTGTCAGACGACTTCGAATAACACTCTCATTAATAGTACTTGTTGGATAATACTCACTCGACAAGTAACCCGTATAGTGATCTGAATAGAGAAATAGTATAATGAATATAGTAGAGGATGACAGACCGTGTCGTAACAGAGGATAGACTAGAAATGACGATCGTTAGTCGTCAGTTACTTCCTACATATATGCGTTTCCTCTATGGTCACGTGGTCTACTTAATTCAATAATGGGGCCGCCTACTTACTCACTGGCGATCTATGTTCAAACTCAAGTGTCGGCAGCGACACTTTATTCCTATATAACAGTTTTCAACGAAATTTTCTGTCTCTGAATAGTCAGCTTAGCTTTTGGAATCTGTTTTTGGCCATCCCAATACGTCTTCGGATCTCAGTGTCACACTTTCCGTATTCTGTTAGCACACTTACTAGATATTAAAATTTTGGTACCTGCTTGCTGTAATTTGCATTTGGGGCCGACCCATAATCCCAATAAATAGGTTTCCGCATTAAATAACCTACAAAAGGTGATAAGTCTTAAAAAAAAAACAATTCAATAAAAACTGAATTTATCTCTTCGAACTGGGGCAAAATGTGAAGATTGATTCGGAAAGGAAAGACTTATAAGAATATGATTATAGATCTTGTGTATTTTAATTAACATTGTATGATTAAATTGAGAGACCTGGAGCATTCGCTTACAGAGTTCATTGTCTTTTATACACCGACATCGACAAATGTCTTTCGGTTACTGGTAGCACAGTCTCATTTTCGGGAAAAATATAGAATAAATTCTTGCATCTTTTCCATATTTGCTCTTTTCTTTTATCCTTCCTGTTCGTGAGAATGACAATATATTTACGCGTAATGCATTTCTAAACTAGAAGCTTTTAGGTCGATGGGAGATGACAAATGTTGGCTAAGGATTTGCCTGAATGCATTCACTGAATTCAATATCCAATTTATTTTACATCTTGTTGAATGTATTCAGAATATAAAAATCGCAGCACGAAAAACTAAAGGCGTCTTGATAACTCCATGAATTTTTCCATTATGAAGCAGTATTTCCCGCGTAAATGTCAGTCTAATTTATCTGACAACAATCACGGCATTTACAACGATAAGTATGGATGCACGACGAAGCATTGTTAGTTCAACAGATCTCCATAGAGTAGTCATTCTTGTGAAATTGTGTCAGAAAGAGCGTCAAATGATCTATCTATCTATCTATCTATCTATCTATCTATCTATCTATCTATCTATCTATCTATCTATCCCAGTCTATTCCTATCTATCTATCTATCTATCTATCTATCTATCTATCTATCTATCTATCCCAGTCTATTCCTATCTATCTATCTATCTATCTATCTATCTATCTATCTATCTATCTGTGTACACTTAGCTTGTTCATATCTATCTATCTATCTATCTATCTATCTATCTATCTATCTATCTATCTATCCCAGTCTATTCCTATCTATCTATCTATCTATCTATCTATCTATCTATCTATCTATCTATCTATCTATCTATCTATCCCAGTCTATTCCTATCTATCTATCTATCTATCTATCTATCTATCTATCTATCTATCTATCTATCTATCTATCCCAGTCTATTCCTATCTATCTATCTATCTATCTATCTATCTATCTATCTATCTATCTATCTATCTATCTATCCCAGTCTATTCCTATCTATCTATCTATCTATCTATCTATCTATCTATCTATCTATCCCAGTCTATTCCTATCTATCTATCTATCTATCTATCTATCTATCTGTGTACACTTAGCTTGTTCATATCTATCTATCTATCTATCTATCTATCTATCTATCTATCTATCTATCTATCTATCTATCTATCCCAGTCTATTCCTATCCATCTATCTATCTATCTATCTATCTATCTATCTATCTATCTATCTCATTCTGTTTATACCATTATGTTAATATTTATCTATTTCAGTTTGTTAATATATATATGTGTATCAATGTTAATATATATATCTATGGATCTATTTTATTCTGTTAATATCTATTTCGTTTTGTTAATAACGGTCTTTCGCATTCTGTTTATCTCTCTCTCTCTCTCTCTCTATATATATATATATATATATATATATATATATATATATACTCATATATTTTACTTTGTTTTTTTCTTTATTATTTTGTATTTCTTATAGACGCATAACGACTTTTTCTTTCTCTTTTTTCTTTCTTTCTTTCTTTCTTTCTTTCTTTCTTATACGCCCATTAAGATTTTTTCTTTTTCTTTCTTTCATTCTTTCTAATTATATTATATTTATATATTTCAAATAGTTCATATATATTTAATGTTAATATCTATCTATCTATCTATCTATCTATCTATCTATCTATCTATCTATCTATCTATCACATTCTGTTTATGTCTACACGTGCTTTAAATTTTAATGCAATGTCAATCGTTATCTTATGTCTTCTTAATACCTGTCCTTTTATTGTTCTTTCTGTGCTTAATATTTTTATCTTTTCTCACATACTTGAAACGCGTTAACCACTTGCATTTTGGATGCTTTTTTTGCTTGCTTGGCGCGAAATGATTAAAAAAAAAACCCGGCTTTGCCTATAAATAATTTAAGTTTCTGCTTATCAGATTTATTTATAAAAAATAAAGTACAATTAAATTTTATTCAGTTATATATATTTACAACGAATTGTTGTCCATTATCAGTCAGCTTTTAAAGAATCCACAGTTTCTGTGTTCAACAAATCAAATCTGGTTTTTATTACAGAAAATTTTCTTCATCAAAACGATTTGCAGCGATCAATTGATGCAAGGTCAAGTGTATAATGTGGGAACAGACCAATCGAATTTTTTTCTTTTATTCTTGCTCTCTACGGCCTTGCGCTGTTATGGAGGCCACTGTGTACGCTTCCGTACAAAATATAAGACATGTTAGTGTATGCAGAATCTTTTCTTAACTGCCACATATGATCAGTAGTTATAAAGATACATCCTCAGTTGGTTCCCCAAAACTTAAATTATTTATGATTCAACGTAATATTTTAATAACGAACAAGTTTCTGTTTGATCAATATCTGAAGAGGCTGGCCTTATTCACTTAATTTGTCGCGTTTTGAAGCGTTTTAACCGTGTATCTTTTGATAATGTGGGCAATAATCAGTTTTTCAGAATATAGAAGAACATTGCTTTTCAGGAATCATAATTTCCTAAATTAAACTTATGCCTAACCCCTGTAATTAAAAATATGTTTTAGACCAGAAATTAAAATATACCTTACCTCTGAAATTAAAAATTTGCGCAACATAGATAGACAGATAGATAGATAGATAGATAGATAGATAGGTAGATAGATAGAAACAAACAAACAAACAAACAAACAAAATGAGATAGATAGATAGATAGATAGATAGAAACAAACAAACAAACAAACAAACAAACAAACAAAATGAGATAGATAGATAGATAGATAGATAGATAGATAGATAGATAGATAGATAGACAGGCAGATAGATAGATTGGTAGATAGATAGATAGATAGATAGATAGATAGATAGATAGATAGACAGGTAGATAGATAGATAGATAGATAGATAGATAGATAGAAGCAGGATGATATAGATAGATAGATAGAAGCAGAATGATATAGATAGATAGATAGAAACAGAATGAGATAGATAGATAGATAGATAGAAACAGAATGAGATAGATAGATAGAAACAGAATGAGGTAGATAGATAGATAGATAGATAGATAGAAACAGAATGAGATAGATAGATAGAAACAGAATGAGATAGATAGATAGATAGATAGAAACAGAATGAGATAGATAGATAGATAGATAGAAACAGAATGTGCAAGGTAGATAGATAGATAAATATAAACAGAATGTGAAAGATAGATATTAGGTTGGTGCAAAAATAATGTCGTTTTCTCACATATGTTACTATGTGAGAAAACGACATTATTTTTGCACCAACCTAATAGATAGATAGATAGATAGATAGATAGATAGATAGATAGATAGATAGATAGATAGAAGGAAGAGACTGCGGTAGATAGATAGATAGATAGATAGATAGATAGATAGATAGATAGATAGATAGATAGATAGATATTAAGAGAATTAAATACATTAACAGAATTAAATGAGGTTCAAATAGATTTTGATTACATTAGCAAATAGTAACCGTACTTGTGTATATTTTTCCTATTCGTTTTATCTTATGCCACCCCCTTTCTCATTAAATGTTTCGATAATTTCTGTTTTCTTAATGCTGTTGATGTTCTTGTTTTACCTTCCAGATGTTTGGCCATTTTGCCCTAATGTCTGGTCGGTTTGCCTTAATAAATAAATTAATACACTCTTTACAGTAAGATTCCTCAGTTTATAATAGAAAACGGTTGATGGAAGAGCCCGGGGTGGGCTGCCGACAGGATTAATGGAATAGCTTGGATGTGCTGTCTATGGATTAGCTTACCTGACCTCGAGAGTATATAAAATAAAAGATCGTGAAATAGAGCACAGTGAGGACTTGATACTATTTGGACGCGCGGCTCACTGAATTTGTTTGAATTTATTTTTATTGCAATCATTCAGTAAACCCTCTTATGTTATGTGACTTTTGAGCCTTGTAGTAGTTTGACAATACCGCTTCATCGCTTTCACCACCTGTAAACCTACTAGTGACATTGGGGATCAGGGGACAACGATACAGGATCGAACCCTGTTAAGGAATATCAATGGAGTTCCGATCAATCACAAGGAAGTCAAAGGACGATGACGATGGCAACCATAAATATCTTTTAGATTGTAAGAAATATTTTTGAGATGCTAATAGTTTCGTGATAGATATATTACTAATTATCCCATAGCTGGGGGGAATAGATATTTTTCATACCTTTCCCAAGTGTATTTGAGCGGAAGGGAATATAACGAACCCAACGGGAATTGGATCTCTGCTCCCCAATTAACAATTCCATTATCTATTACACCACCTGCACATCAAAGCTTACGGCACTTGTTATTCCAAAGAGGTCCTCCACCTGTGTACTGGCAAATCTCGACGTTGCTTAACTTCGCTGACCGTACGAGTACCGGTGTTACAACGTGATGTGGCCGTCATATGGTATCATGGAGAATGAAACGCGAGCAATCTAATCCTGTGGATTAAATTAGTAACATTTTTTTGATGAACAGCCAAATGACTTGGCATTTCAAGAAGCTTTTATAAAACTATAGCATATTTATAAAAGGAATAAAATTACCCGTCAAAAACTTGATAAATGATTGAGTATAGTGAGCGAGCAGAAGAATTCAAAATTCCTTGAAAGCTACTTGGATAAACATTAATCTAAAGAAGGACGGAGAGATCAACGACTGAAATGTACATAATGCAAGTATTAACTCTCAGTTTTGTTTTAATCCATTCAGAGCAATTTCATATCATTCTGAAACCGCAGATATAATTCTAATCAAGCGTCTTTGTAAAATATTCAGAATAACTTGAAGAAAATGGAATAAAAACGAAGATATATAGCTCAAAAGTACTTTTTAAAGCAATTCACTCCAAGCAAGGTAGGAGTTCCACTAGCATGCAAGGGGGTTACAGAGGATTGAGAACAAGAGTAAAGAGATGCGTTTGAGGAAAGGATACACAGAAGGACGGGAGTCAAGCTCAGGGTGTTATATGTCGATTGAAGATTATAGTCATTCGTCGGGGAAGCAAGTAAGTGGAAGGGAGTTCTACAGATGGGAAGTGCGAGAGAAAAAGCTGTTTGAATAGAAGAGACGGTTACATTTAACCGTTTTGACAATGAAAGAGTGGGACGGAGATGCCAGCCTGGTAGCACGCTTAAATTCATCTAGTCCGGGAACCAGCGCAAGTAGCTCGTCGGAACAGTTGCCGTGAAAATAATTGTAGAAAAAACAGAGAAGGGCACGATTTAGGATTGAGGGAAGCTTATCAAATTATATTTTCCCTATTTAATTTGTTCTTGAGTCAATAACGATCATAATGAATAATTTTGATTCTTATGTTCTCTAAAGGAAAACGGGTTTTAAATGTAATTATGCAGTAGTTTTGTATCAGTCTCGTATTGCTCTTTGAAGATCTTTCTATATTTCTGAGATGAGGTATTATGTACACTATTCACATTATTAGGACTATCGTCCTCAGCTTTGTTGCCATATTTATCACAACGTTTCGGCACGTTAGACATGGCACGTGAAACTAGAACAGTCTACCCCAGCAAGCGAAATAAAGAGTTCAGTTCGACATTCCAACTACCAGAAGAAGGCCGGAGCCTTTAACGGCCGAAACGTTGTGATAAATATGGCAACAAAGATGAGGACAATAGTCCGAATAATGTAAATAGTGCTGTTTGAATTCATGTTAACTATCACGTTCTACATTCATTTTAACATTTTCTATTATAAGGTGAATAAAAAGACGCATTTTTCTAATAAAATAAAACTGCTAAAACCATCAGAATGTGGCAACGATAATTACCTGACCCTTAAGGTGTCCCCCAAAGGGAAAGTACAGAGGAGACTGGCCTATTTTTAAACTCTGGTTCTACAGGGAAGACTCGCGTTAAACTCGGCTTTGTGTCATATTTCGTTTGAGTAGACGTGAAGATAAAATACGCTTATCTAAATTTCTACTTAAAATTAACAATTTTAGTAATGATATTTTTTCAATTCCTTTCATTCTCACTAACGCCTTTCGTCTTTATGGCTCTATCATTTTGATTGGGTTGAAACACTAAAAAGAAATATCACTAACCTTTTGACACTACTATAAGTCAGACTTATGTCTATCATTTTTGCTCTAGTGTAAGCCAGCCGTACGAGACAAAACGTAAGATAAGCATAAATGAAAAAAAAAATGCTAAAACATTTTTCTTAAATGACAGAACATCTATTTAAAACAAAAAAAAAGTGTACCGGAATCTATTTATTTGAATTTTAGACAAAAGATGTGTTGGCATCGATATTTAAAAATAACCATAAAACCAGCCATCCTCAAATTTACATTGTTCTTTTCATACCAGTCGATTTTAAACGTCACCGAATTCAATCGCTTAACAGTTTCATTGATCAAATAATTTTTGCCTGTGCTTAATGACCAGATGTGTCATCGAAATACACTCTCGCTATATTCATTCAGTTATCAGTTCTGTGTCGGGTAATTTTCTTACTTTTGTAAACATGTTATACGAGATTATTGAAATAAAGCACCATTTTGTTGTTGATCAGCAATATATATATATATATATATATACATATCAATCATACTTATTATAAAACCCAGGTTGTGTGTGTGTGTGCGTGTCTGTACGTTTATATATTGGATCGGACATAATTGATAATGTTAATTATATTTTATGAATATGTCCTGAAGATGGTTTATTAGACCGAAACGTCCAACGTTGACATTATATTAACATTAAAACAGCATAATTGCATATAAGGATTTCTGTTTGTTTTTTCCGTATATTTTTCTTCATATATATATATATATATATATATATATATATATATATATATATATAATAAAAAGGCTTAAACACTAATATTCCATGGTCATAATTTATTCCATTGGAATCGTAAATACGATCCAATTCATCAGACCTACAACTTGGAAATCAGAACAATAACAGATCTAAAAATAGAAAGAGGAAGGTAATATGGTTCAACCCACCATATTGCAAGCTCTCTAATATTGACATAGGAAGTTTTTTTCTAAAATTAATTGATAATCATTTTCACAGTAAACATCCATTAAGTAAAATTTTCAATAGGAAGACTCTGAAAATTAGTTACTCATGCGTTAGAAATATGGAGAAAATCATATCTTCCCATAATTGCAGAATACTTAGAAACTACCATTGTAATGTGACTCAATCAAGTAACCCTACCTGCAATTGTAGGAATAAAGATCATTGCCCAATCGGGGGTAAATGTAACTACAAAAATGTAATATACGAGGCAACTATCTTTCCCGAGGAAAATATAAACGGGAAAAAAGATATATAGGTATATCCGCCGGTAATTGGAAGCAGCGTCTATACAACCATAGACACTCTTTTAGATATAGATGCCTTAGAAGTCAAACTTCCTTATCCAAACACTACTGGGATCTGGTGGATAAGGGGTTAACCCCACTTTTGAAATGGAGATACCTATCAAGAGCCAAAACACCTAATAACTTCCGCGATCGGTGTGATCTGTGCTTGGCGGAAAAAATTTTTATTATCAAAGATAAAAATCAAGATGAACTGTTGAATCTTCGTAATGAGATATTTTCTAAATGTAGACATAAGAAGAGATTCAAAACATAAACACCGTTTTGTAACTTTCTGTCACTTATGTCAGTTCCATCTTGGTTCAAAACATCGGGCATGACATTTTAACGGAATGACTATTATGTTTATTTTGTTTATCTCTATATAGATCATTGTGTGTGTTTTTGTGATGCGCTATGGTTTTTTTTTTTTTTTTTTTTTTTTTTTTTTTACGCCCAAATTGTTGAAATTTTACTTACTTAGTTCTTAAATTCTAATTTATATGTATGTATTTGTACGTATTTGTATGAATGTGGGTATATGTGTACATATAAATTGTTGAAATTTTACTTATTTAGTTTTTAAATTCTAATTTATATGTATGTATTTGTATGTATGTGGGTATATATATATATATATGTGTGTGTGTGTGTGTGTATGTATGTGTATGTATGTATGTATGTACTTGGCTACGGGTATATGTAGGTATATATTTAGGGGTGTGTGTATTTGTATATATGTGCATGTATATGTATGGATATGTGTGTGTATGTGTATATATTCATGTATACGTATGTGGGTGTAGGTATATATAGGAGAATATATATGCAGGGATGTGTGTATATGTATATATATATATATATATGTATATATATGTATGTATATGTATGTGTGTGGGTGTGCGTATGTGTTGGTGTATATATGTACCCATATGTATGTATGTGTATATATATGTGTGTATGTGGGTATAGATGTGCGTGTATATGTGTATGTATGTATAGCTAAATGGATAGATATAGGGATACATTGTTTTTTTGTTTTTTTGTTTTTTTTTGTTTAATTGTATAGAAATGTAAGGTTTTAGGTATATATGTTTATGCGCATGTATGCGTATGTTCATATGTACAAGTGTGTGTAAATGGGTAAGGAGTGGATGCCTATGGATGTATGTGTGTATATGTAGGTATATGTGTGTACATTTTTGTATGTATATATATGTATATATATATATACATATATATATATATATATGTGTGTGTGTGCGTATATATATCTGGTTTTTGTATGTGTGTGTATGTATATATGTGTATGTGGGTGCATGTGTATTTATGTATATGTATGTGGAAAATGTGTGTATAGGGTATAGGTGGATATACGTGTATATATGTGTGCGTATGTATATGTATGTATATGTATGTGTATGTGTGTATGTATTTATATGTGTTTGTGTGTGTACATGTATATGTATGTGTGTATGTGTATATATATGTATATATGTGTGTGTGTGTGTGTAGTATATGTATATATGTGTGTGTGTGTGTGTAGTATATACATGTATGTATACGAGTAGATGTTTGTGTATATGTATGTGTGTGTGTGTATATACATGTGTGTGTGTCTATGTATATATGTATATATATGTATGTATGTGTGTGTGTGTATGTATATATATACATATATATATGTATGTATATATATATATGTGTGTGTATGTGTATGTATGTATGTATGTATATATATATATATATGGAGGTGTGTGTGTATGTGTATGTGTGTATATATGTAGGTGTAATTATTTCTTTATCATATGCGCGGTAATTATTAGAAAGCGCTTAGTATCTGAGATATTGAATCAGATATATGTATATGTGTGTGTGTGTATGTATATGTATGTGTGTATGTATGTGTGAATATGTGGATTTACGTGTATGTGTACATGGATATATGTAAGTGTGTATGTAGGTACACGGCGATGTGTATGTATATACGTGTATAACTTATTGTGTATGTGTGATTTTGCATGCGTTTTGAACATAAAAATATAGGTCCTCGCCAGATTAGATAATCGTCATATTTATTGTTTATAATATTTGATTTGTAACCTGCAGTCGATATTATTTTTGTCAAATTTTCTCAATTACACAGCGTCCCTTGCAATTTTAATTTCACCCGCCCCATCTTTCTTCCCCACCACTTCTTTCCTTACCTCTCCCTCCTTCTTTAAGATTTGATCGGCCATGGTGTGTGTATTGTCACCTCGATGTGTATCCTTACTGTTTTAGACATCCGTCAACAGTCTTTTTCCCCCTTCCACTCACACCTAATTTTAAATAAAACTCTCTCTGTTAAACCCCTCTCTTATAAACTAACATTCGTCCCACACTCTCATAATTACACTCTCTCTAAATTCTATTTTTATTTCCGGAGTGGGTTTTTTTCTGTTTTCTTTTTGAATTTGTAGGTCTGATGAATTGGATCGTATTTACGATTCCAATGGAATAAATTATGACCATGGAATATTAGTGTTTAAGCCTTTTTATTATATCCTTACTCTGTCCTGGACATTGAGTTCTACCTGGATTTTATCCTCTCGGAAGTTTTTTATTCTAAAATATACATGTATATATATGCACCTGTGGATTTTGCATATATATGTATATTTACCACTAATATTATCTCTATATATATATATATATATATATATATATATATATATATATATATATATATATATATCATACTTATTATAAAACCCAGGTTGTGTGTGTGTGTGCGTGTCTGTACGTTTATATATTGGATCGGACATAATTGATAATGTTAATTATATTTTATGAATATGTCCTGAAGATGGTTTATTAGACCGAAACGTCCGACGTTGACATTATATTAATATTAAAACAGCATAATTGCATATAAGAATTTCTGTTTGTTTTTTCCGTATATTTTTCTTCATATATATATATATATATATATATATATATATATATATATATATATATATATATATATGAAAGAACGGGGAATATATGAGGGGCGAAACTACAAATGTTAACCATGAACCTATATCGAGGTGCTCCAAAATATTCTTGATCGTTGTTAAGCGAATGTTGGCTAACTTTTTAAATATTTGTTATTGGTGTTTCCGCCATTTCTGAAGATGGCACATTTAACCTCCCTCGTGAAAAAAAAAAAAAAAAAAAAAAAAAAAAAAACGAAAAATAACAAAACATTACCGGGCAAACGTGAATAAATCCGGTTCGAGCCTTGCCAGAGGTACCATTTTCTTTATTAAGATGCTTGAACGCTAAGCTAGTAGGTGTAATTCACACAAACAGGGTGTTTACTCAAACAAGTGTTGCTTACTGATGCATTACTTTGAAGCACCGGTTCCCATAGTCTTAGAATGGTAGATTGATGTATAATGTTTTCTCAGTTTGGAAGTCTTTCGCATAGTTATTGATGTGAGTTTAGAAAGCGGTTATTTGCTCTTTTTCTTTAATCATTTCACTCCAAGGAAAATGATATTCCTACTACAATGCAAGGGGTTACTTGGACTGGAAGAGAATTACAAGACTTTAAAGAGGAGAAAAGGCAATAAAAACAATAAAGATGCGAGATAGTAATTGACGTTGTATTAAAATCTTTGAAGATTGTAGGTGACTGGGAAGCAAGAAATTGGAAAAGAGTTCTATAAGTCAAAAGTGCAGGAAAAGAAACTATATTAAAATAGAACTTATAGTTGCGTCTAGCTATTTCAACATTAAACTGATGAAACCTAATTGCCAATCTAGTAGCACGCTTAAATTCCTGAATTCAAGGAACAGAAGAGGAAAGCTCATCAGAACAATTACCATAAAACTATTCATAGAAAAGTCACGCTACACCGGTTGGAATGTGACTGAAGACGAAATGCCACATCACGTTTCGAATTCCAATCGAGTTCGTATCATTAAGCTTAAATACTCTTGAGAAGTGTACGAGTCGATCTCTTGATCTCCCACTATGGGTTAAATAGTGTGGTAAATTGGGCGGAAAAAGATACTATTAAAAAGAATTTACGGTCCCTTCTAGCTATTTGAACATTAAAAGGATGAGACCTAATTGCGAATCTAGTAGTACACTTAGAATTCATGCAGTTAGAGTAACAGGATAAGGAGCTCATTAGAAAAACAGTCATAGAAATATTTATGGAAAAGATAGACGTTATCTAAGACGCGATGGTGGGAAATTGACTGATGTCGAGATGCCACGTTAGGACCGATAACTTTACAGACTATTCTTTGTATTTTCTCAAGAACCCCAAGGTATATAGCCGGAGCGTCAGAGAAGATGCATCTTTTGTCTTTTATTATTGTAGATTAAAGCATAAAAGCTCTCGAGAAATCACTTAAAAAAAAAAAAGCACATTATCTTTGGAGAACTGTTTTATGATAATCCCTTTCCTTGAATCCTGGGTATGACGATAAACTACATCCTATGGCAAGGCCTATGATCGCAATATTACAGTTTTGAGGAGCGCGAAACCACCTCGTAATTGCCGTTGCTACCAGAACCACTATGGCCCGAGTGGTATCAGCTGTTAGGATTGCAGCTAGGGGCAAATAGCGAACCCCACCAAGAAAAAAATAGAAAACACAATACATTTTTATAGTAAAATGACCAACAATATGTGTTTATATTAAAATTACCAGCGATATATTTTATCTGTAGATGAAGACATGTAATTGCGTTCAAAATAGTTGAAGTCATAAAATTGTTTAAAATATTTAGATTTCGGCATTAAAGTACTCCCAGACGATGTTACGCCCTTAAACAAATTCAACCAACATGAAAGATGTCTTTCATAATATTAATCCCTATAATATCTTATGATTTCTTAAGAAAAATCAAACAGTATTCAAAAATATAACTTCAACAAAACTAGGACATATAACAGACGTGTCACTGTCTCTAGTAATAATGCCCAGACGAATATGAATATACACAAAAGCTGTTATCATCTACCATGTATTCAATTGTGAAAGAAGAATAACATATATCATTTTTTTATTTTATTTCAAAGCTCACAAGGAAATTAAATTTTGGCATTAAATGACGCATAAGGAGTTGATATGCCGTTAGACAAATAAAACGATTTCTTTCCTTCACTTGATATTCCGCTAAATCAACAAAACAAACGAAACATTTCTCTTCCTTCACTTATCTTCTGATATATTCGTGCTTTAAGTGTAATGAGGTACCAGTATAGAAGAAAGATACACAGCTATATATCCTTTTTTATTCCCTTTTCTTCAAAACTTGTCTCTTCATGTCGCAATCATTTCTAAATAGCTCAGAATTGAAGCTAGAGCATCATCAATCAACAGACTGGTGTTCTTCGAGATACAACTATTTTTGACAGTTGTTGATTGAAGTTTTGCTTCCTTTCTCTTAGAGTACCTTTTTTTTTCTTCTCCAAGTTTCATCTGTCGTTTCCCTCACCAATAAAGACAAAAGAAACGAAAGAATATAGAAGATATTCATGTTTTTTCAAAACCAATTCTTTGTTGATATTTTCACTTATTTTAATAAAAAAAAGATGTATTTTTAACTTCCCGGAATCTTGTACTTTGATTAACACATTTTGCCGCATATTCATATGATAAGCATTGTCGATCATTTAAAATAGGTTTGTTTATTTATCTCTCGGTTTCCCATGCATATGCATTAATGTCTACTCATTCAAAATAAACCTAATAACCAAAGTTAAAGAGGAAGTAGCCGAGACGTTACGACCGGTTTCATTTATTGTTAATCTTTAAACTTAATGAATAATTCATATTTGGTCAATACACTGGCGAAATTCTAGATTCTGTTCAATAGGCTGAAATTGGCAATTTCTGTTTTGAAGAATAATACAACACCTTTTGTCGTCAGCGATCGAAATAAGAAAATCTTTCCCTCTAAGAATTGAACGCGGAATTTCCTTTGTTTCATGTGGATGTACGGATGGCGTAATGAATAAGTTCTATGCTAATAGTTTCTTCTGTAATACTTGTTCCTGTCTTTATGACGATAAACTACACCTGACAGCAAGATCTCTCATCAGGAGGTTCTGAGGAGCGTTCAACCACCACTTAATTGCTGTTGTTATCAGGTCCACCCAGATCTACCGTGGTAGCACATGTTATGCCAATGAAACCTGATCTACAAACTGATTCATCACAAATACTACAAATTCTGTTCATACGAACCAATCCTAAAAATCATGTCGGCTTTAAATAATCCATTGAGGTTGACATACCGTAAAACAAAATAAACCAGACCAAATTGATTTCTTATAAATAATACATATTCTATTCATACGAACCTATCCTAAAAATCTGGTCGGCATTAAATAATCCATTGAGGTTGACATACCGTAAAAGAAAATAAACCAAAGCACACATCTTGCTTTTTGAACTCTCTTGCACTTGTATCTGGAAAAATCGGGCCATTCATAAAAAATATTACACACATAAAAATATATTCGTACAATCTAGAAAATTTTTCGGCTTTAAATAATAATCAAAACGAATTTGTACGAAAAATTCAGAAAATTATCGATAAGAAGTCCAGAAAGTAAATTAATGTCATTGCAAAGCAGCTCAAGGTTTTAATACACTGTCCAATGTGATAAGATGTTATAAATTATGGCAAAGAACTAGTCCAAAACAAATACTATTTCATTAATAATACAAAACATGCGCCAAAATGCCTCCCAGTCACAAATGTCCAACTCTTTTTCTTAGAGCAAGGACCCATTCCGATTTTTAACATCATTTCTAGTCATATTTCTATGTGGAGTAAAGATCTCTTTATATGCAACAAATTTGATTATTTTTATTATCATTAATATGACTGTAGTGTGTTTTTATATCTCGAATTTCTTTCATCGGTGTGTGTGTGTGTATCTGTGCATGTGTAGAGAAATATGCGTAGATAAGGCGAAGAAATAAACAATCTTCAACACAGTTCCACAATTTTAAATATTTTCATTATTATTGAGTATTAGTTTTCATTAAAATGAAAAAAAATCAGTTACAAAAGTTGTGAAATATCTTCATACAAAAATAGTTTTGTTTGTTTTTCTTTACATTACTACCGAATCAATTGCGTTAGTACGATAAAAACAAAATGCATCTACATGCGTGCATGTGTGTCTCGTATTATCGTTGTTTTATTATGCCTGTAATTTTCTAGTAGCAGCATGATAACAGTCGGTGAATGATTTCTGAATTACTACTGCTAAAATCTGTGTGGACAATAACTCGGATCGTATTATTTTGTGTGTGGGTTTCTTAACTCAACCTCGCTAAGCATTTTTTTTTAATATTGTATACTCGAATGAATATGCGAAAATGTGAGTAATTAATTAAGATTTAAGAATTTCCGCTTAAAAAAAAGAGACTGGTCAAAGGTTAACTTAGAAACTAATTCATACAAACACATATGATCGTTTTTATTACCCCCAAAAGACTAAAAGTTAAACTTTATTAAATTCATAAGTTCACTGGTGAACAAATATTTTCCCAGCTTTTAAATTATCTAATTTTAGGATGGAAAATATTGTCGATCATTTTCTGAAGTGAGTCTTCAAGATTTTCTAGCAGAAGATAAACATCGTTGTATGAAATTTCAAAGATCTCAGCGCATTCATAAATAAAGTCGTTGATTGGTTAATGTAGGTGAATGTGGAAATTTAAATCGAAGCCTACATTTTAGCACAAAATGAATCAATTTCTATGTGATTCGGTGTTAGTACAGAATTCTTTTTTGTCACATCGCTTAAATCCATAGCATCTTTCCACAATTCTTTAACAGGGTTCCACCCCATATATATATATATATATATATATATATATATATATATATATATATATATATATATATATCAGCTGTCAATCTACTACATAGCACCCTTGAGCGCTTAGCCTTGGAGCGGGTAGAATGGAGATCACCGTGTTTTAGTAGAATCAATCTGCTTGGCTGAATCATCTTCAAGAAGTGAGAGCAAGATCTAAAAGGTCAGCCAATCTAACAGTGATCTCATCTCACAATCCTCACACTTGCTCCATATGTGGCCTCCTTTGTAAATCACTAGCTTGTCTTAAGTGCTACTTAAGATTATCGCTCAAGATTTCATAACTGAATTAAGCTGTCAGATCCTCATACGTCAAAACAGGCGGGAGAGTCCATTATATATATATATATATATATATATATATATATATATATATATATATGCAACATATTTTAATTCGAGATTGTTTCATTAAATATAGACATATTATGTCAATTTATTTTTACAATAATCTGTTCTAGTTTACTAATTATGTTGATTTGAGATTCCCCAAGTACCGTAGTTCTTGTTAACCTAAGTACTTTCGATATCCCCCGAGATCATCATCAATGAATTGCGAAAAAGAATTAATTCAATTGTAATCGCTGTGATGGTAATTTTTGTAAACACGCGTTTTTGTAAACGAGCTCTGTTATAATTATTTTAAAATTAATCGTTGTGGTCGCGATGTTTTGTAAACAAGTGTTCCCAGTGCAAGGGGGATAACCAGAGATGGTAAATAGCATAATGGTGTTAAATCTTAGTCATGTTAAATGCATTTAAAAATATTGCTTCAATACTCGTGATAAATTTTGTTCAGGCTTGGTTGGTAGATTTTGATATAGAGGGCCTTGAGAATTTGAAGTTTTTCCTTATTATTTTCATGGTGTAGTATGTTGGTGTTGTCAAACAAGTATTTTCCTGTATTGTAAAGGTGGACAGGAATGTGTTTTTAGATGTTGTGCAATAGACCTTGTATCCGACCAATGGAGAGTAAGACGACTTGATAATGTTGTTATTGTCAAGCCAACATATGTACTTACTGTTTTGTCAGAGATACAATCTCCCAAGGGACTTTTGACAAGAAGTAGCTGGGTCAGACATGATCTGAAAGAATGGTAATAAATAATAGGGTAAACAATAAATAGGTCAGTCACACGGTTAGAAAAACAACAAAAAACAGTAACATCTGCTAGATCCTTGTATATAGAATTTTGTTTGTAAAACGACTCAACTATATGCAGCACACACCACCTCTCACCGTACTGTCTCGGGTGTAAACGAAGAGGTATCCAGGTTTCACACCTTCCGACGCTACTATTAATCTCCAACATATGACGTTACATTCATATAATACATTAATATAATAATACTATTATTTATTAATCATTGAAACAAAAAACTAAATATTATTTCATTTATTAATTTTCGTAACACTTTGACGGCAACTCATAAAAGAGGCGTTATAAGCAAATCGGTACAATTGTACTTATTCCGGGAGTGAGCTGCAGTGGGGGAAAAAAAACACCTGACGTGATAGAAGAAAACTGACTGTAGTTTTGAAATCAGCATGTCAATTTTAATCTAAATGAAGTGAAAAAACAAACGGATTCAACAGAAACTATGTTCAAAATTGTACCCAATTGTTTATATATATATATATATATATATATATATATATATATATATATATATATATATATAAAACATTAATTACTGTAAGTTATCCGCAGAAAGTGGAATTGGCAAACAAAATTCAAATTACTGGCTTGTCTGTTGCGTTCATTTGGAAAAGGCACAAATGATCTGCCACCATTTTTGTTTTTTTCTTTTTCTTTTTTTACAGTGAGGTTCACAAATACATTGCCCTGGTGTCTCTCAAGTTAGAGGTTGACATTAAGAGGCAGTTTAAAATGATAGAAGGTTTAAGATAACTATACTTGAATAGATTGAGATTGTAGTGATCGACGAAACATCCTTTTGTGGGTCGATTCTACCTGTCTTTCGCGGGAAGGAGAATATAGTTGACATGCTTCAATGTGAGTGCCAGGGCTCCCCACATCACCCGATCTTTTGTCACAACCTGACCTCGTGGGGTGATGAGTAAATAGAAAGAAAATATATGGAGTACACACCACCTCTCACCGCACTGTCTCAGGTGTAATTGAATAGATATCCAGGTTTCACACCATCCGACGCTACTGTTAATCCCCTACATATAACGTTACATTCATATAATACATTAATATAATAATATAATTATTTATTAATTGTTGAAACAAAAAGCTAAATATTATTTTATTTATTAATTTTCTTAAGAGTTTGACCGCACCTCATAAAAGAGGCGCTGTTAGCAAATCAGTACAATTGTGTTTTTTCCGGGGGTGAGCTGTAAAGAAAAAAAATCTTGATGTGATAGAAGATAACTGACTGTTGTTTTGAAATCAACATGCCAACTTTAGTCTCAATCAAGTGAAAAAACAAACTTAATAGAAATTATGTTCAACATTGCTCCCCAGTGTAATTAATACAAGAAAAAGGTTTTTACCTTAGCTAATTGATGTTACCTTCAGCATCACGAATCCAGAGTTTCGTAGACGGCTATTCCCGAAATCCTTTCGTTCACTGGTCAGGAGTTATCGCGAATTAACTGCTTGTACTTCTCGACTTTTCTTTTTCTATATGCACTTTTCGTTGTTACAAGTTTTTTGTTTCAATTTCTATGTGTACGTGTGTACGCGCACCCATGTGACCATCCGCGCATATTTGCAAACGTGTACAAAGTCGTAGCTTTTTCTTTCACATAAACTTTCACTCCTTATTGTTTTTTTAATCATATTTCGCTTTTTCTGTTTTTTCTCTTCTCTTTCTATAGTAGCCATTTTGACTTACGGTTTTCAAGACTCATATATATACACACACACACACACACATATATATATATATATATATATATATATATATATATATATATATATATATATAAACAGACTGGGATATGTACATGGTGCGATGGTTACATTTTGGTCTAAAATACGCAAAAATGAAAATAACACTGACATCTAATTTTAACAGATATATTTACCAAAATTACACAAAAATGACTTGAAATACTAAAAAGTAAATTTATTCAATAAAATCGCCATTGGCTTCAACCACGACGACCAGAGCACTTCGGAATCTCTATCATCTTTTCTGGGTGCTTTCTTTGTTTAAGTTTCTAAATACTGCCATAATCCTTTGCCTTTATTTCATCTTTGGTGTTACAAGGAATTTTGTTGATCTCTCGCTGAAATGCGCCGCTCACATAATAATCAAGGGGTTTGGAATCTGTGGAGTTAAGTGGTCAGATTTACGCGGTGATGTGGTTGCAGAAATTATCTGGAAGCTATGACTGTGCTCTCTTGCTTATGTGGTATCGTGAAGAGTCCTGTTCCAGACATGGGTCTTCTAGCAGACACTCTCTTGACCTATGACAACACTACTTCCTTAAGGCAATTGATGTAGGACTCCGTGTTGTGGTTGAGGTCTGGTCGGAAGATAAATGGAGGCATAACGTCGTCATCACTAGTGATCACTCCAAACACATTTATAATCACCATTACTCTTTCCGAATCCTCTGCACTGTCCTCAGATTGATATCCAAACACTCTGAAATGTTCGTATCAGAACTCCTGGCGCGAATGCCAAGCAGTGCCACATGCCGTTTCCACATTTCTGGTGGAGTGAATTTCGTCATGGTGCTCTTTTTCTTACAGAATGTGTTCAACTGAGCATACTATAATTTGCTGTCGACAAAATAAAAAACAAAGAAAGCGCATGCGCGAAATTAAAAATATAATATGGCGACAATTTCTCCATCACACCCTCTATATAAGTATGTGTTATTCAGTAGGGATAAGTATAATACATTTTATTTCCTCTCTATCTATAAAAGGCAGGATGTGTGTGCGTGTGTGTGTGAAACGAATGCACGGCCGCAATTTTCTACAGATTTGCACCAAAATTTGCATGCACATGCTCCAAGTTAGTGGAAAGGCCAAGACTAACCTTGCATTTTCCAACTCCCATCGATAATGGAAATAATCGATTTTTTCATGTTTCTACGGCAGTTTTCATGTAATTTGCGGCCGTTTTCTACTGCTCCAGAGGGAGAGCCTATAGCTGGCTGCCACGAATAGGCAGGAAGATTCTACTGGCCAGCGTGAGAGCCAACAGCTGACTGACACGAATGTTAATTAGCATGCTAGCATGCAAAAAAAATATCGATAGCCGCATTCGTCACAAGTGGGAAAAATTGAAATCTGCATGGCACTTTACTCCAATTGGCTCATTCGCTTGATTAAACTCAACGTTGATTCTGATTCCGCAGAACTGGGTTGGGTGTGAAAAAGTTTATGTTGTTAACATTCTTTTTTCATTCGGTTTTTCCAGTTACGAGTGCTTTTTTAAAGCTGATCGTTTTGTGTTCATTTTGTTTAGTTCTTTTTTTTGTAATAGATTTAATGTTTAGTATAGAGCTTAGAAAAAAATCCCTGTGTGAGATAGGCAAGAAGTAAGGCATGTAGCAACATCATCACGGCAAAGGGCACTACTTTAAAGACAAGGAAGGCCAAAAATATTTTAAGTCAAGTGATAGTGATAGCCGTATGAGTCGTACGATTTTTGAATCAAGCATGGGCAACGCTGCTAGTTGAATATATAAATGTTGTGCTTAATTTGAACAACAATACATGAGAAAGAATAGAACGGAAAAGCTGGAATGAACAAAAGACAAATAGGGGAATATCAAAATGACTACCTTTTGTTTTATTTCTTTGTCAGTCTTCAATGTCCATAAGCAAAATCGAAACCGTTTTTATTTTCTGGTCCTCTTTCATCTAAATCGATTTCTCTCGATTGGAAACATTTCCAACGCCAAAGCCAAAAATGTGATTCAATTCCCAGCCTATAGATCTGCAGGATTTTACTTTCCGATTTTATTAATTCATTTTATTTTTAATGTCACCCTTCCCTGTGAGTACCGATGGTTTCCTCAATCTTATATAATAAATAACTTCATGAGCAATTCGATGGCTTCTCCTGTCTGCACAATTTCCTGTTTAAACGCTGAAATTAGCTCATCTAAATATCAGAGGAATTTCATTATTTGCCCCCTTTTTTCTTTCTGTTTGTGGCTCTTTTTTCCATTCGCTCCGACTGCTTCCATATCTCTCTCTCTCTCTCTCTCTCTCTATCTATCTATCTATATATATATATATATATATATATATATATATATATATATATATATATATGTCTGTTTTTTCTATCATTCCTTTGTCTTAAAATCTTTGGAGGTCAGAGGATGTTGTTTATCATATCAGAGAAGTCAGGTGAAATCGGTAAATTTGATATGACAAAAGGGGATGTTTCAATATATGATTCAGACACCTTCAGGAAATCACATGAATCTATTTTCCTTTGCAAAGTCTTCTTCCCTTTCCTTTCAAAGCATTTTTTGTGCGTAGCTTGCTACCAGTAAGCGACCAGGTTCATAAGCCAAAATGAAAATGTTTTGATGTGACAGGCATGAACTCACTCGAGTTCTTTGCAGTTGGATTTACTTGCGTAAGGTTATACAAGAAATAATTACACCTGAACACCGTCTGACTACAAAATGGCATTAAGCATTGAGAAACAAATATGAAAATGAGGAGGGGGCTAAATTCAATATTGAATTTAGAACCTTCGAGAAATCAATAAACCGATCTTCTTTTGCAAATAGTTTTTTTTTTCTTTTCTTCTAATTTCTGTTTGGTTAAATACATACTGGGTGTACAAAGAAAATTGTCTAAATAGTGCAACAACAAAATTGTTCAATTGTTAGATCAAGTTTGAACCGTGGTATCTTCGGAATGATTAAAGATATCTTACTGGAATTTGCCAAAATTTTTATGACACTATTGGACTCTACGTTGAACAATAAGAATGTGATGATTCCCTAGCTGTTGTGACCCCCTCATCCAGTTTTCCTCTCTACTGTTCCCTTTTTTAAAAAAATTATTCACCATTCTCTTATGAATGTTAGTACCATTATTTAAATCCTGAATTATCTTTTTCTTCTTACCATTGCTCAGTTGAGAAGGCATAGTGGTACTTACACAAAGCGATTTTAACCTGCCCTCTATTTAGCTGAATTAATGAAAGGGCATTTCATTGATTCTTATGAGAAATGGTGTCAAGGTGGCATAACGTCTTATCTTAAAACCTGAAAAAAGAAACTCTATTAGTTTACTGTTTTTTTTTTGTTTTTTTTTTTGTTATTTTAGATATTAAACATTTTGTGGGATGGACAATTATGCCGTTACACATTTTTTCTGTTACACTCTGTATGTAACTGAATCGATGGTGATATCTTTGTTCTTAATTTGTACCAGTGACTCGTTACATATGTTGATAATACAACCCTCCTGTCTCAGTAGAAAGTTTGATCAGTTCGATAAGGTCAAATTGACAGCTGATTTAAAAAAATGACCTACAATCTGTTGTTAACTGTGACAAGAAATGGCTTGTTAATTTTCACACCTCCAAAACGAATCTTCTCTCTATTAATCGTCTAAAACCACTTTCTGCATGGCTGATGCTACCCATCAGTAGAATGATTGATTGCGACTTCTCGTGCTAAAATTGTCTGCTGAGATAAAGCGGAAATATTATATCGAATCATTTGCTAGGTCTACTGCTAAGAAAGTTGGTTCATTATGTCGGGCGAGATAATTGTGCTCTCCAGAATCTATCTTACATATTTATAAATTTATCATTCGTCCGTGTTTTAAATATTTCTGTTACATATGCTCTGGTCCTGTTGTTATATACTTAGAGATTCTTGATACAAAGAAGAAAATGCAATGTTAATGGTCCTGACCTGGCATCACAGGTTCATTCTCTTCCCCATCGTCGGAATATAGCTTTGCTATGCTTTTCTATAAATATTTTAATTGTTCGGATGAAGGTTCCGCTAAATTTCCTCGGCTTTATGATTTTAAGCGGATTACTATATTGGCAACAACAATTAAACTGGCTAGATGCAACTGCACATTCTACTGTTCTCGTCTGTGGAAATCTCTTCCGGGTTCTTGCCAATTTCCAGACAATTTTGATCTTCCAAAAATTTAAATGCAATATCAATCGTTATCTTCTGTCTTCTTGATTACTCTTTTTTTTTTTTTATTGTTTTCGCTCTGTAATAATATTTCGCCTTTTTCCTTATTCCTTCACACTTGTGACTTAATGGCTTTATTGCCTTGTTTGGTTTAAAATGAACAAAATGAAAAGTATATAAATATAAGAATCTGTTTGCATTTAAGCATGAAAGTGGAATTTATCCAGGTGAAACATATTTGTATATATGTATAGAGGCGTGGCCGTTTTGTCAAAATGTTCGTTTTCCAACAATTAGGCTCCTGCATTTGAATACTTCTATCTTTTTGATGGTATTGATATGGGGAGCCGATTCCAGAGACCGGCAACTTTGGTAAGTACCTGAAGAACATACCATGAGTTGACCCAGCTGTTGCGAGTGAAATTCAGCAGATAGATCTTGTCGGAAGTGACCATGGTATGAACGTAATGCCATTGTTCAAACTGTAGATCATCACAGATAATCCGCTCTATCACAGAAATATTAACCAAGGTCCAATCAGCTTAGTTGCAGTATAAATCACAGGTTGACTAAGTTGGTGTTGAACTGACACGAGTGTGTCTTAGTAGGTATATGCGACAGGGATTTGTTACGCCACTGAAAATGAGAAACGCCGGTCAAGTATGTATATTTGTCCGTTCACTCTATGACTACAATGTAACTCCATAGTTTATACTGGATAGTTGGGAGATATCAGCGACTAAGGCGGTTCCGCCTTTCAGATTTCTCCGCAGGATTTTAAAAAAATCCATCAAAGTACAGCTGAATAGTTCATGGGATCAACGGCCATCAAGCCATCTAATCGACCCAGAGATATAGAAATACTTGGATTGCTGTCCAGACGCGTAGTAAGTCCACTGGGTCCTTTAGCCCTAGTCAAGTTCTCGTCTCGGGACAGCATTCTACATTCAGTCGAACCACTGAACAACAGAGCTTCTTTCCAATGTCTGTCTCTGTGGGGAAGTCACTTTAACAACGTGGGACACATGCTCTCTCTCTCTCTCTCTCTCTCTCTCTCTCTCAGCCCTACAGTATTACTCCCCACTGCTCCCCTGGATATGACGATAAACTACATCCGCGTCCTGGGTATGACGATAAACTACGTTCAACAGTAAGACCTCTGATCAGGAGGTTTTGAGGAGCGTGGAACCACCTCTTTATTGCTGGTGTTCCCCGGTCCACCCTGACTTGGGTGGTAGAACCTGTTAGGGTCCTAGTTATGTGCAAATAGTTAAACCCCAAAGTGGGGTCAAAACACTGAAAAGTTTAAAAGTAGATTTTAATACCAGAAATACTTTGTAAAAATTTCTTACCAGCAATAATTTTTTTAAGGAAATTTTTTTTACCAGCAATACATTTTTGAAAAAAAATACCTGCGATAGATTTTTGAAGATAAAATATTACCAGAAATCAATCTTTGAAGAAAAAATATTCCAAGAGATAGATTTTTTAAGGAAAACATATTACCAGAAATAGAGTTTGTAGAAAAAAATATTACCAGCAATAGATTTTTGAAAAAAATATTACCCGTAATAGAAATGTTGTTGGCATTAAATAACCCATTAAGATTGATATGCCGTAAAAAAAAAAAAAAAAAAAAAAAAATCAAAGCAAAACATAAAAACCTCACCACTGGCTCGACGGGAGACTAGCCCTTCCGCTCCTATCTAAATCACCACTGAAATGCTGTTGGCCACTATAGAGCCAACCTTCAGAAATGAGGATATGCCATTGACGGTGTTCCCAACTACCAATGTGGGCAATTAAAAACTATGGAGCATCTTCTAGTTTGCCTCAGTCTTGAAGATTCATGCACACTTAACGGCATTGACACATTAGCACCCCAGACAGGGCTCTGTCGGCAATACTGGATTGGTGCAGTTTAGCGACTTGAAAAGAAGAAATGTATTCAACAAGAAGGAAAACTTTAATGTAACAACTGCAGAATTGCAGCATTCAACGCTCTACACTGGCTCTTCTTTTTGAGTATATACTGTTCTTACGCATAGAGATGGGTTTGAGCCAATTCAACCTCATTCCACACAAATCATTTCGTGGGCCGGCATTGCTTGATATCGCAAGATCTTTCTGCATTCTGAATAGCTGGGCGGAGCCGATAAAAGCAATTATAATCAACGAAGTCTTGAAACAATATTAGGTAAAATGGCAATAAAGGCTGTAGAACTTAAAATGGTGAAAAGGTTTGGCCCGGCAGGTGTCCCAGGGTATCAACCTGCTAAAACCAATGAGTATTGCTTGTTGGAAGGTGTCAACTCTGATTGATATGGAGATCAGTAGCTAAGGAGCTACAATCTTGGCATTGCTGCCCTGTCAGAGACAAAATTAAGTGATGAAGGCAGCTTATCCCAGAAAGGAGCTGGCTAAGTTTTATTTGAAAGGAAAAGGATGAAAACGGAGACGGGATTGATTTTGCCTTCAAGTGCTTTCTTGTAGAAAGACTTGTAGAATCAGCATCTGCTATAAATGATCGCTTGTATGTATGTATAGGCGCATGGTCAAGTTGTTATAACGTTTGCTTTCCGACCATGAGGGCCCTGTATTCGAAAACTTCTGAGTTCTTGATGCTATTCATCTGGGGAGCCAATTCCAGCGAGGGCAACTTTGGTAATACACCCTTGTACAAATTAATTGAAACAAAACGAATAATTCCGTTATTATTTACTTTTTTGGTATTTTTTTCTAATGAAACATAAACCAATGTACATGTTAGTACTTCGTATGTCCATTCCATGAAGTGGATCCTTGCAGACCACAAGTTCTCGAATAGATTTAAATCAGGGGACTTTCCGGGCCAGTTTATAGTGATAAGACCCAAAGTGTGTGAGTTCAATACATGGTTAAGGCAGTGGAGAACTTGGAGAGGGGAATTAACAGGAGATAACATCCATGACATCCATTAGACATGACACGTGGAACTAGAACAGTTTATTCCAGCGAGCAAAATGAAGGGTTCAGTTCGACATCACAACCACCTAAAGAAGGCTGGAGCGTACAACGGCCGAAACGTTTTGATAAATATAATAACATAGATGAGGATGATAGTCTGAACAATGTAAATAATCTACAGTTTTGATTCGAACACTGGTAAGGCTTGCTAGCGTGTTAGTGTGGCGTTACAATTTTCGTAGGCCTCCTTGGTGACACGCCCATCGCATACAATGGCCGTAGGACAACTAATCAACAGCGAGTGAAATTGGGTAGATGGATATTTTCGGAAATGGCCAAGGGTTTGAATGTACCTTATCTCTATCTACTTCTCATATTGTTAGGATTAAATAGGTTCGGCTATCGTCCGGATCACACTCCCTCCTGTTTTATTTAACAGGAATAGAGGTTTATCCCTTGTTTCCTTTTTAGGATTGGGTTTCGAGTTTCTTCTGAAGTTTGCTTCAGTTCGGTACGCTTAACATTTGTAAGTGAACTCTGAAATTGGGTCACTATTTTTTTCATATTTTTACCCTATCCTTCACCAATAGGTGTAGTTAGGTTCACTCATCGTCCGGTTCACACTCCTCCCCAAAGTAGAAGTTGATCCCTTGTTTCCTGCTTAGGATTTGGCTTCCAGTTCCTTCTAAAGTCTTCTCATTTTCTTTGCCTTCCTGTGACCTTTGCTTCTTTGCGACATCGTCACCTTGCTTAGGTTGAATTGGTTCAAATAATGACCATAATCAGTTATTATGTCATACCCAAGAATGTAACTGGAATAAAAAGAAATTCTTTATGAAACTCTCAAAATTGTTTTTCTGAAAGTTCCCTAGGATGATACAGTTTGTCATTCTTGGTGATTTTAATGACAGGGAGGCTTGGAATGTCAAATGTGAAGTCAACTTGCGAAACCTGGTGTTCGAAGGTGTAACAGCGACGGTATTCTGCTTCTCAAGATATGTGAGACGTTAGATCTGTTCATTGGTAACACTATGTTACAACTGAAGAACAAGTACAAGACAACACAGATGCACCTTGATACACAATAATGGCATTTACCAGACCAGTGTTTCTCAACATTTTAAAGCAACGTCAAACCTAGGCGCAAAGAAAAATATCACGGGACACTTAGCAATATTTTAAAGCACATAGATTTAAAACCTGAAAAAAAAACAGTTTAATGTTTTGTTTTTAGATAATAAACACTTTGTGGGATGGACAATTATGCTGTTACACTTGGACAATTTTGCTGTTACCCCCGATATGTAACTGGATAGATGGTGATATCTTGTTCGTCTTTTCTTTTTTTTTTTTTAATTTGTACCAGTGATCTTCGTGATAGCATCAGTTCTCAAGTCAGTACCTATGTTGATGACACAACCATTTTCTCCAGTCTCAATAAAAATTTTCATCGGCTCGTTAAGGTCAAATTGACTGCTGATTTAAAAAAAAAAATACCTACAATCTGTTGTTAACTGCGGCAAGGAATGGCTTGTTAATTTTCACACCTCCAAAACGAATCTTCTCTCTATTAATCGTCTGAAACAACTTTCTGCATGGCTGATGCTACCCATCAGTAGAATGATTGATTGCGCCTTCTCGTGCTAAGATTGTCTGCTGAGATGAAGTGGAAATATTATATCGAATCAGTTACTGGGTCTACTGCTAAGAAAATTGGTTCATTATGTCGGACGCGATAATTGCGCTCTCTAGAATATTATGAAATAAAACCATAAATATTTTTAAAAAATGCATGCGTAAATATGAACTTACTTTATTTCATTGTTTCTATTCAAATATTTGTGCAGCTTATTTAGGGCGAAACCTGTGCCTGGTGTTTTTTCGTGATTTATTCAATGTTTGGACGAATGTGCGATAAGCAGACTCTCATTTTTTCTTTAGTTGAGCGTAGTAACTTTCCTGTCTTATTTTAATGTTATTTAGGATTGAGAAGCTTAATTCATATAAATAAGTAGTAGAAAATTGCAATAAAACTTATAAAGCTTTTTTTAGCCAATGTCTGATATTCCTTTTGTATTGAAATCCACAATTTATCAATGGGTACCGAAGAATGTGCAATTTTGAGCTCTTAAAAACTACTTTTCTAAAATTGAATATTAAAACAAAGTATTTAATTAACATAATCGAATAGTGAAAAGAATTATTTTTAAAAAAGTTTAATACTTATTCGTTTATTCAAATACTAACGCTGCACCGTTACTGCTTACACACACACACACATATGTATGCCGTGACAATATTTCGCAGCACGCTTAACGAGATCGCTTTACAGACTAGTATGCCGCGGATCAGGGGTTGAAAATCACTGTACTAAATTCTACGATTGTGAGACGAGCAGACATTAAAGATTTCCAGTATGCTCATCTTATGGCGAGTGCTGTGTGTTCAGATGGGTCATCAATTAGTACGAGCCGATCTGAATCTTATAATTAAATCAAGAATGAGTCCCTCATATTTACCCACTCTTCGGAAGCTCAATGTCTCAGGTGTAACCTAGGGAAGGTTACTGAATACAATAATCACACGAAAGTTGGTAATGAACGATAATACTTGGGACAAGAACAAATCATATAAGATTGTTTTGCGAGGTCACTTACGACTGAATAGTGAGTTTGATCCTCACTGGGTGTCCCATAGTTTCGTCCTTGTGACACAACTAAACTACGCTTATTAAATCACCATAATGTAGGAAACGGTTTTACCAATGTAACAACAAATATGACACTGAGGTCATAAAATCGACTTTCGCTATTAGTCGGTACCTTTCGAAAAATACTTCATGAATTCTATGTACGCAGAAAAAGTGGAAACGGTAATAATTCCGTGAATGGAATCCTGCACAAATAAATAAACAAGGCCAGTAATTGAGATAGAAAAATAAGTGTATTAAACGTAAGTATACAGACTTGAAGTGAAGATTAGTAGTCCAGGAATGCGGGTTAGTAGAAAGTATATGTACAAGTCTCTGTAAGTAAAGCCGTAATCATCTCTCTCTCTGGACTCTAGTATAACTCTCTGAGAACACCCTGTGTCTGTCTCCGTATCTCTCAACCTGTCTCAACGTATCTCCACGTATCTCCACGTAACTCAACAGCAGGTATTCTCTCTGTCAGTATAATTATACTTCGGACGAGTCCATCTTATGTAAAAAGGGGAGAACCCCACAATAATAATAATAATAATAATAATAATAATAATAATAATAATAATAATAATGATGTAAAGGAAAATAAATAACTAAGATAAAATGTTTTCGAAACACTAAAAATCAAAGAGCTTAGTTTGAATTGCAGTCGGGTTCGTTATATTTACGCACACACAAATACCCTTCAGAAAAGTAAGAATTCGTCTCTTCTACCCCAGCTACGGCTTGAATAGCAGGACAGATTTGCTCCTATGGCCTTGGTTGGTGTTGTAACCTAGGGAAGGTTACTGAATAGAATAATCACGAGAAGGGTGGTAATGAACGATAATACTTAGGACAAGAACAATACATACAAGATTCGCAAGCGGCGCGTAAAAGAAGTAGTCAACTGCTAGGAGTGAGTCAAGTGAATTCTACAATGGATCTTCATCAGCAGGATATCTACCAACCGCCCCACGCTGTCAGATGTGGCACAACGCCGAATTTAATGTGAGGTATCCGAGCCCGTAGGCAAAAATTCCCCGTAGACCCTGTTTAAATGTAATGATTGATATAATTTAACTTTATGCAGTAATTAACAAAGCAGAATTTTAAAATATTTGCCAAGAAATACGTAGGTGAGACATCTTGAAATTTAAATAAATTATCATCGCCAAAATAAACGTTGAAAAAGTGAATGAGTTTAAATGAGATACACCGATCCGTTAAATTTAATAGATACACAGAACGTCAAAATTTAAATTAAAAGCTGAGCGTACCTATGTTTTTGACGTTTCGATGTAAAAAGTAAGCGGCGTTTGTTTTACTTCTTTCCACTCCACACTTGTTATATGTACATATATATATATATGTGTGTGTGTGTGTGTGTGTGTGCGTGTGCGTCTGTGCGTGTGTGAGAAAGTTACTACCTTTTATAATTCACCTATATATATATATATATATATATATATATATATATATATATATATATATATATGTATATATATATATATATATATATATGGTGCGATGGGTAAATTGTCGCATTTTTATAATTTTCATTTCGCCAATGTATGTCGTTTGTTTTTGATTTTGTCGACTGCACAGTAGTCAGTTTGGTACCGTCTGTGAGAAAAAGAGCACTATAAAGCAATTGACTCCACCAGAAATTTGGAAATGGTATACGGTACTGCTTGACATTCACAACGGAAGCTGCAATACAAATATTTCAGAGTATTTGGGTGTCAATTTGAAGAGAGTGCAGAAGATTCGGAAAGAGCTGGATGAGTCTAATGATTACGAATATGTTTGGAGTGATCACTAGGGATGGCGACGTTATGCCTCCATCAATCTTCGCACAAGGCATCAGACACCATATAAAGGTCTATATCAGAGGCCTTGAGGGGATAATAACAGGGTGTGTGCTGGAAGGCCCTATATCTGCCGACAGATGAAAATTTTGGAAAAATGTTGCATTAGAAACCGGTTCAAGCAAGGATATACAAATGATAGAAAATATTAGGAGGATTTGAAATAATCATATTTAAGTAATTCATCGAGTTTAGAAGAAACTTCAACAGAATGCAGTAAGCACTGGACGGCCGTTTCGTCCTATATTTGGGACTCATCAGCAGTGCGCATTCACTACCAAGAAATGAAACCCGGACAGTTACGATATCAGGGAAACGTCATACCAACTATACCAACGGGCCTTGGTGACGAATTAAACTCGATATAGTACCGCTCGATCACATATTCCCCGGTGGAAACTCATCCAAGTTTCCCTTACCCATAGGAATGTGCGCCCAAGAGCCACAACTACTATCCCCAAGTCGCTGGCGATAAGGGATAAACGGATTGTTAACATCTAACATGATATATTGGGGGTATATAACTTTTAATCTTAGCTTTCTGCAATCATCCCATATTTTATATTTTTTGGCTGCTTCATCACTCAACGCATCTGCTCCCAACGCCCTGATCATCCGGCAGTTTGTGGCCGAGAAGAACATCCCCCGTACTGAAACAACCTCCCTATTCACCTGATCTTGCACCATATGACTTATTTCTTTGTTCCAAGTTTAAAGGGATCATCAACAGAGTCCGTTTTGAAGGCGGAGAGTCATCAAGACGGACGTAATGGCGGATCCAATAAAGAATCCTTCCAGCAGTGCATAGAAGCATGGCCGAGAAGGAAGGACTTAAGTCAACTGGGAGATGCAATCGTCATCTTGCCTAACAATTGCGTCTAGGATGAAACAGCCTGTCGCCTCTGAGTTTTGCCTTCAATGTTCACTTTTATATTTATATGTCATACGCTCTATCTCTGATATTGAGCACTTTATCCCATAAACATAGTACACCTTAAAACTATATATCTTCATATATATATATATATATATATATATATATATATATATATATATTCCATGGTTATAATTTATTACACTTGAATCGTAATCACGATCAAAATCATCAGACCTACCAATTCAAAAAGAAATCCGATGTATGTATGTATATGGAGCCCATACGCCTGGGGTTTCATGCCGTTCAAGCCCGAAGAGTTTTGACCATTCCAGGTAATATTTTAGGCCATAGGATGTGAGTATTAGAGCAAATTCTAAGGTCAACATTACCTCCTTCAACACATCGGACTATGATTCAATAACTTAAATAGCCTTACTTTAATAGAAAACCATTAAAACAAACACACATTTAAAACGTTGACCCCTTCCCCGTCTGGGATTAGGGATCCTGAAGCTTAATCTTCATTAGTTTCATAGTAGTATATAAAATATCCTCAAGCCTCTAGCTGTCAAAAGAGATGATCAATGAGATGTGAAGATTTGAAACGAATAATGTAACAATATTATAGCATGGAAAGGATATAAAGTATGAGTAATATTCAGTTATATTAAACGTCATTGTCTACAGGACAACTATTTCGTTTGTATGAAATATTTCCATAGCTTAAAATCGCCTTAATGTGTAGCAAATATTTCCACAGGTCATTTAATTGATACAATTTGGCTGTATTAAATAAGAATTAAATATAACTAGCAGCATGACCCGGCGCTGCCCGTGCTTCATTCAAAAATCGTACGACTCATACAGCTATCACTTGACTTAAAATATTTTTGACCTTCCTTGCCTTTAAAGGAGTGCCCTTTGCCGTGCTGATGTTGCTACATGCCTTACTTCTTGCCTATCTCACACTGCGATTTTTTTCTAAGCTCTATACTAAACATTAAATCTGTTACGAAAAAAGAACTAAACAAAATGAAAACAAAATGATCAGCTTTAAAAAAGGACTCTTAACTGGAAAAAGCGAATGAAAAAAAAAATGTTAACAACAAATACTTTTTCACACCCAATCCAGTTCTGCTGAATCAGAATCAACGTTGAGTTTAAGCAAGCGAATGAGCCAATTGGAGTAAAGTGCCATGCAGATTTCAATTTTTCCCACTTGTGACGAATGCAGTTATCGATTTTTTTTGCATGCTAGCATGCTAGTTAATATTCGTGTCAGTCAGCTGTTGGCTTTTAAGCTGACCAATAGAATCTCTCTGCCTATTCGTGGCAGCCAGCTATAAAAATGGCCGCAAACTGTATGAAAACTGCCGTAGAAGCATGAAAAAATCGATTATTTCCACTATCGATGGGAGTTGGGAAATGCAATGTCGGTCTTGGCCTTTCCACTAACTTGTAGCATGTGCTTGTAAATTTTGGTGCAAATCCGTCGAAAATTGCGCCCGTGCATTCGTTACACACACACACACACACACACACACACACACACACACACACACACACACACACACACACACACACACATCCAGCCTTTTATAGATAGAGATATTCTTAGGCAGGGTCAGCGAAAACAGGGACAATCTACTACCGTAAATATTTCAGTTCGAAATTCTCGACAAACGCCTGAAGAAGGCGATAGGGCACAACGGTCGAAACTCTGTTATAATAACAATAAAGACGAGGACCAAATTCCCAATGTAAGTTTCTCATCGCAGAACTTCAAGCAGAAACCCGTATTTAATCTCTGATTAAATAGTGTAGAAAATTAAATTTAGTAACCACTTGTTCTTTATATCCTTTTTTTTTTCTAACTCTATTCCTCCATTCCTATTTATACTTACAGCTCTTTAAACTCACAAATATTACAAAGAAACAGAAATAAAGATCACAGTCTTAAAAGTATCGGGACAAGACGACAGGTATTCATAAAATCAATTCGTGTTTACTTTCACTTTTTTCTCTTTACCTCAATCGATCTGTTTATCCTACCTCACACAACGGTTCACTCACAAGCCCGCTTTCTTCACAATGCACGTTAATACCAAAAGAAACAAACTGAAAACTGAGAAAAAAAAAATGGCGCATGCGCAAATATCGTCGAAAATGTCCACCAAAATCATGAAATCATTTAACCGCGAAAAATAATACGACCGCACCTCAAAGCTGGCCACACTAAAAAGAAAATAAGATTTTTTTTTTTTATACGGACAACAATGTAAAATGCTTGCTAAGGGCCACAGGGGTTTCGATCTTGTTCATAAGAAAAAAATGTGCTTGATTGCAACGTTGAAAATAATTTTTAGAGATGCGAATCTACCAGTAGTATTCGATGCCATCTGTTAGCAGTTAATGGCCACCTTTTGACCTTTTCGTCTCAGTTAGTCCGGACTGGGTTCTGGCCTTTCTCTGACCTTCAGTGAATTCCTGAGAAACCGTTGGCTCAAATGGAATCCATACTTCGGTCTGGAGCACTTTGTACTCAATTTGTCACGAGCATTAGTGTCTTTTGTTATTTAAGATATTTTTTTTTTATTTTCTTTACTTTTTAGAGTGATTGATGGCACATTCTATCGCTAATGGCGGTACACGAAAGCAAGCAAAAGTCAACACCCACATTTAACACTGCCACCTCGCACATAGCTGCTTGCACATTAATAGACAGAGGAAACTATAACAAAACAATAGATCTATTTTTATGCATAAAGATCCAAACACATACACGCATTTTTACTAAAACGAACACAAAACCATAAAAATTACACACAAGTTCATCTATAAATGGTAATTATCACTTGCTTGTTGATGTCTCTGTCTAGGCGTCAGGTTTTGCTCGTTCATTCTATATTCCATCGTCCTGTTTTCAGGAAATGTTACCTTCATCCATCTTGACATACACTATGTCAAAATTTCGGAAGTATGTCGGGTTTTGCACATTAAAAGCTGTTATTATTCAATCGATGTTGGTAACGTTTTTTTTTTAAGATCTAGGTATTAAGTTGAAACATAAATAATTTCCGCTTTTATCAAATTTACTCTGAAAGAAATTAAATTACAATTCAATTTTTATTCGCCATTATTTGCAATGACTTGTTGTCGCTTATCAGGCAGCTCTTCGATACCGTTCGAGTAAAGATCCACTGATTTTCATGTGAAATTCTTTTCACCTGGACACAAATCCCAATTGTGGGTGTTCAGACACCAGATGAAGGAAATATTTTTAATTCCGAGATCATGCTAATTTCAAAAAGGTATAATATGTCAATGTAGAGCAAGTGAGGCCCGATTTAGAGGTGTCTCAGACACACAGACAGACAGACAGAATTTACCGTTTATTTATTTAGAATATATCTTATGACATTAAAATTGATCATTATCATGGGAGACCTAAACGGAAAAGAAGGCAGAAAGAAAAGGATATAGCCGGAAAATTCGGAAATGGGTGCTTTTTCTTGGCTTGAGTATGACGATAAACTACATCCGGCAGCAAGGATCGGCAGGTTTTGAAAAGCATGGAACTATCTCTTAATTGCTGCTGTTCTCACATCCATCCTGAGCCGGGGCGGGGGTAGCACCTGTCAGAGTCCCAGGTATGGGCAAATAGTTAACCCTAAAACTGGCGTCAAGGCACAATGAAAGTATAAAAATTTTTTAGAAAAAATACCAGCAATACGTTTTGATACTAAGAAATATTATCAAGAATATATTTTTGTCCCCCAAAAATAAATAACAGCATTACATTTGTGATAGAAATTACTAATGCTCCCAAGAAAATCAAATATCGTCATTAAATGACACATAATGAGTTTATATGGCGCTAAAAAATATAACTCTCACTAATTACATTATTCGGACTATTTTCCTCCACTTTGTCGCCATATTTATTACAACGTTTCAGCCATTGTACGCTCCGGCCTTCTTCAGGTGGTTGGAATGTCGAACTGAATCCTTTATTTAGCTTACTGGGGTAGAAGGACAATAGTCCGAATAATGTAAATAGCGTACATAATGCCTTATCTCAGAAATATAGACAGAAACTCTCACTAAATTAGGTGTTACTACTGTGTTCGACGTAATACAACAGAGCTCTCTCTCTCTCTCTCTCTCTCTCTCTCTATATATATATATATATATATATATATATATATATATATATATATATATATATATCGGAGTTTCATGTAAAGCGCAATCTTCAGGTTCTGATTATGCACTGAACGTTACGTAATTTGAATTTTAAAAAACATATCATCTCGCAATAGCAAAGTGGTTTATAGTTTATACAGCAACTGAGTGGAAATGTTTTACATTTTTTTTTTTTTCGCGTTGGAGTTGATAGCGCCATGCCGGTTTTTGAATTTAGAATTTTCCTTTATCTAAACTGCTTGCCAACCAAGGTTGAAGAAGCTTGTCTGCCACGTTATTTAACCTATATCTGTGGGGAGAAAACATAACCTTTTCCAAGTGAAAATGAATGTAAAGAACTCGACCAGAATTCGAACTCGACTCGGTTATTTCTTTCTGCGTGCCGCTAACCGTTACGCCATCTGTACATACATATTTGATTTGCTCAACAAAAACACCGAGCTGAACTGTTCACGGTTGAAGCGCGCGTTTTGCTTCTGTCAGCAACATTTAACGATAAACGGCAGAACAGGCGCTCATAAAAGAATTATTCTATCAGCTAAGAGAAAGAAGATGGCAAAGCTGACACTCAAAGAAGAGAAAAGTAACACAAATTCTGCATTTCAGAAGAACGGAATAATTAGAAACAGAGTTTAAATAAAATTAACGGATAAAAAACTTAAAGAGATACCAGTGCGAAATTACACACTTCGTTCTAAATATTCACATCTGCTTTGTTTTTATCTGTTGTCTTCAGTTGGAGACTTAGCACTTGTTTGACAAACGGCTTGTCTTATTTTTTTATTTCTATCCTTTAAGTAAGATCACAATTGTCTATCAGCATTTGCAAAGTTACGACTTGCCTTTCATTTTAAGATGAGTCCTCTTTGGGCAATCAAGTGTAATAATGGATGTATCACCGTAACTAACCTTCTTTAAATATATTACAAACAAAATTAAAAGCTGCCCTATCGAGCGACATTTAAACTAGCTCCTACGGGGGCCTCTTGATTTGATCTTCATCACAATAGGCAGTAGTAGATAAATTACAAAAGAAAAAAAAAAAACAACCCAAAATTGATCGATGCATCTAAGTATTTCATTAATATTTATGCTTAACTTTTAAAAGATAAAATCACTTAATTTAAAAACAATTTGATGTACATGGGTCCTTACTTTCCGTACAAACAATCATTTTTTTTTTTTTTTTCATGGGTGACCTTCGCTGGATTTAGCAATTAATTTCTATTATTCTCAAAAAATTGTTATCGTACAAAAAAAATTAGTCACAAAAATTCACTTAAAAAATCGCCGAAAACAATCGAAGCAATTGAAAACTTGGGAATCTAATGTTTCAGGATTGCGGGATTAATTAAAAAAATATTTTATTGCGCCTTCGTCTATAAAAAAAAAAGCAATGTTTTCCAAGTGCGCTCATATTATAAACCCTCGTGAATACAGGTCTATATTTACTGATGTCGTGAAAAAGAATGGTATAAAGATATACCTGCTTAAAATGTGTTGACGTAGAAATTTGTTTTGGGAATCCCCTCTACCAATCGCCGACCACCAGATTATACAAATTAAATGTGAACTTGGTGTTTACGAGGGGGGATGATATTCCAATTAGGTATGATTCAATAAATCTCTGATCTCTCACTGGTACCAAAGGTCCCCGCAAGACCTGTAAGACTTTTCCGCGGGAAGTAGCCGAGAATATTGCCCGAAGGCCGTGTTTTGCAGCTAAAGCTTAATAACTGTCGAAAACGAACTTAATTACGCTGTCATCTACGCTGATTCCCTGGGGATAGTATCATTATGAATATACACACGCCCATACATATACCCGCGCGCACACACACAGACACTAACTCACATACATATATATATATATATATATATATATATATATATATGTGTGTGTGTGTGTGTGTGTGTGTGTGCGTGCGTTTGTGTGTATCACCCTCTCATACACATATACATGCGTGTGCCTGTGTGTCTCTGTGAGAGCTAGATGAGATATATTGATATATAGAAATACACACACGCACATATATATATATATATACATATATATATATATATATATATATATGTGTGTGTGTGTGTGTGTGTGTGTGTCTGTATGTGTGTGTCGCATCTCTCTCATATATATACACACACATATATATATATATATGTATGCATATATATATATATATATATATATATATGCGTGTGTGTGTGTGTCTGTGTGTATGAGAGCGAGATGAGATATATTGCTATATAAGTGTGTGTGCGTTTGTGTATAAGATAAAAAGAAAGAGAGAGATTACTTATAGCAAATTTTATTTATTAAAATAAACTTAAAATGCATTTGTGTATGAGAAAGAGATTTCTTGTAGATTTGATTTATCCAAATGAAGTTGAAATGCATTTTGTCCTGGAAATCTCTTAATGAAATATATATATATATATATATATATATATATATATATATATATATATATATATATATATATGCATTTGTGGATGAGAGAGAGAGAGAGAGAGCGAGAGATTTTTATAGTTAATTTTAATTATCCAAATGATTTTGAGTTCCATTTTTTTTTCTGATAAGACTCTAATGAAAAAAGGAAAATTGTAAGCAGTTGGCTACTTTTTAGTAAGAAACAAAGCAAGGAAGGAACAACCTGACATGGTATTTCGATGAGGAATCTACAAAATCGTTTAATACGACACACACCTGATATTTATTTGACGATATGATCAGCCATTCCAACAGTAAGTGTGGGGCAGACCCAACCGATTTATTATGGTGAGACCTGCTGTCTAACGAGAGCCAAGCTTGCAAAACATGTGAAATCACCTGGAGAGCAAAGACATGGTCTTGTGAGAAGATAAACGAGAAAGAACTTGCTAGGAGGAATCCTCAGGTCTACAAACTCTCAATCGATAACATAACATATTAGTACGCGTAGAACATCGAAAATCAGATCGTCTATAAGGGGAGAAATAGAATATATATATATATATATATATATATATATATATATATATATATATATATATATATATATATATATATATAATGAAATGTATTAACTCCGACAATTATTTAATATATTTGTGTTTATACGTTATTTTCAGAGATACAATTTATGTGAGTAACACTATTTATATTGTTTGGACTATTTTCTTCATCTTTGTCGCCATATTTACTACAACGTTTCGGCCGTTGTACGCTCCGGCCTTCTTCAGATGGTTGAAATGTCGAACTAAACCCTTTATTTCGCTCACTGGGGTAGACTGTTCTAGTTCCACGTGCCATGTTTTATCTCCTGTTAATTCCCCTTTCCAAGTTCTCCACTGTCTTAACCAGGTATTGAACTCACACTCTTTGGGTCCTTTCACTGGATCTAACTAACAACTTCATCCACTGTGCCATGTGTCCTTGAGAAATATAGACAGATACTTATGTGAGTAAATGCTCAGTTTTTAATTAAACAGTATTAATTACGTTTACCGCCCTGAATGTTTGAGAAATTCCGTAGAAAATGTGCGTTATCCGAGAGGAATCGAACCTGTTTTCCTATACGTAAACCGTCATTTGACCTGACGTGATATGCCATTCAGCTATGGAGAAGCGTCTGGTTAACAATGTTCGAATTACTGTTTATAAACACACAACCTTCGACGATTTTTCTCGATCGATCATTTCTGCGCATGAAACGTAAATAATTATCGGGCTTAATCTACGTCATAAGTTTTTCATTTAAACAATGAAAAAATTATGAAGTAGATTAAGCCCAATAATTATTTACGTGTTTAATTATTTAAGCAACAAAATTCCTTGTAACACCAAAGGTTAACTGAAGGCAAGGATGATGACAGAATTCACCAACTTAAACAAGGAGAGCATTCAGAAGAGTTGCAAGAGATTCCGAAGTCGTCTGGAGGGTGTGGTAGAATCCAATGGCGATTTGATTGAATAATTTTACTCTGTAGTTTTTGGAGATATTTTTGTGCGATTTTGGTAAAGATATATATATATATATATATATACATAGTAGAATCATTCATATCCGTAATGCCTCTTACTCGGAATCCCTCATATCCGTAATGCCTCTTATCCGGAATCCCTCATATTCGGAGTGCCTCATATCCGGAATCCCTCATATTCGGAGTGCCTCATATCCGAAATCCTGAATATTCGGAGTGCCTCATATTCGGAATCCTGAATATTCGGAGTGTCTCATATCCGGAATCTTGCATATCCGTAATGCCTCTTATCCGGAATCCTGAATATTCGGAGTGCCTCATATCCGGAATCCCTCATATTCGGAGTGCCTCATATCCGGAATCCTGAATATTCGGAGTGCCTCATATTCGGAATCCTGAATATTCGGAGTGTCTCATATCCGGAATCCTGCATATCCGTAATACCTCTTATCCGGAATCCTGAATATTCGGAGTGCCTCACATCCGGAATCCTGAATATCTGCTCATGATTTTGATGTGTATATTTGGGTGTTATGTAAGTGATTTGAAATTTCTGTTTTTCAGGAAACTTACTTTGGATAATTTCCAATGCTTATTTCAGCCTAATGGCTTGTATTGGTGCAAAAGATGATTGGAATAAAACTAAATGAACAACTTTGGAGTTATCGCAATATGTGGACATTTTAAACAGACTAAATGTTGGTGAAAGTTCATTGTGAATAATGGCTGAGTTCAACATAGGAAAGTCAACATTGTCTGATATAAAATTTTCCAAAGGAACTATTCTCCAGCGTTCACACTGTCACAATGGTCAAGGAAATAAAAAACATGATTGCGATGAAGCTTGGACTGAAATTGAAAAAGCTATTGAAAATGTTGTCAGTTTTATGGAAAGAAAGCCAACATTCAGCTCTGACGATTGCAATAAAGCACGCAGAGTTAAACAATATCTTTTGTTTAAAAAAATTCAAGAACAAATGCAAAACAAAATGCGGAAAAAGTTGAGAATGACATTAGAAGAGAAAGAATCATCATGAAACAGCGACTAAAATATCCTCGTTACATTATTTGTTTTTTTTTGCATACGTGGCATACTTAATTTAATGAATTTTCATTAACATTACATAATTTACTTCTTTTTCCGTAAAATAAATTCCGTTATATTTCACTCACCATTATATTATTTTGTTTACTATAAATTATTGAAAATAAAAGCTAGACCTGATTTCAGTTCTTTTATTTTAATCTAAGTATGAGCCCTGGTTTCCGGACTTTGTAACTAATTCCTCTCCGTTCTTGATATGACGATAAACTACATTCGTGTCCTGGGTAAGACGATAAATTACGACCAACAGCAAGGCCTCTGATCAGAAGGTTTTGAAAAACGTGGAACCACCTTTTACTTGCTGGTGTTCTCACGTTCACCCTGATCCTGGCTGGTAGCATCTGTTAGGCTCCTAAGTATGGGTAAATAGTTAACCCCCAAACTGGGTCAAAAGACTATGAAAGTGTAACAATCGGGTTTTAATACCAGAAATTCTTTGCAAAAAATTATTACCAGCAATAATTTTTTTGAAGAAAAATTATTACCAGCAATACATTATTACCAGTGATACATTTTAGATAAAATATTACCAGCTATAAACTTTTGAAAAAGCAATATTTTTTCCAAAAATTTATAGCCGGTAATTTTTCCAAAATGTATAGATGGTAATTTTCTTTTTAAATGTACTCCCGGTCAATACATTTAAAAAGAAAATTAACAAAGTGAAGGGAATTTGATAGTGCAAAATCAGCAACCACCTATTAAAGTTCAGTCTACCGTGGTATTTAGCTCAATGCTTTGGGGGTAAGTTAAAAAAAAAAAGTATATGGATCCATGCCTTTTTCCAAGGGTTTACACAAAATAGTAGCCCGGAAACTGAACTCGGCTCGCTTATTCTGTTTCCCATGCCGATAATCTGAAAAATTCGCGAGCTTCAAATTCGCGAGCTTCAAATTCGCGGATAATTACAATTGAATAAAGATGTTTATCCTTACTCGGTGCTAAAACTAAGCATAGCTTTGTAAATAATGATTTTAAGTAAAAGTAAAAATCAATTTTCTTCTTTTATATATCGTTATCATATGACAATGTTGATAGTTAGAAAGGAAACCATAAGACCTCCTACTGAAGGTAGTAAAGAAAAGCAAGAAGAATGGACTAAACATCAATTTTAAGAAGACAGACTGCTTAGCTGTTAGCAAAAGAACAATCAATGTGAGAATTACAAATTGCAGCTACCAAGATCAAGTACAAAACAAGTAAAATACTTAAACAACTGGGAAGTATTATAACTGAGGACGAAACACGTGCGACATCGAAATCCGAAGTCGCATTGGGCCAGCGAAATAAGCGTTCCAAGTCTAAGCAACGTATTAAGTAACAGAAGGAAAATCGTTAGAAAGAAAGAAAAGAGTATTGAACTATTATGCAATACCAGTCTTCCTGTGTGGCAGTGAATGACAGATGAAGAAGAAAATTGAAGCAGCAGAAATGAAGTTCTATAGAAGAATGATGAGAATACATTGTAGGAAACATGTGGGCAACGACGAAGTTCTAGAGACAATGGAAAGAAAGAGGACACTTTCGCTTAACGACAGTTGAAATTTCTAGGGCACATAATTAGGAAAGAGGGCTTACTAAATTTGATACTCACAGGACAGATTGAAGGCAAAAGGGACAGAGGAAAACAACGCCTGATCTAGTTAAAAAGCTTGAGTAAATGAATGAAAGTACCAGATTTGAAAGAGATAACAAAACGACACAATCTATTAAGAGCTGAAAAGAAAGGAAATTGTGGAGAATCCTGACCGCCCATGTCCTGTAGATGAGGAGTATATAGAAGAAGAAGAAGAAGAAGAAGAAGAAGAAGAATGATGATGATGATGATGATGATGATAATAATAATAATAATAATAATAATAATATATTAGTATCCTTTCTTTCGACTTACTTTCGTTATAAACTATAGAGTTCCCCTTATTATCAACGTGCGTACACGTGGACAACTTGTCCATTGCCAGTTATGGCAAACGCAAATTTATTAAATAACTCTCAATTTGTTTGTATAGGGACTTTCCTTTTTTTTTTCTTTTAGTATATATCAGCCATTTTTATTTACTTTCACTGACAAGCGATGAACTTACAAAACCGTTTCGCAATTTGCAGTGTGTATTTGCTCGAATGTATTTGTAATGTGTCCCGAAAGACGCAAACGTACATTCACATATCCTATTATATATATATATATATATATATATATATATATATATATATATATATATATATATATATGGTAGGCTCTCTCGTCGTTTTCGAAGTATGAGGGTCAGGAATCTCAGTTCCTAGGAACCGACAGCCAAACACCAACACATATGATTTGATTATAATGGTGAAGGCTTTGTGAAGAACCAACCACAATTTTTAAAGGGGCGAATACAGAGACCTGGTGCACTACGAAATGACCCCTACTCGCCGGTTTTGAACTCAGTGTTGTCCCAGATTACCCTTAGCGCTATTTACTCATAAGAATAGGATTAATACCTTTCCCAAGGGAATTAGCACGAAAGTGAATGTAATGGATTACACTGGAATTCGAATTTGGCTCTCCGATTCCTCAATCCGAGCCGCTATCCACTTCTCCTATTCAACCATATTGCATACATCACCTACCTGTACACACACACACACACACACACACACACACACACACACATATATATATATATATATATATATATATATACACACACATATATATATATACACACACACACATATATATATATATATATATATATATATATATATATATATATATACATATACCTACACACAACACACACACACGTGTGTGTGTGCTCTGTGTAGGTGAATTCTGTAATATGATTGATTGGCTAACATTATTAACATTATTGCATTCAAGGCTTAGTCAGTTTTGTACGGCGACACTTTCAACTATATATTAATTTTTCAATAAGTGTCAATCACAAATAAATACGACTGATTTGTTTGAGATATTTTACAGCTTTTGCTGGGGACTTGTTTTTTATTATTATTATTGGTGGTGGGGTTGTTGGCGTTGGCGGTGTTGGCGGCGTTGGTGGTGGTGTTGGGGTGTTGACTAAAGGTGAAAAGTGTGAAATTCCCGTAAAATGATCGCTATAGTGGATGTGTTTTCGAAGTAATATTTCACATTGTCTAAGCAAGCTGAGGGTCAGAAATCCTTAAATAGCAAAAATGATATCCCTATTCTCAATAGTCCCATTAACATTGGTGCAATGATGATAAACTGAGTTTAGTAGTCATTCTGCACCACACACAGTGCCCCGTATTTGTAAAATCGTGCCCAAACCCTGCTACACTCAGAAAATAACATCGACGTCGTTGTCAAGTGAGGTAATATTTAGCGACTTAGTCTGGATATATCCTCGGCACCCGCTCGCATTTGATCATCGGGATCGTCAGTCTCCCCTCCTTATTCCCTTTCTCCCCTCCGGTGGCGGTGACGGAGACAGCTGTGAAGATCCAGCCTACTCCTGAAGATTCGTGAACAGGAGTCACAGGGGAGTGTGGGTGGTGGACATAGCACAGTCAGGCCCCCTCCTGATAGAATGCCGTAGATCGTTTTCATGTTGGCGGTTAAACTAGAAAGTCTTGGTCCCCTCTGGGTTGATCCTACACCAGGAAGGTCGATTTGCAGCAACGGATTTCCAGTATGGAGAGCTATTACAACAAAATAACCGTTTCAGTCCTCACTGTAAGGTCTATACACGTAGAATGTTCAACATTCCTCTTGTGAGCATGCAATGGACTCTACCTTTACAGTCCCCCTCGTGAGTCAGGGATTCATGATTTGCGGCCCGATTCCGCTCTTGGTATCTATGAGGGTACCTTCTTGGTCAACCTCTAATGAACCTAGATCTTTTGTCGTTCTAGTGTGATACCGAGTGGAAAGCTTACCTTACTCTATCTTACTGTTAGTCCAATAAATATCAGTGTCACTATAGATCAACTCTTCTAAGAACAAATGTTCCTGCTTGATATTAAATTTGATGCAAACTGCTGGTATTTCCTGGAATGGATCCCTTACAACAGTTTGAACGTTTCCCCATTTACTCCAAAATCCGATTATCTTCTTAGATCCATATATTTGTCTAGGTGTCCCTCCAGGGTTTTTTTTTTTATTCAGTGGGCACTATCTTTTGACATAAGATAATACTCTGTTTATACTAGACATAGAAAGAAAAAGGCAAGAAATCTGTGTCAATATAGAATGGGAAGAAAGAAATAAAAAAACAACCACCTGAAGAACCCCTTCTTATATTCCATCAGCATGGCTAATGCTAACTTACAGGAGAATGACTCGTTGCGCCACATTGCACTTACATTCTCGGCTTATATGAAGTGGGAAAATTATATTGAATTCATCTGCTGTGAAGAAAGTTAGTTCCCTGCCTCATGCTAGACATTTTTTTTTTATCTTCTGAATCTATCTTACATGTTTATGAGTCTACCATTCGTCTTTATCTTCTGATCTGGTATATCTAAAAATTCTTGATAAAAAGTTCCTAAGAGAACTGGAAGAGCTCCTAGGATTTGAGACTTAGAGCCATATCATATTGAAACACTGGTTCACGTACAATCACCAAAGTTAAACAAGTCAGTACCTAGAAGGGTGACTGCTCAAGAATATCAGGTGCTGTCAGTTTGGATGTGTGGGTGGTGTAATAGATAATGGCTCAGAATTGTTAATCGGAGAGCTGATTCCATTTGAGTTTATTATATTCACTTACACACAAATACCCTTAGGAAAGATATGAATACACTTCTGCCCACCAGTTATGGGTTAATTAATAATACTTATATCACTAAATCATTATTATCTTTTAAAAAATTCTTACAATCTAAAAATAGTTTCTGGCTTTAAATACCTGCAAAGGGTTGATAAGGAAAAGTTGGTATAGAAAACGAATCAATCCAATACCAGGATTCATTATTGTTAGACATAATCTTAACAAAATAGGCAGATTCAGAAAGGAAACTGAAAAATCTGAGATAAAGTAGTAATGGAAAGTAAGAAGAAAAGACTAACTATTAACTGTAAGAAAACAAAATCAATGTCTGCAGAAGAAGCATCTACATATTTTTGATGTCAAAATCAGGTGCAAAAATTAAACTAAAATCTCTTAATCGTCTGAAAGAAGCCTTTTTGCCTTCCATCAGCATGGCTGATGCTAACCTCCAGGAGAGTAACTCGTTTCCCTTCTTGGACTAATATTTTCCACAGACATGAAGTAGAAAGATTATATTGAATCATTTGCTAGGTCTGCTGTTAGGAAAGTTCTGTTCACTCTGTCGGGCTAGGCAATTTTTCTCGCTAGAATCTATTGTAAGTCTACCGTTCATCCTTGCTTTGAATATTGCTACCACATATGGCCTGGTGCTCTTTATATTTAGAGATCCTTGATAGAATCCAAAAAAGAATTTGCATTGTTATTGGTCCTGACCTGACATCTTCGCTTCAGTCACTTTCTCATTGCTCTGAAAAAAGTGAAAAGATTATATTGAATCATTTTCTAGGTTTGCTGTTAGGAAAGTTTCGTTCACTCTGTCGTGCTAGACACTTTTGTTTTTTTTTTTTCAACAGAATATCAAGTCTTTCTTCATTTAACACATCAAAAAATTCTCTCTTTTTTTTGCCTTCTATCAGCATGGCTGATGCTAACATCCAGGATAGTAACGCCTTGCAACTTTTTTGATAAACATTTTCTGCTGACATGAAGTGAAAAGATTATATTGAATCCATCTGCTATGAGGAAAGTCGGTTCATTTTCTTGTGGCACAAGCCTGATAGTATAGATTACCCAGTGAGGATCGAACTCACTTCACTTTTTTATCTAGCATGGCCACATTGCAAAGAATTTCAACACATAGATATGCCTCCCAAGTCAATGTACAAATGTAATACATATTTCTGAGCAAATAATGGATTTTTGTTAATCTTACACTATTACTTGTTATTATAAAACAAAAAAAACCGGCTGAAGAAGGAATTTTGTCCGGACCGCCAAATTAACACCTGGACACTAATTATCTTATTAATTTGAGGAGCAAATGGCAGAAAAAAATATAATTTGGAGTTAATCGACTTACAATGCGACGATTTTTTGTAATCCAAATTTCATTCCAAATCCACTGCTGATCCGTCCTGGGTAAGACGATAAACTACATCCACGTCCTGGGTAAGACGATAAACTACATCCGATAGCAAGGCTTTTGATCAGAACGTTTTGAGGAGCATGGAACCAACTTTTAATCGCAGAGGTTCCCAGGTCAACGCTGAACTGGCGTTGTAGCCTCTGTCAGGGTTCCAGCTATGGGCAAATAGTTACCACTCCCAATATAAAAGTATAAAAATAGATTTTAATGCCAGCAATACTTTTTTGGGAAAATATTACCTGCAATACATTTTTTTAAGAAAAAAAATATTACCAGCAATACATTTTCCGGAAAAAATAATACCAGCAATAAAAATCTCGTCGGCATTAGCATTGAGGCTGATATGCCGTAAACCAAACCAAACCACTGCTGACTTCTCCAAGAAGTATGTTTTGTAAAGTGGAAAATGTAAAAGCCTGTTGAATAATGCGAAAATGATCATTTCTATATTTGGAATACATATGCTTACGAAGAACTTTTTTTTTTAGAAATTGAGATATAATTAAGAGTCTTTAAACACAAGGTTGAGTGACGAACACCTGGATGTCGCTTTAATTCTGATATCAGTTATACGTAAAATGTTACCTGATACGGAGAAGTTATCGAACAATAAGCAGAAACAAATGTCTCATTAAATAATTTGGCATTTCTAACTGTAGTTTGTTTGTAATAAGGAATTTGATTGTGTTATCTTGTTATTCCTGCAGTAAAATAAGGAAACCTGTTTAAATAATATAACATTAACTTTGTTTTTTCTTCTTTAAACCTCCAGATGAAGGCAGCCTTCTAGACGGAGCGGCCTAAAGACAAGACAGTAATATCATGGCCCTCTCCAGAGTTACTGCATAGCTGTCTGGCTCGCTCTCTCCAAAATGTAGCCGACCCCTGCTAGAATTCTTACTTTTAGTGGGGACACATGATTGAGACAACATCGCTTTGAATATTATATTTAAACAGTAAAATTAATATCAGTTTGAATGAAGATGAAAATTAAAAAAAAATGCTTTTCCACGAAAATCGAATCCGTATTTCGTTTCCTATCAGGAAAGCCCACTTTTAGCCGAAGTCTGCCCTTACGTATTGGTAATAATGGATAGCGGCTTGGATTGAGGAATCGGAGAGACGGGTTCGAATTCTAGTCGAATCCATTACATTCACTCTTCTTCTCCCCCTCCCACCTATGGGTAAATAGCAGGACGGATGAACAGGATTCTACAGCCTTGGATGACAACTAGGTCTGCCGCAAAAAGGCAACCTACTGCGGGAAAAAAAATCTGACTCGTCAGTCATGTATCGAAAGATACATGATCGCCTAAACATGTATCACGCATGGCACATAACTGACTGACTGCGGAATATAAGTGAACCGCTGTTACATAAAAGCGTAGCACCCTTTTCTTTATCTTCTAGCGAAATCTTAATACTTTTTTTTATGGAAGGCATCGTTTCCTATTCCGTTATACAAACGGATTTCAGCGTTGTATTTTCCATCCTCCATTTTCCAGATATTTAGTTTAAAAGATAGGACATAGAAAACATGAATCGCTTACCCTAATTTCAGGCTTAGTGCTTCAAATGATAATTCTTTCTTCGCACAATAATCACCCAGTTTACAAGAGTACCTTATTGGGACCTTCCGAAGTCCATAAAGGCTAATGTTGTTTTCTTGGTATGAATTCGATATCGGCAAAAATAATGTCGTTTTCTCACACATGTGAGAAAACGACATTATTTTTGCACCAACCTAATAATTACATTTTTTTAAAACGTGTAACAGGGTACTAACAGCGATACATGTACCTATTACAAATACCGTTTCTAAAACATTCATAGTCAGTCACCAATATTATAAGATTTTCTCATATGAATCTTTAAATATATTTTCCAATCATTGTAATCATTAATTATACGCATATTTCTACCTACAGCAGACTGTACGCTTCTTCTATGTTCCGTATCCCTTCAGGACGCGGGTGATCATGGTGCTCTATAACAGCCTCTCATCTGAGTATATTTTTAGGTAGATCATTAAGATCAAAAAGAGGATTAGTCACAGGAGTGAGCCCTGGGGAGAACCTGCATTGACCTCTAGGACTCCAAAGGACTGGCTAAAATCCTCTCTAACAGGTAGATCCATGAATAAATTTTTCATGGATCTACCTGTTAGAGAGGATTTTATGATTGAGAAGACCCTTTCAGCGATGACATAACTGGAGAGCTTGTGTAGTAAGTCATTGTGTCACACTTTGTCAAAGAACTTTGAGATATCTAGTGCTATGGTTTTTGAGGTGTGTCTCTTGTTAAGAGTCTCACTGTGAGCGATGGTAGTTAAGACATCTGCAGTGGATTGTCTTTTTGCTATCTCTCCAAATCCTTTTTCCTTGAACCATTTAAACGAACTCGTTATGTAGGGTATTCACTACATTCCACTGTCGTTCATTTCTTCAAAATGTCGTGAGTATTCAACTTTCCAAGCCCTCTTTCCTCATTATGTGCCTTAGAACGTTTGCACAACCATGAGCGCCCTGGGTAAGACATTAAACTACATCCACGTCCTGGATAAGACGATAAATTACGTCCAACAGCAAGGCCTCTGATCAGGAGGTTTTGAGGTGCGTGGAAACATCTCTTAATTGCTGACATTCCCACGTCCTCCCTGACGCGGGGTGGTAGCACGTCTTAGAGTCCCAACTGTGGGAAAATTATTAAACCCCAAACTGGGGTCAAAACACTGTGAAAATGTAAAAATAGGTTTCAATACCAGCAATAAATCTTTTGAAGAAAAATTATTACCAGCAATACATTATTACCAGCAATATATCTTTGAAGAAAATAAATATTAACAATAATACATTTTTGAAAAAAAAAATATTACCAGCAATCCATTTGCGAGGAAAAATATTTTATCAGCAAAAGTTGTTCAATGAATAAAAATTACCAGCAATATATTTTTGAAGAAAAAAATACCAGCAATACATTTGGTAAGAAAAAAATACCAGAAATGCATTTTTGAAGAAAAAAATGCCAGAAATACATTTTGTAAAAAAAAATACCATAAATACTTTTTGTAAGAAAAAAAAAATACATTTTGTAATAAAAAAATACCAGAAATACATTTTTGAAGAAAAAAAATACCAGAAGTACATTTTGTAATAAAAAAAATACCAGAAATACATTTTTGAAGAAAAAATGCCAGAAATACATTTTGTAAGAAAAAAATACCAGAAATACATTTTTGTATAAAAAAATACCAGAAATACATTTTGTAAGGAAAAAATACCAGAAATACATTTTGTAAGAAAAAAATATCACCTGCAATACATTTTTGAGGAAAACATTACTAGTAATACAGTTTTGAGGAAAAATATTTTTCAGCAAAAGTTTTTCAAGGAACAAAATATTACCACAATCCATTTTTGAAGGAAAAACAATTACCAGCAATACTTTTTTGAAGAAAAAATATCACCAGCAATACATTTTGGAGGAAAAATATTTTCTCAGGAAAAGTTTTTCAAGGAAAAATTAATACCTGTAATATATTTTTGTAAATAATTATTATCAGCAATATATTCCTGAAGAAAAAATATCAGCAATAAAAATTCTGTCGGCATTAAATAACTTATTTGGGTTGATATGCTGCATAAACAAACCAAACCAAACTAAAAATAAATATTTATCTCTAAATTGCTCAGTTTCGAGTTGCCGTGTTTATTTAACCAGTAAGTTCAAGTTGTTTGATTGATTATGTTTTTTTACGGTTTATCAAAACTTTGTCGGTTATGCAAAGGCAAAATATTTGGATAGTAAAGAAAACCCATTTTTTTTAGAGTAAATATTGCATTCTCCTTTTGGAAAATAACTGATTTTTCTATATACAATTCTTTTGTGATAAGAGATAGTTAACATCCTTACTATCACGAATGGACTGATCCATTCGTGATAATTAGTCCTGAGTAATTATCTAGAAAGAAAAGAAGATAATAAATACTGTGGAAGTTGAACAGAACTTCTTGTCAACCTTTCAGCCTACAGGCAGATAGGAACCCAGACGAGGCTATGCCGAAGAGCAGAGTCTCGTCTGGGGTGATAGACAGCTACGCGACCCCGTGTATACGGTGTCTACGGGGAATTGTTGCCCGAGCCTACGGGCTCGGTTTTACTCCGCATTAAAAAAGACCTTGTGTCACAACCTGCCTCACGGGATGGTAAGGTAAATAACCTTGTCAACCTCTTTACTTGCTTCAGTAATTAGTCGGAGATTCGTTTCCAGCTAAGCTAGTCGAACTCTTTGCCCTCGGGCGGAGAGAAAACCAGACGCGGCTATACCGAAGGGCAGAGCCTTTTCTGGGGTAGTAGAGAGCTACCCGACGCCGTGTATACGGGGTCTACGGGCATTTTTTTTCCAGGGCCCACGGTTCGGTTTTACCCAGCATTAAATAACGGCCTTGTGCCAAATCCCACCTCGTGGGGTGGTGAGGAAAATAACCTTGTCAACTTCTCTACCTCCGGGCAGAGGGGAACCCAGACGAGGCTCTGCCGAAGTGCAGTGTCTCGTCTGGCTCGTAAACAAAACCGACCTCGTGTATACAGAGTCCACTGGGAATTTTTACCCGAGCCTACAGGGTCGGAACGGCTCACATTGAAAATCGGCCTTGTGCCACATCCAGCCTTGTGGAGAGGCTTCAGGTAAATACTGTAATACTATTTCAGTAACTTGTCTAGCTGAGTACTGAATACTACTGTCACGACTGACCCAAAAGTGTTGTTTTTTGCTAGACGCCACATCACAACAAAGTTCTACTATTTAACTCATAACTGGCGGGAAAAAAGATCCCTAAAACTTTTCTCAAAGCTTTTCGCGTCTGAGTGAAGGCAACACACCCGACTCTACGATTTCGCATTCCTGGAAATTGAAGAAGAGATGTATTCATATTTGTTTCCCACGTCGATTTATTCCGAATATAAACAAAATAAACTAGGCTGGAATTCGAACTCGGCTCGTCAAATCAACATTCCCTGCTGGCAACCTTCCATACCGAGCGCTGGTATTTGAGATCATGCACGGTGTCATGTTATTTTGAGTTTTCTCTCGTTGATTAGACTCTTGTGTTCACTATAGCAAAATAGCCTGAAAGGAAATCGGAGAGGCAGTACAGTTCCGGTGTGACCGCTCGTATACAACGATCAAAGGGAGGAGTTTAAGTGCTAAACCTGGGGGTTTAATTTAACTGAAGATGACCACAGTCGAATCACTGTCAGCGAATTTCTGTAAATCAATGCCAAAAGGGCCGATATCGTTCCCAAGGAAATTGCCGGTAGTGAAGGTAATTTGTCAAAGAATTAAACGAAATCTGGAGAAATCGTAAAAGCGAGCCACGTGTTTTCTATTTTCATTAGAGGATCCCCGGAAGTGTCGATTAATTTGGGTGTAAGTCCTTAATGAAACCGGCTTTTGATCATCGCTTTTGAACAGTAAAACCTGCTTACGATAGCTAAAGGAAAGTTGTGACGCTCTTACATGTTCAAGACTATTTCTTCTCTATTATTACAATGGTGAAGTCTCTGGCTAACGTAACGGTTATGGAACTCAGAACGTTAACTAGTTTGAATTTCAGGTTAGTCTTTTGCACTAATACCTTTGGAAAATGCATGAATTCGTCTCTTTCCCCCAGCTATAGGTTAAATAGCGTAGACTGAATCCTCTAGCCTTAGGAGGTAACCGCTTTAAGGGAATGAATATTCTGAAGTTCTAATCCTGGGGAGATAGCAACTACTCAACTATCGTTCCCAAGAAGGAATGGCGATTCACATATTATCAAAGATAAATTGAAGCATAATTTAAAAAACGTAACTGCAAAAAAAGCTGTGTCAAGAGGATTTTTTTTTATTTACACAAACCGCTATTACTGTATACGACATTGGCAATTTTTGTTTTTGTTTTACAAAAGCTTTTTTCAAAATTTTAATAAATCCCACCCATAGACAACCAGATGTATACATTTTCTGTTTTCTCATGAACTGAAAGCGAATATGTTAAGCATTTCTGGGATTGTTTATTTACACTAAAAAACTTAAAGAAATTCACCGGCATTCAAAAGCCAATCTACGACGGTATCATTTACTCAACACAGACGCAAAACTCTCACCCATCTCTCGCCAGATTTCGATGGGCAATCGCCTCCTTACCGTCATGATCTTAACTTTAAGCAGATTGTTAAAGAAAAAGATGAGTTGGAAAGCCGTAATCTTCTCATCCTCATCGAATTCCTTCTGTCGTCTCGTTTCTTACAGTTATAAAAACTGAATATTTAAAAAGTTATAAAAATATGTGAACCAATTACAATATTTAATATTTAATTTATTATAAAGAATTAACTACTATAAATAAATGGTGTTTAAATTATTATAAAGAACTAGCAGTAGCACCCGGCGTTGCCCGGGGATGTAACAGTAAGAGATAGATCAAGTATCGGCCATCATAAAGACTGAAAAATAAAATTGACAAAGATTATTGTTTAAGGTTGACGGACACGCTTGTCTTAATTAGTTTCTTTTTTTTTTTTTTTTTTACGAATTGGTCAAACCCAAACTCAAACAAAAACATTGTTTTCAATCGTTATGAGTCTACCGATTGAAGAGAATTTTATTATAAACAATTGTCTTGTAAATGGAAATTTTAAAGCATTCTGAATGTAAAAATAAAGAAAAAAAGTGTGCAAGACAATAAGAAACACTACCTGTCAAAAACAAGTGAAGTTTTGTTGAAATCGGTTGAAAAATGTAGGAAATCCGATCCCATATATAAACGAACACAAACACACACACACACAAACACACACACACACACAACCTGGGTTTTATAATAAGTATAATTCGGTATGAGTTGTCCCCCTTTCATTCGCGATGCCTCTTAATCGTGTTTTCAAATTGATTTCGTGCAAAAACAATTGTGTTTTTTCCAACTTTTGGCGTTGTCAGAACCACCGCAAGGTAATTTTACGTAATCCTGTGAAGTTTTGTTGAAATCGGTTGAAAAATGTAGGAAATCCGATCCAATATATAAACGTACAGACACACACACACACACACAACCTGGGTTTTATAATAAGTATATAAATACTATAAATAAATAGTGTTTAATTTATTATAAAGTATTAACTACTATAAATAAACTGTTTATTTTGAAGTATTAACTATTATAATGTCGTTTTCTCACATATGTTACTATGTGAGAAAACGACATTATTTTTGCACCAACCTAATACTATAAATAAATATTATTTAATTTTTTTATATAGTATTACTAACTTAAATAGTGTTTAATTTATTATAAAGTATTATCTACTATAAATGGTGTTTAATTTATTCGTGTCAATTCTTAACAAAAATGCATAAATCCTTTTTTAACATGTATTTGTTTTATTAATTCTTTGATCTCTGCGTTCCTGAATAATTTTCACCCTTTTCGCCTACGTCCTGAAGGAAAATGACATTTTCAAAAATTAGTGATAACTATATACCAATTATTTCGACCATATTAACCTTAGACTTTGTTTCGACTGAAACTGATCGGTATAAATTGAATTAGTTTTTTTGCTTGTTTGTTTGTTTTTTGCGTTTATTGTATTTACTGATAAATATTTTTTACATCAAGTATGGAAGAAGGACGAAATTTAGAGAAAGGTGATTATGTTTTTCAGCAGTGCAACTTTAACTTAGCAAGCCTCAGTCGCTAATAGATTCGTTCGATAACGTTTCATTAACTATAACACAAGATTTTTTTTTATTACAGTCACCAAAATACTACGATTTCTCAAGGAAGTCCTACCTCTTTCCCTTATGTGGATTTTTTGTCTGTTGGGGTGGGGCATAAAATTAACAATCTGTATCTCCAATGTGCATTTACAATGTGAAGTTATATTTACAAAACTAAACAAAACTGTATTTGTAGTAATTCAAAATTGAGGCAGAAATAGCGGTTCCCCAGAGCAAAGTTAGGTGGGACTGGATAAATATGGAAACATTCACACAAACAACCACACATTCAATCAGGTACGATAACGAGCAGCGTTTTTCATACTTGATTTTTTTTTACTGCGACCCACAGCAAGAACAGCATTTGAAATTGTGACCCATTAGACATACATGTCAAAGAATCAAAGACAAACTCTATTCACTAGGTTCATTTATTTAGCATATCGACAATGTATATACATTTCTTATGATGCACAAATATTGCAATTGCATGTCTCGATTTGTATTATCTATTTGTATGAATATAAAATTATTACTTTTCGAAAAACAAATTTGAAGGAAATTCCAACACAAAGATAAAGTAAATAATATTTAATATTTCAACCATACTGCAAGTGTTCCTCACTGTGAACTCTTGTTAGTTTTCTTCTCTTCTTAGATGTCTCAAAAGAAGTCAACGTTTGCTTATTAAAGTCATTATCTTTTAACAATATCCATGGAAGTTGCATTTTCAATATGTATCTGTTAATACTCATGGTCCTCCTGTTCACTCATCGTTCTGTTTTCAAATGATATAATCATCCATCACTAGGGTTGAATATGACAATAAAGATAATAGTCCGAACAATGTAAATAGTATATATATATATATATATATATATATATATATATATATATATATATATATATATGAATATAAAATTATTACTTTTAGAAAAAGAAATTTAAAGAAAATTCCGACACAAAGTAATATTTGAAAAGAAAAATGTCATTTAATGAGATGGATGTGTGTTGTGGATTCCGGGGATGGATTCCTGCACAAATAAATAAACAACGCCAGTAATTGAAATAGAAAAATATGTGTATTAAACTTAAGAATACAAACTTGACTAATAGTCCAGGAATGCGGGGTAGTAGAAAAGTATATGTACAAGTCTCTGTAAGTGAAGACGTAATTATCTCTCTTTCTGGACTCTCGTATAACACCCTGTCTCGACCTTTTTGTCTCGCTATTTCTCTGTAGTATAAGTATACTTTGAACGAGTCCATCTTGTGTACAAGGGGCGAACCCCACAATAATGTGTTCGTTATGTTCATAGGCAGCGGATTTCAATAGGAATTCCAATTGCAGACATTCGGTGCTTAGTTTTAGTGCGAGGTCTATTGGTGAGATAGAACTGACGTCACCCTGTCCGCGATCAGGTTTGACGATCAAGACACATAAATTCAATGAGAACTGACAATATAATATATATATATATATATATATATATATATATATATATATATATATATATATATATATTCATCCACAGATAGGCTGTTCGCTGCATCACAGGTCATAAGTGTGGCTAGACGTCAGATTGCTTCTAGCTAGGATCGAAACCTTACTGAATTGGCGTCAGTCGGGGATGATACAGTTATATTTAAAAATAGAAGATAATACGACTTTACCTCGGTGAAAGGCTTGCGATGATTAATGAATGCTGTGCAAATTTCAGAATTTTTTTAATATATTCTGCTTTTTGCTATGACTTGCGTTTTTTCTTTCTTTTTTTGTCGCGATCCATTTTATTTATCTCGCGACCCACTGAAGCGTATGGACCCACAGTTTGAAAAAGCCTACACGAGAAAATTGACATTTCTTTTGCTTAGCATGGGGACCGAAAGAGAATGAAACTAATGAAAACATGGACAAATATAACATGTGTCAATGAGGATACAGACCCTACCTAAGTTAAGTAAGAAACGTAAGTAAGACAAAAAAGAGAAAAACTGGCTACACTACGTTATTTCAGGATGGGTTTGTCATTGTTTCACCCGGGAACCTCAATATCTTAGATGCCTACGTCCTGGTTATGATGATAAACTACATCCGGCAGTAAGGCCTCTGCTCAGGTGGTACTGAGGAGCCCGGAACCACATCTTAACTGCTGTTGTTTCTAGTTCTACCCTGACCCCAGGTGGTAGCATATGTTAGGGTCCCAGTTATGGGAAAAGAGTTAATCCTCAAACTGGGGTGAAAACACTATGAAGGTTTAAAAATAATTTTTTGCCGTAAAAATACGAGCTATATATTTTTGAAAAAAGAAGAAAAGAAATACCAGTAATGCATTTCACTCCCGACAAAAAAAAAGTTTCTTCACAAAAATACGTCAATAAAAATTGATCTGCAAACTGGCTTCTTACAAGGAATTCATATTCTCTTCATACGATCCTATTCTAAAATTATTTTTGCTATTAAATAACCCATTGAGGATGATATGCCGTAAAACAAATTAAACCAATTCAAAATAAACATAGATGCCTAACCGGCATCGAAAAGACAATCTACGTCGGTATTATTTACTCAACACAGGCGCGAAACATTCACCCACCTCACGCCAAATTTCGATGAGCAGTCGCCTCCTTGCCGTCCTGATCTTAACTTTAAAGAAATGGATGAGTTTGAAAGCTTCTCCTCATCATGGAATTCCATGAAAAAATTTGGAATTTTAGCAGCTTGCAGCAACATTAACTGCCTCCCAGAGGTCACACTTTCTCTTGAATTGCCTTCCATTAGAATAAATATCTCTCTTGAGGATGCTCCACAAGTTCTCAATGGGATTCAAGTCACAGCTATTTGAAGGCCAGTCCATAAGAGAATCTTCAACAAATCCCTTTTCTTTCAACCAGGATTTAGTAAACTTTGATGCATGTCTTGGTGCGTTTTTTTTGCATAAAGATCATAGATCTACGCTTGGCTAAAGACTGGTTATCAAGGCATTCAAAGAAATATTGCTCTAGAAAATCACAGTAACTTTTGGAATTCATTTTAACAACGTCTTTCAGTTTAAATGGACTCACGAGCTCATTACCAATAATCACCGCTCATATCATGATCCCACCGCCGCCTTGTTGGCGTTAAAAAGATTTTCTTGAGTCATGTTTCAAACCCATCCTCAAGCCATCCATCGGGCCCATCGAGGGTGATCTCTAGACGCAGTTTATATATATATATATATATATATATATATATATATATATATATATATATATATATATATATATATATATATATACAGATAGATAGATAGATAGATAGATAGATAGATTAAGCCTCAAAGAAGCACAGATTGAGTCGCTGTTTAAGTTTGATGCTCTCGAGTTATCAGGGGACTAGAAGGCAAATGCAAAGAAGGAAGGACGTAGCATTTATACCCAATTACCGTAATACGCCTTAACCTGAAAAAAACTATATATATATATATATATATATATATATATATATATATATAAGTATGTGTGTGTGCGTACGTGTGTGTACATATGTGTAAGTTTATGCTCTCCGTATAAATGTTATTTGCCTTAATGTTTTTCTTTCTCATATTCTTTCACACTCAATAAACTTTACATTTAAGAGGCTTTATTGCGTTGCTTCGGAGTGAAACACACATGCCCACACACATACACACACAAACACATATATATATATATATATATATATATATATATTAACAGGGACAGGGATGCAGATAGATATGCAGAGTGTGAAATAGATATGAACGGAATGATATATATATATATATATATATATATATATATATATATATATATATATATATATATATATATATATATATGTATCCTTGTGCAGGTATGCAGAAAATAGAAAAGAACACGTTGGGTGCATAATCCGGGGTTCCTTAGTATTTTTGTTTTTATTTTTAAGAAGACAGTGCTCCATACAGATGTAGCGAAGGAATCATATTTTTAAACAAAAAATATTATTATATATATATATATATATATATATATATATATATATATATATATATAGAGAGAGAGAGAGAGAGAGAGAGAGAATGAGAGAGAGGCAGATAGTTTAGGAAATATACGCATAGCAATATCTACTTCAAGACATTTCAAATCCATATTATTTCTCCTCCCCCGCTTTACAACTGGTTTAAGAAACTTGCGCCAAATGCTGTGTTTGGATTGCCTTAAATTCACCTTTACTCACTCTTCCCATCTATATGATAAATGCGAAAGTCAGTGTGTCTCTGCGTCAGACTTTTTCAACTTGACTCCGAGAGGCTGGAGCCTAACATATATCATTTTGGAATCAGGTTCTCTTGGTGAGCAAATAAAAAAAACATTCCAATCCGGATTCGGAGCCTCAATCCTGAAATTTTCTATTCCCAAGTTTTCATTATAGTTTTTTTTGCGACGATTGTTTACGTGATTTTTTGCGACGATATTTTTTTTTTGTACGATAACAATTTTTCTTTACTTAGAAATAAATTTCGGAATAATCAAAATTAATTTATAAATACAGCGAAATAAAAATAATTATTTGCATGGAAAGTAAAGACCTACCTACATCAAGTTTAAATTAAGTAGTTGCTGGAGAATTATCGTTGAACTTTTAAAAGGTAAGCTTAAATATAAATGCAATACTTAAATGTAGGGGTCAATTTTGAGTTCTGTAGTTTATTGATGCCCATCGCAACTAATCCTTCCTACTTATTGTGATGAAGACCCAATTAAGAGCCGTCCGCAGGAGCTATTGGGTTGGTGCAAAATTAATGACGTAATAATGTCGTTTTTTGACGTTAAAAATACGTAAAAAACGACATTATTACGTCATTATTTTTGCACCAACCTAATAGCTTAAATGTCGCCCAATAGGCCGGCTTTTAAGCTAGTATAATTATATTTGGCATGTATCAGGTCTAAAGACCACTGTTCCAGAAGTCTGGAACTTTCTTTTGGTATTCTCTGGAAAACTTTAGTCTTATCTTAATGATTTTTATACACCTGCACATGCAAATCAAACATGTTCAGACTCTTTCTAATAGCAGATGCATATATTTTAGCATAAACTCTGGCAAGTTCCAAGATGGCGTTTTACGATGGTTGCAAACATTTTAAAGAATCATCTGATCTACTCTTGCGTAAGGAAGGGGTTACATGGGTATGTTGGAAGTTGCTTTAAATGTATTCTGCTGTGTTGCAGATCAGATCAAACACCAGATTCGTTGATAGGATGCAGTTTCTTCCAATTAATCGCATGTGGCTGAAAAATTAACCTTCGGCCATATCGTTACTCACGAGTAAAAATCAAAACAATTTCTCGCTGTAAACCAGAGTTTATTCTTGGGTTGTAACCTATTGCTATAAGCGAGCTATATAGAGATGAGGCGTGAGTGAGCGGCCGTCTTCCCGGTTCGTTCTCCGAAGCCTGTTCGTATCAGTGTGTCTTTTCGCAGGATGGTCAGTTTTACAGATAACAGTTTTCTTTGTCTTATCGTCTTCGTATAAAAAAGTAATTTATCTGCCATTTGTGACTTTCTCTCAGTTTGAGCCTCTTGCTCTGTACTTTGAAGTTGACTTCCTTTACTTTCATCGGCCGAAAGTAAATGTTCCGAATCTATTTTTTTGCGACAGGTCCAGTTGTTTTTAATTGAGCAAGATCTCAGCTGACTAATATTGCTATACTTCCATTCGTTAAGTTATTTTCCGGGTAGAGAATAACTGATTTTTAATTGCTTGAACATCTTTTTGAAATCCCTTCCTAAAGTAATATACATCTACTGCTTTCTTTCTGAGGACACCAGAAAGCATTTTTTATCTCGCAATAATGATACCATTCACGCCAGCAACCCAGTGCAGATCAAATTATATGTCTAGCATTTAAATAAGACAGGCTTCTCTGAAGATGTTTCAGTTGTTTGTATCGGACGTGGGCACATGATTTTAATTCAAGGAATACTTT
>OZ010597.1:39630684-39813184 GCA_963932145.1 Acanthosepion lycidas
GGCAAACCTACCAAGGTTTCACCTAAAAGGATCAATTTACCCTGACGATCAGTTTAGGTGAAACCTAGGCAGGTTTGCCTGGTTCCTTAGAATTATCTTAGGTTATCTCTCTATTTAGTGTATTCAGCACTTTACGTAGTTGTCTTTTTACTCGTTTTGGTTTTTTCTCTTTGGACTTGGAGCTTGAACACTTGATAATTGTTTTCGTCTTAGTTTAATGTTCTTGGTTCTTTTTATTTTTATTCCCCATTTTTCCTCGGGTACCGATTTGTTCTACTGCAAGTTGAGCGATCGGAGGTTTTTCCAAGCGAGTACCACCATTCATACGTATATATATATATATATATATATATATATATATATATATATATATATATATATATATAGAGAGAGAGAGAGAGAGAGAGAGAGAGATAGATAGATAGATAGATACATAGATAGATAGATTTGTTCGTGTGTGTGTATTAAAAAAATGAATTCATATTTTTCAAGGGTATGTGTGGGAAATGAAACGGGTGAGTTCCGGGTAAAATTTAAACTAACCATGCCAAACCTAATTTCCTGGCCGATAACTACTACACTACCAGCACATATGTATTACTAATATATATATATATATATATATATATATATATATATGTGTGTGTGTGTGTGTGTGTGTGTGTGTGTATAAGATGATCCTAAGGAGCCAGGCAAACCTGACGATCAGTTTAGGTGAAACCTAGGCAGGTTTGCCTGGTTCCTTAGAATTATCTTAGGTTTTGCTCTACTTAGTGTATTGAGCACTTTACGTAGTTGTCTTTTTACTCGTTTTGGATTTTTTTTTCTTTGGACTTGGGGCTTGAACACTGGACGATTGTTTTCGCCTTGTTTTAATGTTCTTGGTTCTTTCTTTTTTTATCCCCATTTTTTCTCGGCTACCGATATGTTCTGTTCTACCATCCGAGGTTTTTCTAAACGAGTACCACCATTATATATATATATATATATATATATATATATATATATATATATATATATATATATATATATATATATATATATATATATATATATATATATAAAGAAAGTACAGTAAGATATATAATCCGGTGTTCTTATAGATATTTTTTATTTTTTACAAAATAGTGCTCAATGTAAATTTACAGAGCCTTAATAACCATATTTTAATCAATTAATTTAATAACCATATTTTAATCGATTAATTTATAATATATATATATATATATATATATATATATATATATATATATATATGAATTAGTTTCCGGCTAAAATTTAAAAATTTACAATAATTAACGACAAAATAAATACATATACAGACTCAGCTTTGTAAAAAAAACTTATCGTATGATTTGTATTTTTAAAGATATTTTAAAATTAAATTATGTAATAATTGCATCAGAATGCATTCGAAATTCTCAGAATTAATAAAGGAAAAAGAAATCGGAATAATTCTTATTCCTCTTCGTTCATTACTTTTTGATTTTGCTGATAATTTCGAAACGCTACAGATATTTTTAGAATTTCTATTCTCTTGAATATATTTCCATATCTATAGTAAATAAAATTCTAACTTTAAAAATATGAATATTAAAACAACAATGTAAATTTAAAAGAAGAATGTTAAATACAATTATTTGAAAATAGTTCAATATTTATTTATTCAAATATTCGATACAAAAATTGTAAAGACACGACAGAATAAATTACGATAGGTATTTTTGGCGGTGGAATTTTGAGTAGCTTTCAATACAATCAAATATTCCATGAACATATAATTCATCTTTTTCCGATATTTTTAATAGGGACATTTTTAATTAATTAGTTTTAATAACAGGTTTACGCTAAATACACACATGTTGTTTTAGGTTTATGTTGTAAGGATAGTAAGTAAATATTTTATTCATTATGTTTACATATAATTTTATATTTACAATATACTGATAAGTTCTGGGTGGGGCGTAAGCCAAAGGAAATATTAATATCATATCATTTATAATACTGGTGTTAATTTGATACACAATATATTTATTTTATTAAATATTAGAATGCCCATCTAATAATTATTTTCATATTAAAAAAAAAATATTAAAATTTGTACATTGCTCGATTCCCTAAAACTATCTGACATGCCACATTAAAATTTCATTCTGAAAAAGCAATATTCAGTCAGGTTTTCTTGTTTGTTTATTTGTTTGTTTGTTTTGTTTAACGGCATTCTAATCTTAGTGGTCAATTTATGCCGAAAATGATTTTGGTATAGCTTGCAACATTATTTTTTTTTTCAAAAACTTATAGCTGGCAACATCATTTTTTCAAAAACGTATATCTGGCAACATTATTTTTTTTTTCAAAAACCCACAGCTAGCAACATCATTCTTTCAAAAACGTATAGCTGGCAACATTATTTTTTTCAAAAACGTACAGCTGGCAACATCATTCTTTCAAAAACGTATAGCTGGCAACATTATTTTTTTTCAAAAACGTATAGCTGGCAACATTATTTTTTTCAAAAACGTACAGCTGGCAACATTATTTTTTTCAAAAACGTATAGCTGGCAACATTATTTTTTTCAAAAACGTATAACAGGCAACATTATTATTATTATTTTTTTAAACATCATCCTTTCCCAGTGTTTTGACCCCAGTTACAATTCCATTGAATAAGATTTTCTTAAAGGCATGTATCTGGTATTGTTTTTCCTTTTTTAAAACGTATAGCTGGGAATATTATTTTTCAAAAAATAGAGCTGGTAATATTATTTTTCCAAAAACGTACATCTGGTAATATTATTGTTTCAAAAGCGTATAGCTGGTAATATTATTGTTTCAAAAACGTATAGCTGGTAATATTATTTTTCCAAAAACGTATGGCTGGTAATATTATTTTTCCAAAAACGTATAGCTGGTAATATCATTTTTCTAAAACACACTGCTGGCAATATTATTCCTTCGAAAACGTATAGCTGGTAATAGTACTTTTCCAAAACCGTATAGCCGACAACCTTAAGTTTTCAAAAATGGTCTTTCTGTTGGATGTAGTTTATCGCCATACCAAGGGCGCGGATGCAGTTTACCGTCATACCCATGGACTCGGATGTAGTTTATCGTCATACCCAGGACGCGAGTTAGACTGGAAGTTCATTATTTGCACATAGCTGGGGCCCTAACAGGTGCTACCATCCCGGGTCAGGGTGGACCTGGGAACACCAGCAATTAAGAGGTGGTTCCATGCTCCTCAAGTCCTCCTGATCAGAGGCCTTGCTGTTGAATGCAGTTTAACGTCATACCCAGGATGAGGTTTTGTTGAATTTTGTTTGTGTTGTATTTCGTGCTAAGGGAAAAATACTTAACACCAGGTGGATAATAGAAAAAAGGTTTATTGTACACAACCAGTACAATATGATATACTGTACAGTTATATACACAGGTCAATCTATTAGTGAGTGCCACTAATTGGAAGGTCGGACGTGCTTGCGTCGTCTCTCTCACTTATTCTTCTCTTGATACCCAGTCTCTTGTAGACAATCGACATTATTGGTACTTACTACCTATAGTGTAATCATTCAAGGGGGTGCCGGTCTATTCCATTACATCAGTTTATTAATAAAATCTTTTAATTTAAAATTGTTTAAATTAATTTCCTAAAATACTTATGCTTTGACGAATAGAAACATCATATTATAATTAAAACAAAAAAACTCCTGCTGAATTGTTTGAGTAGGATCAGTGCGTTATATCGCTTTTACCATTTTATTGAAATTAATTTTTTTTAAAGTTTAGATATTTAAAATGAATGCAAAAACAAATTATTCTAAATATACACAATCATTTTAAAAATGACAGGGTGCGTATCATTTAAAATTTTACTAAACTATTAAATTTAATTTCCTAAAATTTATTTTTGCTTTCAAAAATATTCTGATTGTTAAATTTCTTTTTTTATTATTAATAAAAAAATTTAAAAAATTTAAATTTTCCAAAAATATATATACTTTCAAAAGTATTTGTATTGCTATATTATATATATATTTTCTATTGTAGATAGGACATGAAAGACGATTTACAACTTTATATATATATATATATATATATATATATATATATATATATATATATATATATTATATCTATATATATATATATATATATATATATATATATATATACATATATATATGTATTTGAATTAACAAAATATAAATCAAACTTTCTTTACTTTTTACTTTACTAAAAACAATTTAAGCGTAAAATACCTTTAAAAAATCATTCTGAAGTCAAATAAATTGTTTTAAATGAAGTAATTATTTTCTGATATAACGATAAATAATTACTGCTTTTAATTTGATAAAATACATAGAAAATATATTTACTTTAATAAATAGTGGAATGTCGATCCTGTCGAACAATCACGTGGTCAAGATAAACACTCAGTTGTGGAGCAAGCTGAGGTAAAATAAAAGTAATCCAACCTTGAAGAAGAGAGCTATTTATGGTGCAATGGAGCATCTCATTGTGCTAAAGTGGGATAGTCCATTGCTTGGGCTGTGATTGGCTGCTGGTACCTGAGTGGAGGTATTTCTATATAAATACCAGCTTGATTCATCAGTTAGTTTGCAGGGTTTGTATTAAGTTGCTCCCAGGTCTTGTTGATTTTGGACGAGGTGTTGTAGTGTGACGAAACGTTTCAAGTGTGAACTGATAAGTGTTTTCCTTTATTTTGAGTTTGATTTGTTTTGCTAAAAACTTTTTCTTTTGAACTTTTTTTTTTCAGTCTTACTTTTCTGTTTATTTCAGTTGTGCTTTTTTTTTTGTTTATTTTTCTTTTTTTGTTTATTGGTCTGTAAGTTATTTTTCCCTCCCCCACGTTTTTCGTTGCGTATTTTTTGTTTGAAGTACTTTTACCTTTTGTTGTCCATGTTTTAGTTCCTTTTATTTGGTTCATTTCTGTAATCAGAGAAACAATTTAAAAAAAGAAAAAGCGACAAGGTTTATTTGTCCCGTCGTGGTGGCTTGCCACCATGGCGGAGGAAAATACAAACAATTCATCACCGCCGGTGTCACCTGTAGAAACGGCCTGGTGTAGGAATAAACAAGCGAAGAAGGACGAGGAATATTATGAGACTCAATACAGCAAGTTTGAGGAGTCTTTTAAAAATAATGAGTTTGTGACAATCACAGAAGTATGGGAAGCTGTGAAGACGCGAATCGTTTCCTTGCTTACCTCGGATGTAAAAAGCCATAGACTGGTTGGGGTAGGCAGGGAGACCATGGAAGAGGTCCTCAAGACTCTCAAAATCCATCCAAGAGTCCTAGCAAGAAGGTCGAACGCTATGTGGGACATTCTCCTCCCCACGGAGCAGGAGGCAAAAGCACTAGCGGGGAACATCTTAACGACGAGAAACTTGCGGTTGCAAACAGAATACTTGGGAACTCGCAAGACGAAAATTACGGTTCACGGAGTGCCTGTTGACATCAGTGAAGACAGGATGGGTGCCTTCTTCACTAAATTTGGGAAGGTGAATGAGGTCAGGGCGGTTCTTGGGAAGTCAGGAATTGCAACGGGCGACATAGAGTTGCAAGTCACCCTGACGCAGGGAGCTTTCAAGGACGTCCCCAATATACTCACATGCCGAAACAGAAGGATGTTGGTTGTGGTGGAGGGGCGGAAGCCGTACTGCTGGTCATGCGGCACAGCGGGCCACATGGCGAAAGAGTGCCCCAGTAAACTGCGTCAGCCCTCAGCAGCCACACCAGCAGCAAAAGAGGCAGTAAAAGAGGCAGCAGTAGCAGAAGAAGGGAAAGGGAACAAGGACCAGGAAGGGACTTGGAAGGAGGTTGCTAACAAAAGGGCAAAAAATATGCCTTCTCCCCCCAAGAAAGAGGGGACTGCAACTTCACAACAACGGGCAAAAAAGGAGGAAAACTCCAAAAAGGTAGAAAGTCCGAGAAGGAAAGAAGAGACCCCAAAGACCGGAAAGCCTGCTGAAAACCCGGCTGAAAGCCACAAGAAAGCAGGGAACCCGAAGAAGATGGAAAGCCCCAAAAAGGAGGAAAAACAAGAACCTCAAGTAAAGAAAAAGCAGCAGAAACAACAACAACAACAACAACAACAAGAAATGGAGGTAGACTCTATGCCATCACCTCGGATGTCTACCCTAAAGAGAGGTAGAGAGGAGGATGAGGAGATGGAAAGGCAACAATTGAAGAACCCGGGGCGCAGTCGGGCAGAGGCAAGCAGAGACAAGGTCAGGTTCACTTCCGTCCCGGCTGACCCGAAAGAAAAGCGGGCAGTACCAAAAACAAGGAGCTCTTCTTCTTCCCCTACCCGTGATACACCTCCCTTTCCCCCCATCTCTCCCCTTAGCGCAGATTCAACTCCCCCGCATACATCTTCCTCTTCCCCTCCCCTCCGTTCCAGGGGAAAGAAAAAGAAGAAACTTTTTGCTGGACCTGAAGACATTTGTAAGGTGGACAGGGAGGAATACAGAAAAGCCCTGTCCAACCAAAAGAGGGCCCTATTAGGGCTCCTGTATAAACTGGAAAAAGTGGATGGGAAGTCGGTGGAGGACCCGCGTAACTTCCCTGAGGCCCCAGGAGTACTTACCTGTGTCAGAGACACGGGGGCGTACTTGAAAGTCTGGGGGCATGTGGCAGAAGCGAAAGACAATTTCCCAAAAATAAGGATGATCGAGACGGACTCACCTTACCTAAAGAGACTAAGGCAATTTTGCTCCGGGAGGGTCCCTGTTATTCTCCATCCCTCCTTATATAGGTGTCTAAAACTCACTTATCCTTCGGATGTCGGCGGGATTGTCCTGGAAGGACGAATGACGTCAGATCTTGGTGTAGGGAGCCTGGGACAATCCGTCGGGGTCCTGACTGACGCAGATTTCCGCCCCGTATGTGAATAAGGGTTTTTGCACTTTTTCTTTACTTGCAGGCTTAGAAGATGTCAACCAAGTTAGCGACTTTGAATGTGAGGGGCTTAAGGGATCGGGGTAAGGCTGCCCGCCTTCTCCGGGACCTTCTGTCCCTGGATGTGGATGTTGCCGCGATCGAGGAGACCCACTTTGTTTGCAGTTCCGATGCGTGTGTGCTGGACGATGACTTTGTCGTCTATTCAGCATATGGGGACCGTTCTGCCAGAGGAGTTTCTTTGCTTGTCAGGCGTACTCTTGATGCGAAGGTGGACCTTGTGCATACCGATGCCGAGGGCCGGTTGATCGTGGCCGATATTGCCGTGAAAAGTGGTTCGTTCCGAGTCGTTGCGGTTTATGCGCCCAACGACCGGGAGGAGCGGGTCTCGTTTTTTCGGCGGTTGGGGCCGTTCCTAGTGGATTCAACGCGCCTAGTTTTAATGGGGGACTGGAATGCCATCCTGGACCCCAAGTTAGACAGGGGGCGGGGAGCTAGCGGGAGAAGGGGCGATCGTAGCCTGGTTGATCTGATCGACGATTATGGTCTCGTCGATAGATACCGGGTCGATCATCCCGGGGGGAAAATGTGGACGTGGGCTCTTAATTGGCCTTGTGACAAGGTAGTTAGCTACCTTGACAGAATGTTAGTTAGAAGAGCCGACATAGATCTACTAGATTGCCCTACGTTCCACTGGGTAGGCTACACGGACCACAAACTCGTTTGTGCCCGGGTGGCGTTAGACCATAGGCCTAGAATGGCTGGCTACTGGAAGTTCAATCTGTCCTTACTGGACAGGGAGGACTTTCGGGAACAGCTAATTAGACTAGTGCAGCGGGAGCTAGTGGGGGCGGTTATCGGGAATAAGTGGTGGGAACGCCTTAAGTGTAGGATTAGGTCCTTCACCACTGATTTCAGCAAACGGCTCGCTCTAGATAGAGCTGATAAGGTGAAGACACTCAAGTCTAGTTATTCCCGGGCGGTGGCTGGGGGGGATCCCCTAGAGATAGCCTTAGCTAAGGAGGCCCTGGATCGTTCGAATAGCGAGCGGTACATGGGCCAGGTAATTAGACATAAGTTAAGCAAGATGTCTTCCGAAGCTGTGAACTTGGGCGCAGATCTGCGCAGGGAAGAGGTCCGTCGAGGTGGCGATCGTTACATTCGTGAAGTCGAATCCCCGGAGGGGCGTACTCTTCGGGCCACTGACGACATGTGCGAGGCGTTTCGGCGCCATTTCGAGAGCCGGTTTACCAAGGAGCCTGGTCTCCGTGAGGAGGAGTTTCGTAGCTATTTGGCTGACTTTCCTCGGCTTTCGCCGACTGAAGCGGCTAGCTGCGAGGGAGAGATCACGGACGGCGAAGTCTATGCGGTTTTGAAGAAGGTCGGCAGAGGCAAGTCGCCCGGTCTGGATGGTTTGCCCTATGAATTGTACTTGAGGCTGTCGCACATCTTTGTTCCGATTTTGACTGCAGTGTTCAACAACTGGTTTCGGTCGGGGTCCATCCCCAATCGGATCACCAGGGGCGTGATCACTCTGTTGAAAAAGGGCAAAGGTGGTGGGGGGAAACTAGATGACTACAGGCCCATAACTCTGCTAAACACAGAGTTAAAGATTATGGCCAAGATCCTGCAGGAGCGTTTGCAGTCAGTTGCCGAGTCTCTGTTGGGACCTGAGCAGACTTGTTCTGTGAGGGGCCGAACAATTCAGAGCAACCTGCATCTGATCCGCACGATCATAGAGGGTGTAAAAGACGACGAGCAAGCCGCGCTGATCAATTTGGATCAGTCCAAGGCATTTGATAGGGTCGACCATCGCTACCTTGCTACTGTCCTGCAGGCCGCTGGATTCGCACCCAACTTCTGCCGCTGGATTAGCCTCCTGTATCGCTCCCCCAGTGCTGTGGTACAGGTGAACGGAAGGTTGTCGGACGCGTTCGTGCTGTCTAGGTCGGTTCGTCAGGGTTGTCCGCTGTCGCCTCTCCTTTATGCTTTGGCGTTGGAGCCTCTCCTTCGCCGGCTGAAGGACGAGACCGGCAGTCCGGCCCTACGCGGAATCGCCGTTCCTGGAGGGGCTCGAGCCAGGGTTTCCGCGTACGCCGATGACGTATCTGCTTTCGTGTCGTCCCGGGACGATATCGAGGCGGTACAGAAGGCGCTTGACCGGTACGAGAAGGTGACAGGGGCCAAGATAAACCGCGACAAGTCTTCCGGCTTGCGGTTAGGTGCCTGGAAGGGGGTCGCTCTTCCGGGCCGCTTCGGTTGGACGGATGGACCTGTCCGCATTCTTGGAGTGTGGTTTGGACCGGACCTCCAGCTGGAGAAGAATTGGTCTGAAGTACTTGCAAAGGTCGGTTCTGCCGGCAAGACTTGGAATCGACGGCGGTTGTCCGTGAAGGGCAGGGCGGAGGTGTGTGTTACATACATTTTCCCCCTGATTCTTTATCGATTGTCTGTACTTCCTCTCTGTGGGACCCATTGGAAGGCGCTCGAGCGATCGCTATCCTCCATTTTATGGAGGGGACGCGTGAACAGGGTCGACAGACGAGTCTGCACTAAACGTCCGTGTCATGGGGGGCTGGGAATGCCGCACCTCTTGAGTCACGTCCGTGCCTCTAGGTTGGCTTTCCTACGCCGCGCATTGACTGGGAGAGATCCGATTCTGGAGGGGATTGTTAGGGACGCCTTCCCTAGCCTTACCATCAGTCCCCCCATCTCGAGGGTTGAGCGCCGTCGTAAACCCCGGGACGAGTCGGATTTCATCCGCGAGTGTCGGTCGGCCTTGAGGGCCATTCCCCGGTCCAGTGACCTGTCACGGCCTAGGAAGGTCTTCTATCGTGGATTAGTGGAGGGGCCCGCGAAGGATTCCCTACGTGATACGCTCGGCTTGTCGGAGGAGGAGTTTCGCTCCTACTGGTCTTGGGCGCCAGCGGCGGATTACCTCAGTAACCCTGAGTTTTCGCTTACCTGGCGATTGGCTCGGAATCGGCTGCCTCTCAACGACAAGGCTTTCATATGGGGTTTGGCGGATTTGCCAGACTGTGAACGGTGTGGTCTTGGCTTAGAAGAAACGGCTGCGCACGCCTTCTACCATTGCCCCCGGGTCCGCCCCTTATGGGACCATGTCGGCGAGCTGACGGCTCGTCTCGCTCCCGAACAGCTTGTGTCCATTGATCGCGCATACGCGTGTGACAATGTGTCGCCCCCGTATTCCGGGGAGAAACGAATGGTGTTTCTGATGCTGATGGCCACGGCTCGAATGGTGATTTGGACGACGCGAATGGAGGAAGTCTTGCGGGGCAACCGTCTTTCTCATCAGCATCTAATCCTATTCTTTGAGCATCAGCTCAAGATGAAGATTAGATCTGATAGAAAACGATTGCATTCGACAGTCTTTAGCGAAAGGTGGGTAAAAGAGGCGAGCTTGGTTCGTGTGACCGGGGCTAGCCTTGATTTTCTCTTCTAGGTCAACCTATTGCACATCGGGGTGGCTTCCTGTGGAACCCTCCCCTTGGTTAGGATTAGACAAGCTTCAGTGTACCTAGTTAATGTGAGTAAGTGTTGTTCCTGGCCTGTAACCCGGCTACTCTTTGGTTATGATCCAAGTCGAGATTCCCAACCTCCCCAGTTTGTTTCGGCCCCCTTTTATCTCGACTGGGTCAGCTTTATATTTTCCCTTTCCCGCATAATATTTTAGCCTTCTTCCCACTCCCTTAGCGAGAGTTGCCTCTTGATTGTGTCCCCTGGGCAGAATACAGCGGCCTCTCTATTTTGAGGGTTGGACGGTCCCCTACTAACATCTGTTATGTTTAGTTTGTATTTTGTGTTTATATTTATTTGATTATTGGGTTCATCTCCCTCCCCTCTCATTCTATCATTATTAAAATTTTATGTATTTTATGTATTATCATCAAATTTTTATGGTGTGGGGCGCGTTTTTGGTAGGTTCCCCTTGAGAGGATGCGGTATTATGGTGGTTGGAGGATTGTTTGGTGACGGACGAGTTCTTGTGGTGAATGGGTAAATTGTAATGTATGAATGGGTCGTGAATCTGATTAGCTAGGTATAGGATAGTTAGTTTGGACCAGCCTTTACCCCTCCCCTTCATCGGCCACGTGCCACAATTATGTATAAAAACATAATAAATCCTCAGGGTTTGTATTAAGTTCATCCCCTGGTGTGTTGTTTTTGCTACTGACTTGTTTCCTTTGCGTCGAAAAGATAAGCTTTAAGTTTACATTTTTGCAACCTTTTTTTTGACTTTCAGTTTTCCTCGTTCTATTTTGCATTTGCCTATTTTTTTTCTCCTTATTTTCCGTTTTATTTTTGCTTTTTGTATTATTTTGCCTTTTTCTTTCAGTTTTTGTTTTCTTTTTTAAATTTTCCTTGTTTTCGTAGTCCATTCTTTCTTCTTTTGTTTGAGTTGTTTATTACCGTTTGAGTTGTTTATTACCGTTTGAGTTTGTACGTTTTTTCTTGTTTATTTTGGTTATTATTTTATACGTCTCTGGAAACACCAACATACCTTTAAAAAAGCAACAAAAGCTTAATTGTTCGGCGTGGTGGGCCGAAAAATCCCATCATGGCCGACAATAACATTGAGGAAAATACACCGCCTTCACAACCGGTGTCACCCCAGAAAACGGCCTGGGGGAAAAACAGGCCCCCGGAAAAAGATGCAGCATATTACTGCGAACAGAGAAAAAAATTCGAGGAATCATTCAAAGGCAATGAATTCCTCACGATTCAAGAAGCGCTGAATGCTGTCGACACGAGAACAATATCTCTCCTAACTTCGGATATAAAAACCCGAAAGTTGATCGGCGTCGGCAGAGAGGTAATGGAGGAGGCCTTAAGAACCTTACAAATCAACCCCAAATTTCTGGCGCGGAGGACAAATGCTCTGTGGGACATACTCCTCGCCACGGAAGAGCAGGCAAAGGCTCTGGCAGGAAGCCTACTTGCAACAAAGAACCTGCGCATTCAGACCGAATACATGGGAACCCGCAGGACCAAGGTTACGATCCACGGGGTCCCAGTAGATATCAACGAGGACAGGATGGGGGCCTTCTTCGCCAAATATGGCGAGGTGAACGACGTCAAGGCCCTCGTTAGCAAAGGCGGCATCCTGACCGGCGACATGGAGGTGCAAGTAACCTTGAACAGGGAAAACTTCCAAGAGATCCCAAACACCTTGGTGTGCCGAAAAAGAAGAATGCTGGTCGTGGTGGAGGGGAGGAAGCCATGCTGTTGGGCGTGTGGTGCGTCAGGACACATGTCCAAGGAGTGCCCTGGCAAAAATAAAGTCATGCCGATGCCCCCTCCAGCAGCAGCAACAACAACAGTAGTGGTTGAAAAACCATCCGGGAAACCTTCCCAAGAAGCCTGGAAAGAGGTGGATAAGGGGCGGAAAAATACAACTGTTTCAGCCCCGCAGGAAACGCCCCCTAAAAAACACCTCGAAAAGAGGCCAAAAGAAGGACAAGCTTCAAAGGAGCAAAAAAAACAGAAGCAGCAGCAGCAGCAACAGCTCCAGCAACAAAACAGCGACATGGAGGTGGAGGAAGTGCCTCCCAAACGGGCTGCCTCCTTGAAAAGGAACCGAGAGGAAGACGAGGAGGAAGAAGAACAACATGTTGAACAAGCAGATAGACTAATTGGTCATATTAGTGACGATAGGGGCAGGGAGAAAAACAAAGTTACATCCGCCCCCTCTTCACCATTGAAAAAAGAAAAAAACACTTCTGCAGATAGGAGTCTCCCTCCCTCCCTGTCTCGCTATCCACTTCCGCCTACCACCCCCACACCCCCGCACACACCTACTCCTACTGCTTCAGACCCTCCAATTCCCCAATCACCCCTCCCTACTCCAACCTCTTCGTCCACTCCCACTCCACCACCCCCAGATAGGGGAAAAAAGAAGAAAAGGATCTTCGGCAAGGTCGAAGAAATTTGTAGAGCAGAGAAAGGGGAGATAGACAAAAACCTCTCCTCTCGCAAGAGAGCATTACTGGGGCCTCTAATTAAACTGTCATCTGTTGATGGTAAATCAGTGGAGGACCCCAGAAATTTTCCCGGTGCCCCGGGAGTTGTCGGACTGATCCGGGATTCCGGCAGGCACTTGAAAGTCTGGACCCATCTCTTCGAAGCCAGAGAAGCCTTCCCAGAGATAAGGATGGTGGAGACTGGGTCGCAAGATCTTAAAAAAATGCACTTGTTTTGTTCAGGGAGGGCCCCCGTACGTCTCCACCCTTCATTATATAGGGCCCTAAAACTAAATTACCCCACGGACGTCGGCGGGATTGTCACAGAAGGACGGATAACGTCAGAGTTAGGAGTGGGGAGCCTGGGACAATCCGTCGGGGTCCTTTCACCCGCAGATTTCCGTCCTGTATGTGAATAGGTTTATTGCACTTCTTCTTTTCTTTCTTTGCAGGCTTAGAAAATGTCTATTAAGATAGCGACTTTGAATGTGAGGGGCTTAAGGGATCGGGGTAAGGCTGCCCGCCTGCTCCGGGACCTTCTGTCCCTGGATGTGGATGTTGCCGCGATCGAGGGGACCCACTTTGTTTGCAGTTCCGATGCGTGTGTGCTGGACGATGACTTTGTCGTCTATTCAGCATATGGGGACCGTTCTGCCAGAGGAGTTTCTTTGCTTGTCAGGCGTACTCTTGATGCGAAGGTGGACCTTGTGCATACCGATGCCGAGGGCCGGTTGATCGTGGCCGATATTGCCGTGAAAAGTGGTTCGTTCCGAGTCGTTGCGGTTTATGCGCCCAACGACCGGGAGGAGCGGGTCTCGTTTTTTCGGCGGTTGGGGCCGTTCCTAGTGGATTCAACGCGCCTAGTTTTAATGGGGGACTGGAATGCCATCCTGGACCCCAAGTTAGACAGGGGGCGGGGAGCTAGCGGGAGAAGGGGCGATCGTAGCCTGGTTGATCTGATCGACGATTATGGTCTCGTCGATAGATACCGGGTCGATCATCCCGGGGGGAAAATGTGGACGTGGGCTCTTAATTGGCCTTTTGACAAGGTAGTTAGCTACCTTGACAGAATGTTAGTTAGAAGAGCCGACATAGATCTACTAGATTGCCCTACGTTCCACTGGGTAGGCTATTCGGACCACAAACTCGTTTGTGCCCGGGTGGCGTTAGACTGTAGGCCTAGAATGGCTGGGTACTGGAAGTTCAATCTGTCCTTACTGGACAGGGAGGACTTTCGGGAACAGCTAATTAGACTAGTGCAGCGGGAGCTAGTGGGGGCGGTTATCGGGAATAAGTGGTGGGAACGCCTTAAGTGTAGGATTAGGTCCTTCACCACTGATTTCAGCAAACGGCTCGCTCTAGATAGAGCTGATAAGGTGAAGACACTCAAGTCTAGTTATTCCCGGGCGGTGGCTGGGGGGGATCCCCTAGAGATAGCCTTAGCTAAGGAGGCCCTGGATCGTTCGAATAGCGAGCGGTACATGGGCCAGGTAATTAGACATAAGTTAAGCAAGATGTCTTCCGAAGCTGTGAATTTGGGCGCAGATCTGCGCAGGGAAGAGGTCCGTCGAGGTGGCGATCGTTACATTCGTGAAGTCGAATCCCCGGAGGGGCGTACTCTTCGGGCCACTGACGACATGTGCGAGGCGTTTCGGCGCCATTTCGAGAGCCGGTTTACCAAGGAGCCTGGTCTCCGTGAGGAGGAGTTTCGTAGCTATTTGGCTGACTTTCCTCGGCTTTTGCCGACTGAAGCGGCTAGCTGCGAGGGAGAGATCACGGACGGCGAAGTCTACGCGGTTTTGAAGAAGGTCGGCAGAGGCAAGTCGCCCGGTCTGGATGGTTTGCCCTATGAATTGTACTTGAGGCTGTCGCACATCTTTGTTCCGATTTTGACTGCAGTGTTCAACAACTGGTTTCGGTCGGGGTCCATCCCCAATCGGATCACCAGGGGCGTGATCACTCTGTTGAAAAAGGGCAAAGGTGGTGGGGGGAAACTAGATGACTACAGGCCCATAACTCTGCTAAACACAGAGTTAAAGATTATGGCCAAGATCCTGCAGGAGCGTTTGCAGTCAGTTGCCGAGTCTCTGTTGGGACCTGAGCAGACTTGTTCTGTGAGGGGCCGAACAATTCAGAGCAACCTGCATCTGATCCGCACGATCATAGAGGGTGTAAAAGACGACGAGCAAGCCGCGCTGATCAATTTGGATCAGTCCAAGGCATTTGATAGGGTCGACCATCGCTACCTTGCTACTGTCCTGCAGGCCGCTGGATTCGCACCCAACTTCTGCCGCTGGATTAGCCTCCTGTATCGCTCCCCCAGTGCTGTGGTACAGGTGAACGGAAGGTTGTCGGACGCGTTCGTGCTGTCTAGGTCGGTTCGTCAGGGTTGTCCGCTGTCGCCTCTCCTTTATGCTTTGGCGTTGGAGCCTCTCCTTCGCCGGCTGAAGGACGAGACCGGCAGTCCGGCCCTACGCGGAATCGCCGTTCCTGGAGGGGCTCGAGCCAGGGTTTCCGCGTACGCCGATGACGTATCTGCTTTCGTGTCGTCCCGGGACGATATCGAGGCGGTACAGAAGGCGCTTGACCGGTACGAGAAGGTGACAGGGGCCAAGATAAACCGCGACAAGTCTTCCGGCTTGCGGTTAGGTGCCTGGAAGGGGGTCGCTCTTCCGGGCCGCTTCGGTTGGACGGATGGACCTGTCCGCATTCTTGGGGTGTGGTTTGGACCGGACCTCCAGCTGGAGAAGAATTGGTCTGAAGTACTTGCAAAGGTCGGTTCTGCCGGCAAGACTTGGAATCGACGGCGGTTGTCCGTGAAGGGCAGGGCGGAGGTGTGTGTTACATACATTTTCCCCCTGATTCTTTATCGATTGTCTGTACTTCCTCTCTGTGGGACCCATTGGAAGGCGCTCGAGCGATCGCTATCCTCCATTTTATGGAGGGGACGCGTGAACAGGGTCGACAGACGAGTCTGCACTAAACGTCCGTGTCATGGGGGGCTGGGAATGCCGCACCTCTTGAGTCACGTCCGTGCCTCTAGGTTGGCTTTCCTACGCCGCGCATTGACTGGGAGAGATCCGATTCTGGAGGGGATTGTTAGGGACGCCTTCCCTAGCCTTACCATCAGTCCCCCCATCTCGAGGGTTGAGCGCCGTCGTAAACCCCGGGACGAGTCGGATTTCATCCGCGAGTGTCGGTCGGCCTTGAGGGCCATTCCCCGGTCCAGTGACCTGTCACGGCCTAGGAAGGTCTTCTATCGTGGATTAGTGGAGGGGCCCGCGAAGGATTCCCTACGTGATACGCTCGGCTTGTCGGAGGAGGAGTTTCGCTCCTACTGGTCTTGGGCGCCAGCGGCGGATTACCTCAGTAACCCTGAGTTTTCGCTTACCTGGCGATTGGCTCGGAATCGGCTGCCTCTCAACGACAAGGCTTTCATATGGGGTTTGGCGGATTTGCCAGACTGTGAACGGTGTGGTCTTGGCTTAGAAGAAACGGCTCCGCACGCCTTCTACCATTGCCCCCGGGTCCGCCCCTTATGGGACCATGTCGGCGAGCTGACGGCTCGTCTCGCTCCCGAACAGCTTGTGTCCATTGATCGCGCATACGCGTGTGACAATGTGTCGCCCCCGTATTCCGGGGTGAAACGAATGGTGTTTCTGACGCTGCTGGCCACGGCTCGAATGGTGATTTGGACGACGCGAAAGGAGGAAGTCTTGCGGGGCAACCGTCTTTCTCATCGGCATCTAATCCTATTCTTTGAGCATCAGCTCAAGATGAAGATTAGATCTGATAGAAAACGATTGCATTCGACAGTCTTTAGCGAAAGGTGGGTAAAAGAGGCGAGCTTGGTTCGTGTGACCGGGGCTAGCCTTGATTTTCTCTTCTAGGTCAACCTATTGCACATCGGGGTGGCTTCCTGTGGAACCCTCCCCTTGGTTAGGTTAGACAAGCTTCAGTGTACCTAGTTAATGTGAGTAAATGTTGTTCCTGGCCTGTATCCCGGCTGCTCTTTGGTTATGGTCCAAGTCGAGATTCCCAACCTCCCCAGTTTGTTTTGGCCCCACCTTTTTTATCTCGACTGGGTCAGCTTTACATTTTCCCATTCCGGCATAATATTTTCTCCGCTTTCTCACTCCCTTAGCGAGAGCGTCTCTTGATTCTGTCCCCTGGGCAGAATACAGCGGCCTCTCTGTTTTTGAGGGTTGGACGGTCCCTACTAACATGTGTTATGTTTAGTTTGTATTTTGTTTTTATTTTTATTTATTATCGGGTTCACCTCCCTCCTCTTGCATTCTATCATTATTAGAATTTTATGTATATCATTTATGTATCATCAAATTTTTATGGATTGGGGCGCGTTTTGGTAGGTTCCCTTGGAGTGGATGTGGTATTATGGTGGTTGGAGGATTGAACGGTGATGGATGGGTTCTTGTGGTGAATGAGTAAATTGTAATGTATGAATGGGTCGTGAGTCAGATTAGCTAGGTATAAGATAGTAAGTGTTGACCAGCCTTTTCCCCCTCCCCTTTTTGGCCTTGTGCCACAATTGTAACCTTTGTTGCAATAAATCCTCAGGGTTTGTATTAAGTTCATCCCCTGGTGTGTTGTTGTTTTCGTGCACTCGCTAGTTACATACATATACCCCCCAGGTGTCTTGTTTCATTCTTGGGTGGGTTGGACTAGCAGTTGGAAAAAGTACCGATAAGTGTTTAAAGTTTTTCATTTTTGTTTCAAAGCTATTCTTTTTTGATTTAGTTGATTTGCATTTAATTTTTTGTTTATTTGTATCCGTGTTTATTTTTTGTTATTTTTTTACCTTTTGTTTCCCTCCTCACTGTTTTTTGTTTGTTTGCTTTGGTTGCACTTTTGTTTAAATTTATCCTTTTGTTGTCCACCGTTTTCTTTATTCATTTTATGTTTGTTTAAAAAACTAAAAAAGACATTCGTTCTATCGTGGTGGTCGTCGCAGGCCGCCATGAATGAGAACGAGAAAAACATAACACCGCCGGTGTCGGTGGAAAATTCAGCCTGGTCTGAGAATAGGCCAAGGCCAAAAAAAGATGCAGACTATTATGAGGCCCAAAGAAAAACGTACGAGGGGTCGTTCAAGGAGAACGAGTTCTTAACGATTCCCGGGGCCCTTGAAGCAGTGGAAACCAGAACTATCTCCCTGCTAACATCAGATAGCAAAAGTAGAAAGCTGACAGGAGTCAGCAGAGAGACTATGGAGGAGGTCCTCAAGACCTTAAAAATATTTCCAAAAGTACTGGCAAGGAGGTCAAATGCCTTATGGGACCTTCTCCTACCAACGGAACAAGAGGCCAAGCAGCTGGCAGGCAGCATACTAATATCAAAAAACTTAAAGCTGCAAACTGAATATATGGGCACCCGTAGGACGAAAATAACAGTTCACGGCGTGCCTGTAGACATCCCAAATGACAGGATGGGTGCCTTCTTCGCCCAATACGGGAAGGTCGAAGAGGTGAAGGCAATAGTGGGCAAATCCGGAATTGCCACCGGTGATGTCGAATTGCAGGTGACTCTTAACCAGGAAGAGTTCAGAAGAGTCCCCAACATCCTGGTCTGCAGGAAGAGGAGGATGTGGGTCGTTGTGGAGGGCAGGCGGCCGAATTGCTGGGTGTGCGGTATCTCGGGACACATGGCAAGGGAGTGCCCGACAAAAAAGCCCCAACCGGTGATCCAGCCCACTACAGAAGGTACAGACGCCAAAAAAACGGCAGAAGCCAAAAGCGCTGAGGGCGCCTGGAAGGAGGTGGCAAGTGGAAAGAAGGGGAAGAGTGCATCAGCTCCCCCGCAAAAGAGTGCACCAGCTCCCCCCCAAAGCGAGAAGCAGCAGCAACCACCACCAAAGCAGCTGGCAGAAAAACAGCAGAAGAAGGAGGGGGGAAAACCAGAAGGGACGGAAAAACAGTCGCCCAAGAAGCAACAACAAAAGACGCAACAGCAGCAACCTCAGGCGGAGGAAGGCATGGAGGTCGACAAAATGCCTCCCCCTAGAACACCCTCTCTAAAGAGAAGCAGGGAAGAGGAGGAGGAGGGGGAAGTAGATGCGGAAAAAAATAGACATTCGGGGCGTAGTAGGAAGGAGGAGGGCATGGAAAAAACCAGGTCCACTTCCACTCCTGCTAACCCCAAAGAAACAGTGGAGGCCCCCAAAAGTAGGAGTCTCCCCCCTTCCCCGTCGCGTGCCTCGCGGGCACCGTCCCCTTCTCCCTCAAACACTTCCCGGGGTTCGTCACCACAGCGATTGTCCGATCCCCAGCCCCAGGATTCCAAAACAACCAAGAAGAAAAAGAAAAAACTCTTCGCGGGGCCGGAAGACATTTGTAAGGTAGAGGGGGAAGAGCATAAAAAGAGCCAGTCCGGCCGAAAAAGGGTCCAACTAGGACTTTTGTATAAGAAAGTCTCGGTAGGGGGGAAATCAGTGGAAGATCCCCGCAACTTTCCGGGTGCCCCGGGGGTTCTTACATGCATAAGGGATACCGGTGGCCCGTTAAAGGTATGGAGTCACATAACGGAGGCAAAAGAAGCCTTCAACAACATCAGAATGGCGGAAATTGATTCCCCATACCTAAGAAAAATGCGCCAATACTGTGCTGGGAGGGTCCCTGTTATTCTCCACCCCTCACTATATAGGTGCCTTAAATTAATGTACCCCACGGACGTCGGCGGGATTGTCCTAGATGGACATATGACGTCAGAGCTAGGTGTAGGGAGCCTAGGACATTCCGTCGGGGTCCTAACTGACTCAGATTTCCTCCCCGTATGTGAGTAGGTTAATTCTGTCTCTTATTTTACAGGTCTTAGAAGATGTCAACCAAGATAGCGACTCTGAATGTGAAGGGCTTAAGGGATCGGGGTAAGGCTGCCCGCCTGCTCCGGGACCTTCTGTCCCTGGATGTGGATGTTGCCGCGATCGAAGAGACACACTTTGTTTGCAGTGCCGATGCGTGTGTGCTGGAGAACGACTTTGTCGTCTATTCAGCATATGGGGACCGGTTTGCCAGAGGGGTTTCTTTGCTTGTCAGACGGACTCTTGATGCGAAGGTGGACCTTGTGCATACCGATGCCGAGGGCCGGTTGATCGTGGCCGATATTGCCGTGAAAAGTGGTTCGTTCCGAGTCGTTGCGGTTTATGCGCCCAACGACCGGGAGGAGCGGGTCTCGTTTTTTCGGCGGTTGGGGCCGTTCCTGGTGGATTCAACGCGCCTAGTTTTAATGGGGGACTGGAATGCCATCCTGGACCCCAAGTTAGACAGGGGGCGGGGAGCTAGCGGGAGAAGGGGCGATCGTAGCCTGGTTGATCTGATCGACGATTATGGTCTCGTCGATAGATACCGGGTCGATCATCCCGGGGGGAAAATGTGGACGTGGGCTCTTAATTGGCCTTTTGACAAGGTAGTTAGCTACCTTGACAGAATGTTAGTTAGAAGAGCCGACATAGATCTACTAGATTGCCCTACGTTCCACTGGGTAGGCTATTCGGACCACAAACTCGTTTGTGCCCGGGTGGCGTTAGACTGTAGGCCTAGAATGGCTGGGTACTGGAAGTTCAATCTGTCCTTACTGGACAGGGAGGACTTTCGGGAACAGCTAATTAGACTAGTGCAGCGGGAGCTAGTGGGGGCGGTTATCGGGAATAAGTGGTGGGAACGCCTTAAGTGTAGGATTAGGTCCTTCACCACTGATTTCAGCAAACGGCTCGCTCTAGATAGAGCTGACAAGGTGAAGACGCTTAAAACTAGTTACACCCGGGCGGTGGCTGGGGGGGATCCCCTAGAGATAGCCTTAGCTAAGGAGGCCCTGGATCGTTCGAATAGCGAGCGGTACATGGGCCAGGTAATTAGACATAAGTTAAGCAAGATGTCTTCCGAAGCTGTGAATTTGGGCGCAGATCTGCGCAGGGAAGAGGTCCGTCGAGGTGGCGATCGTTACATTCGTGAAGTCGAATCCCCGGAGGGGCGTACTCTTCGGGCCACTGACGACATGTGCGAGGCGTTTCGGCGCCATTTCGAGAGCCGGTTTACCAAGGAGCCTGGTCTCCGTGAGGAGGAGTTTCGTAGCTATTTGGCTGACTTTCCTCGGCTTTCGCCGACTGAAGCGGCTAGCTGCGAGGGAGAGATCACGGACGGCGAAGTCTACGCGGTTTTGAAGAAGGTCGGCAGAGGCAAGTCGCCCGGTCTGGATGGTTTGCCCTATGAATTGTACTTGAGGCTGTCGCACATCTTTGTTCCGATTTTGACTGCAGTGTTCAACAACTGGTTTCGGTCGGGGTCCATCCCCAATCGGATCACCAGGGGCGTGATCACTCTGTTGAAAAAGGGCAAAGGTGGTGGGGGGAAACTAGATGACTACAGGCCCATAACTCTGCTAAACACAGAGTTAAAGATTATGGCCAAGATCCTGCAGGAGCGTTTGCAGTCAGTTGCCGAGTCTCTGTTGGGACCTGAGCAGACTTGTTCTGTGAGGGGCCGAACAATTCAGAGCAACCTGCATCTGATCCGCACGATCATAGAGGGTGTAAAAGACGACGAGCAAGCCGCGCTGATCAATTTGGATCAGTCCAAGGCATTTGATAGGGTCGACCATCGCTACCTTGCTACTGTCCTGCAGGCCGCTGGATTCGCACCCAACTTCTGCCGCTGGATTAGCCTCCTGTATCGCTCCCCCAGTGCTGTGGTACAGGTGAACGGAAGGTTGTCGGACGCGTTCGTGCTGTCTAGGTCGGTTCGTCAGGGTTGTCCGCTGTCGCCTCTCCTTTATGCTTTGGCGTTGGAGCCTCTCCTTCGCCGGCTGAAGGACGAGACCGGCAGTCCGGCCCTACGCGGAATCGCCGTTCCTGGAGGGGCTCGAGCCAGGGTTTCCGCGTACGCCGATGACGTATCTGCTTTCGTGTCGTCCCGGGACGATATCGAGGCGGTACAGAAGGCGCTTGACCGGTACGAGAAGGTGACAGGGGCCAAGATAAACCGCGACAAGTCTTCCGGCTTGCGGTTAGGTGCCTGGAAGGGGGTCGCTCTTCCGGGCCGCTTCGGTTGGACGGATGGACCTGTCCGCATTCTTGGAGTGTGGTTTGGACCGGACCTCCAGCTGGAGAAGAATTGGTCTGAAGTACTTGCAAAGGTCGGTTCTGCCGGCAAGACTTGGAATCGACGGCGGTTGTCCGTGAAGGGCAGGGCGGAGGTGTGTGTTACATACATTTTCCCCCTGATTCTTTATCGATTGTCTGTACTTCCTCTCTGTGGGACCCATTGGAAGGCGCTCGAGCGATCGCTATCCTCCATTTTATGGAGGGGACGCGTGAACAGGGTCGACAGACGAGTCTGCACTAAACGTCCGTGTCATGGGGGGCTGGGAATGCCGCACCTCTTGAGTCACGTCCGTGCCTCTAGGTTGGCTTTCCTACGCCGCGCATTGACTGGGAGAGATCCGATTCTGGAGGGGATTGTTAGGGACGCCTTCCCTAGCCTTACCATCAGTCCCCCCATCTCGAGGGTTGAGCGCCGTCGTAAACCCCGGGACGAGTCGGATTTCATCCGCGAGTGTCGGTCGGCCTTGAGGGCCATTCCCCGGTCCAGTGACCTGTCACGGCCTAGGAAGGTCTTCTATCGTGGATTAGTGGAGGGGCCCGCGAAGGATTCCCTACGTGATACGCTCGGCTTGTCGGAGGAGGAGTTTCGCTCCTACTGGTCTTGGGCGCCAGCGGCGGATTACCTCAGTAACCCTGAGTTTTCGCTTACCTGGCGATTGGCTCGGAATCGGCTGCCTCTCAACGACAAGGCTTTCATATGGGGTTTGGCGGATTTGCCAGACTGTGAACGGTGTGGTCTTGGCCTAGAAGAAACGGCTCCGCACGCCTTCTACCATTGCCCCCGGGTCCGCCCCTTATGGGACCATGTCGGCGAGCTGACGGCTCGTCTCGCTCCCGAACAGCTTGTGTCCATTGATCGCGCATACGCGTGTGACAATGTGTCGCCCCCGTATTCCGGGGTGAAACGAATGGTGTTTCTGACGCTGCTGGCCACGGCTCGAATGGTGATTTGGACGACGCGAAAGGAGGAAGTCTTGCGGAGCAACCGTCTTTCTCATCAGCATCTGATCCTATTCTTTGAGCATCAGCTCAAGATGAAGATTAGATCTGATAGAAAACGATTGCATTCGACAGTCTTTAGCGAAAGGTGGGTAAAAGAGGCGAGCTTGGTTCGTGTGACCGGGGCTAGCCTTGATTTTCTCTTCTAGGTCAACCTATTGCACATCGGGGTGGCTTCCTGTGGAACCCTCCCCTTGGTTAGGATTAGACAAGCTTCAGTGTACCTAGTTAATATGAGTAAGTGTTGTTCCTGGCCTGTAACCCGGCTACTCTTTGGTTATGATCCAAGTCGAGATTCCCAACCTCCCCAGTTTGTTTCGGCCCCCTTTTATCTCGACTGGGTCAGCTTTATATTTTCCCTTTCCCGCATAATATTTTAGCCTTCTTCCCACTCCCTTAGCGAGAGTTGCCTCTTGATTTTGTCCCCAGGGCAGAATACAGCGGCCTCTCTATTTTGAGGGTTGGACGGTCCCCTACTAACATCTGTTATGTTTAGTTTGTATTTTGTGTTTATATTTATTTGATTATTGGGTTCATCTCCCTCCCCTCTCATTCTATCATTATTAAAATTTTATGTATTTTATGTATTATCATCAAATTTTTATGGTGTGGGGCGCGTTTTTTGGTAGGTTCCCCTTGAGAGGATGCGGTATTATGGTGGTTGGAGGATTGTTTGGTGACGGACGAGTTCTTGTGGTGAATGGGTAAATTGTAATGTATGAATGGGTCGTGTGTCAGATTAGCTAGGTATAAGATAGTAAGTGTTGACCAGCCTTTTCCCCCTCCCCTTTTTGGCCTTGTGCCACAATTGTAACCTTTGTTACAATAAATCCTCAGGGTTTGTATTAAGTTCATCCCCTAGTATATTGTTTTTTGCTACTGACTTGTTTCCTTTGCGTCGAAAAGATAAGCTTTAAGTTTACATTTTTGCAACCTTTTTTGACTTTCAGTTTTCCTCGTTCTATTTTTTGTCTAATTTTTCTCTTTATTTTCCGTTTTATTTTTGCTTTTTGTATTATTTTGCCTTTTTCTTTCAGTTTTTGTTTTCTTTTTTAAATTTTCCTTGTTTTCGTAGTCCATTTTTCTTCTTTTGTTTGAGTTGTTTATTACCGTTTGAGTTGTTTATTACCGTTTGAGTTTGTACGTTTTTTCTTGTTTATTTTGATTATTATTTTTTACGTATGTGAAACACCAATATAAGTTAAAGAAAGCAACAAAAGCTTAATTGTTCGGCGTGGTGGGCCGAAAAATCCCATCATGGCCGACAACAATATTGACAAAGACAATACACCGCCTTCACAACCGGTGTCACCCCCAAAAACGGCCTGGGGTAAAAACAGGCCGCCAGAAAAAGATCCAGCCTTTTACTGCGAGCAAAGGAAAAAGTTTGAGGATTCATTCCAAGGGAATGAATTCATTACTATTCAAGAAGCCTTGGATGCAGTCGACACCAGGACAATCTCTCTTCTAACTTCGGAGGTAAAGACCCGGAAGTTGATCGGTGTCGGCAGAGAAGTGATGGAGGCGGCCTTGAAGTCTCTACAAATTTACCCAAAACTCCTGGCTCGAAGGACAAACGCTCTGTGGGATATACTCCTAGCTACAGAGGAGCAGGCAAAGGCACTGGCTGGAAGTCTGCTCTCAACTAAGAACCTGCGCATGCAGACAGAGTACATGGGAACTCGCAGAACCAAGGTAACAATTCACGGTGTCCCAGCAGATATCAGCGAGGACAGGATGGGGGCCTTTTTCGTTAAATATGGTGAAGTGAACGAAGTTAAGGCCCTTGTCAGTAAAAGCGGCATCCAAACAGGGGACATAGAAGTCCAAATAACTGTCAACAGGGAAAACTTTCGGGAAATTCCAAACACCCTGGTGTGCCGAAAGAGAAGAATGCTGGTTGTTGTCGAGGGAAGAAAGCCGTGCTGCTGGGCGTGTGGTGCGTCAGGGCACATGTCCAAGGAATGCCCTGGCAAAAATGTTAAACCAATGCCCCCTCCAGCAGCAACAACAGCAGCAGTGGTTGTGAAAGAGACAACCGGAAAACCTCCCGTAGAAGCCTGGAAAGAGGTGGATAGGGGGCGAAAAAATATGAGCGATCCAGCTCCGAAGGAGACGCCCCAAAAGAAACAGCCCGAAAAGAGGCAAAAAGAAGTACAGCCTTCAAAGGTGTACGAAAAAGAGAAACAAAAACAGCAACAACAACAACAGAAACAAAAACAGCAGAAGAGTCCAAAAAGTCCGGAAAAAAGTCCGGAAAAGCAAAACAGCGACATGGAGGTGGAGGAAGTGCCTCCCAAACGGGCCACCTCCTTGAAAAGAAACCGGGAGGAAGATGAGGAGGAACAAGAGGAACAAGTGAAGCAGATTCATAGGCTAATTGGACAGATTAGTGAAGAGAGGGGTAGGGAAACAAACAGATGTACATCCGTCCCCTCTTCACCAGCTAAAAAGGAAAAAAACACTCCAGCTGATAGGAGTCTCCCTCCTTCCCTGTCTCGATTTCCACTCCCTGCTAGCAACCCCACACCCCCGCACACACCTACTCCTACTGCATCAGACCCTCCAACTCCCCAACCATCCCTCCCTACTCCAGCCCGTTCATCCACTCCCACTCCACCACCCCCAGATAGGGGAAAAAAGAAAAAAAGAATCTTCGGCAAAGTCGAGGAAATTTGCAGAGCGGATAAGGGGGAGATAGATAAGAACCTCTCCTCCCGCAAGAGGGCACTGTTGGGTCCTCTAATCAAGCTGTCATCCGTTGACGGCAAATCAGTTGAGGATCCTAGAAATTTTCCTCGTGCCCCGGGAGTGGTTGGACTTATCCGGGACACAGGCAAACACATGAAAGTGTGGGCCCATCTCTTTGAGGCCAGAGAGGCCTTCCCAGAGATAAGGATGAGTGAGATGGGCGCACAAGATTTGAAAAGAATGCAGATGTTTTGTGCAGGGAGGGCCCCCGTACGTCTCCATCCATCACTATATAGGGCCCTAAAACTAAATTACCCCACGGACGTCGGCGGGATTGTCACAGAAGGACGGATGACGTCGGAGTTAGGAGTGGGGAGCCTGGGACAATCCGTCGGGGTCCTTTCACCCGCAGATTTCCGTCCTGTATGTGAATAGGTTTATTGCACTTCTTCTTTTCTTTCTTTGCAGGCTTAGAAGATGTCTATTAAGATAGCGACTTTGAATGTGAGGGGCTTAAGGGATCGGGGTAAGGCTTCCCGCCTGCTCCGGGACCTTCTGTCCCTGGATGTGGATGTTGCCGCGATCGAGGAGACCCACTTTGTTTGCAGTTCCGATGCGTGTGTGCTGGACGATGACTTTGTCGTCTATTCAGCATATGGGGACCGTTCTGCCAGAGGAGTTTCTTTGCTTGTCAGGCGTACTCTTGATGCGAAGGTGGACCTTGTGCATACCGATGCCGAGGGCCGGTTGATCGTGGCCGATATTGCCGTGAAAAGTGGTTCGTTCCGAGTCGTTGCGGTTTATGCGCCCAACGACCGGGAGGAGCGGGTCTCGTTTTTTCGGCGGTTGGGGCCGTTCCTAGTGGATTCAACGCGCCTAGTTTTAATGGGGGACTGGAATGCCATCCTGGACCCCAAGTTAGACAGGGGGCGGGGAGCTAGCGGGAGAAGGGGCGATCGTAGCCTGGTTGATCTGATCGACGATTATGGTCTCGTCGATAGATACCGGGTCGATCATCCCGGGGGGAAAATGTGGACGTGGGCTCTTAATTGGCCTTTTGACAAGGTAGTTAGCTACCTTGACAGAATGTTAGTTAGAAGAGCCGACATAGATCTATTAGATTGCCCTACGTTCCACTGGGTAGGCTACACGGACCACAAACTCGTTTGTGCCCGGGTGGCGTTAGACCATAGGCCTAGAATGGCTGGCTACTGGAAGTTCAATCTGTCCTTACTGGACAGGGAGGACTTTCGGGAACAGCTAATTAGACTAGTGCAGCGGGAGCTAGTGGGGGCGGTTATCGGGAATAAGTGGTGGGAACGCCTTAAGTGTAGGATTAGGTCCTTCACCACTGATTTCAGCAAACGGCTCGCTCTAGATAGAGCTGATAAGGTGAAGACACTCAAGTCTAGTTATTCCCGGGCGGTGGCTGGGGGGGATCCCCTAGAGATAGCCTTAGCTAAGGAGGCCCTGGATCGTTCGAATAGCGAGCGGTACATGGGCCAGGTAATTAGACATAAGTTAAGCAAGATGTCTTCCGAAGCTGTGAACTTGGGCGCAGATCTGCGCAGGGAAGAGGTCCGTCGAGGTGGCGATCGTTACATTCGTGAAGTCGAATCCCCGGAGGGGCGTACTCTTCGGGCCACTGACGACATGTGCGAGGCGTTTCGGCGCCATTTCGAGAGCCGGTTTACCAAGGAGCCTGGTCTCCGTGAGGAGGAGTTTCGTAGCTATTTGGCTGACTTTCCTCGGCTTTCGCCGACTGAAGCGGCTAGCTGCGAGGGAGAGATCACGGACGGCGAAGTCTACGCGGTTTTGAAGAAGGTCGGCAGAGGCAAGTCGCCCGGTCTGGATGGTTTGCCCTATGAATTGTACTTGAGGCTGTCGCACATCTTTGTTCCGATTTTGACTGCAGTGTTCAACAACTGGTTTCGGTCGGGGTCCATCCCCAATCGGATCACCAGGGGCGTGATCACTCTGTTGAAAAAGGGCAAAGGTGGTGGGGGGAAACTAGATGACTACAGGCCCATAACTCTGCTAAACACAGAGTTAAAGATTATGGCCAAGATCCTGCAGGAGCGTTTGCAGTCAGTTGCCGAGTCTCTGTTGGGACCTGAGCAGACTTGTTCTGTGAGGGGCCGAACAATTCAGAGCAACCTGCATCTGATCCGCACGATCATAGAGGGTGTAAAAGACGACGAGCAAGCCGCGCTGATCAATTTGGATCAGTCCAAGGCATTTGATAGGGTCGACCATCGCTACCTTGCTACTGTCCTGCAGGCCGCTGGATTCGCACCCAACTTCTGCCGCTGGATTAGCCTCCTGTATCGCTCCCCCAGTGCTGTGGTACAGGTGAACGGAAGGTTGTCGGACGCGTTCGTGCTGTCTAGGTCGGTTCGTCAGGGTTGTCCGCTGTCGCCTCTCCTTTATGCTTTGGCGTTGGAGCCTCTCCTTCGCCGGCTGAAGGACGAGACCGGCAGTCCGGCCCTACGCGGAATCGCCGTTCCTGGAGGGGCTCGAGCCAGGGTTTCCGCGTACGCCGATGACGTATCTGCTTTCGTGTCGTCCCGGGACGATATCGAGGCGGTACAGAAGGCGCTTGACCGGTACGAGAAGGTGACAGGGGCCAAGATAAACCGCGACAAGTCTTCCGGCTTGCGGTTAGGTGCCTGGAAGGGGGTCGCTCTTCCGGGCCGCTTCGGTTGGACGGATGGACCTGTCCGCATTCTTGGAGTGTGGTTTGGACCGGACCTCCAGCTGGAGAAGAATTGGTCTGAAGTACTTGCAAAGGTCGGTTCTGCCGGCAAGACTTGGAATCGACGGCGGTTGTCCGTGAAGGGCAGGGCGGAGGTGTGTGTTACATACATTTTCCCCCTGATTCTTTATCGATTGTCTGTACTTCCTCTCTGTGGGACCCATTGGAAGGCGCTCGAGCGATCGCTATCCTCCATTTTATGGAGGGGACGCGTGAACAGGGTCGACAGACGAGTCTGCACTAAACGTCCGTGTCATGGGGGGCTGGGAATGCCGCACCTCTTGAGTCACGTCCGTGCCTCTAGGTTGGCTTTCCTACGCCGCGCATTGACTGGGAGAGATCCGATTCTGGAGGGGATTGTTAGGGACGCCTTCCCTAGCCTTACCATCAGTCCCCCCATCTCGAGGGTTGAGCGCCGTCGTAAACCCCGGGACGAGTCGGATTTCATCCGCGAGTGTCGGTCGGCCTTGAGGGCCATTCCCCGGTCCAGTGACCTGTCACGGCCTAGGAAGGTCTTCTATCGTGGATTAGTGGAGGGGCCCGCGAAGGATTCCCTACGTGATACGCTCGGCTTGTCGGAGGAGGAGTTTCGCTCCTACTGGTCTTGGGCGCCAGCGGCGGATTACCTCAGTAACCCTGAGTTTTCGCTTACCTGGCGATTGGCTCGGAATCGGCTGCCTCTCAACGACAAGGCTTTCATATGGGGTTTGGCGGATTTGCCAGACTGTGAACGGTGTGGTCTTGGCTTAGAAGAAACGGCTGCGCACGCCTTCTACCATTGCCCCCGGGTCCGCCCCTTATGGGACCATGTCGGCGAGCTGACGGCTCGTCTCGCTCCCGAACAGCTTGTGTCCATTGATCGCGCATACGCGTGTGACAATGTGTCGCCCCCGTATTCCGGGGTGAAACGAATGGTGTTTCTGACGCTGCTGGCCACGGCTCGAATGGTGATTTGGACGACGCGAAAGGAGGAAGTCTTGCGGGGCAACCGTCTTTCTCATCAGCATCTAATCCTATTCTTTGAGCATCAGCTCAAGATGAAGATTAGATCTGATAGAAAACGATTGCATTCGACAGTCTTTAGCGAAAGGTGGGTAAAAGAGGCGAGCTTGGTTCGTGTGACCGGGGCTAGCCTTGATTTTCTCTTCTAGGTCAACCTATTGCACATCGGGGTGGCTTCCTGTGGAACCCTCCCCTTGGTTAGGATTAGACAAGCTTCAGTGTACCTAGTTAATGTGAGTAAGTGTTGTTCCTGGCCTGTAACCCGGCTACTCTTTGGTTATGATCCAAGTCGAGATTCCCAACCTCCCCAGTTTGTTTCGGCCCCCCCTTTTATCTCGACTGGGTCAGCTTTATATTTTCCCTTTCCCGCATAATATTTTAGCCTTCTTCCCACTCCCTTAGCGAGAGTTGCCTCTTGATTTTGTCCCCTGGCCAGAATACAGCGGCCTCTCTATTTTGAGGGTTGGACGGTCCCCTACTAACATCTGTTATGTTTAGTTTGTATTTTGTGTTTATATTTATTTGATTATTGGGTTCATCTCCCTCCCCTCTCATTCTATCATTATTAAAATTTTATGTATTTTATGTATTATCATCAAATTTTTATGGTGTGGGGCGCGTTTTTGGTAGGTTCCCCTTGAGAGGATGCGGTATTATGGTGGTTGGAGGATTGTTTGGTGACGGACGAGTTCTTGTGGTGAATGGGTAAATTGTAATGTATGAATGGGTCGTGAATCTGATTAGCTAGGTATAGGATAGTTAGTTTGGACCAGCCTTTACCCCTCCCCTTCATCGGCCACGTGCCACAATTATGTATAAAAACATAATAAATCCTCAGGGTTTGTATTAAGTTCATCCCCTGGTGTGTTGTTGTTTTCGTGCACTCGCTAGTTACATACATATACCCCCCAGGTGTCTTGTTTCATTCTTGGGTGGGTTGGACTAGCAGTTGGAAAAAGTACCGATAAGTGTTTAAAGTTTTTCATTTTTGTTTCAAAGCTATTCTTTTTTGATTTAGTTGATTTGCATTTAATTTTTTGTTTATTTGTATCCGTGTTTATTTTTTGTTATTTTTTTACCTTTTGTTTCCCTCCTCACTGTTTTTTGTTTGTTTGCTTTGGTTGCACTTTTGTTTAAATTTATCCTTTTGTTGTCCACCGTTTTCTTTATTCATTTTATGTTTGTTTAAAAAACTAAAAAAGACATTCGTTCTATCGTGGTGGTCGTCGCAGGCCGCCATGAATGAGAACGAGAAAAACATAACACCGCCGGTGTCGGTGGAAAATTCAGCCTGGTCTGAGAATAGGCCAAGGCCAAAAAAAGATGCAGACTATTATGAGGCCCAAAGAAAAACGTACGAGGGGTCGTTCAAGGAGAACGAGTTCTTAACGATTCCCGGGGCCCTTGAAGCAGTGGAAACCAGAACTATCTCCCTGCTAACATCAGATAGCAAAAGTAGAAAGCTGACAGGAGTCAGCAGAGAGACTATGGAGGAGGTCCTCAAGACCTTAAAAATATTTCCAAAAGTACTGGCAAGGAGGTCAAATGCCTTATGGGACCTTCTCCTACCAACGGAACAAGAGGCCAAGCAGCTGGCAGGCAGCATACTAATATCAAAAAACTTAAAGCTGCAAACTGAATATATGGGCACCCGTAGGACGAAAATAACAGTTCACGGCGTGCCTGTAGACATCCCAAATGACAGGATGGGTGCCTTCTTCGCCCAATACGGGAAGGTCGAAGAGGTGAAGGCAATAGTGGGCAAATCCGGAATTGCCACCGGTGATGTCGAATTGCAGGTGACTCTTAACCAGGAAGAGTTCAGAAGAGTCCCCAACATCCTGGTCTGCAGGAAGAGGAGGATGTGGGTCGTTGTGGAGGGCAGGCGGCCGAATTGCTGGGTGTGCGGTATCTCGGGACACATGGCAAGGGAGTGCCCGACAAAAAAGCCCCAACCGGTGATCCAGCCCACTACAGAAGGTACAGACGCCAAAAAAACGGCAGAAGCCAAAAGCGCTGAGGGCGCCTGGAAGGAGGTGGCAAGTGGAAAGAAGGGGAAGAGTGCATCAGCTCCCCCGCAAAAGAGTGCACCAGCTCCCCCCCAAAGCGAGAAGCAGCAGCAACCACCACCAAAGCAGCTGGCAGAAAAACAGCAGAAGAAGGAGGGGGGAAAACCAGAAGGGACGGAAAAACAGTCGCCCAAGAAGCAACAACAAAAGACGCAACAGCAGCAACCTCAGGCGGAGGAAGGCATGGAGGTCGACAAAATGCCTCCCCCTAGAACACCCTCTCTAAAGAGAAGCAGGGAAGAGGAGGAGGAGGGGGAAGTAGATGCGGAAAAAAATAGACATTCGGGGCGTAGTAGGAAGGAGGAGGGCATGGAAAAAACCAGGTCCACTTCCACTCCTGCTAACCCCAAAGAAACAGTGGAGGCCCCCAAAAGTAGGAGTCTCCCCCCTTCCCCGTCGCGTGCCTCGCGGGCACCGTCCCCTTCTCCCTCAAACACTTCCCGGGGTTCGTCCCCACAGCGATTGTCCGATCCCCAGCCCCAGGATTCCAAAACAACCAAGAAGAAAAAGAAAAAACTCTTCGCGGGGCCGGAAGACATTTGTAAGGTAGAGGGGGAAGAGCATAAAAAGAGCCAGTCCGGCCGAAAAAGGGTCCAACTAGGACTTTTGTATAAGAAAGTCTCGGTAGGGGGGAAATCAGTGGAAGATCCCCGCAACTTTCCGGGTGCCCCGGGGGTGCTTACATGCATAAGGGATACCGGTGGCCCGTTAAAGGTATGGAGTCACATAACGGAGGCAAAAGAAGCCTTCAACAACATCAGAATGGCGGAAATTGATTCCCCATACCTAAGAAAAATGCGCCAATACTGTGCTGGGAGGGTCCCTGTTATTCTCCACCCCTCACTATATAGGTGCCTTAAATTAATGTACCCCACGGACGTCGGCGGGATTGTCCTAGATGGACATATGACGTCAGAGCTAGGTGTAGGGAGCCTAGGACATTCCGTCGGGGTCCTAACTGACTCAGATTTCCTCCCCGTATGTGAGTAGGTTAATTCTGTCTCTTATTTTACAGGTCTTAGAAGATGTTAACCAAGATAGCGACTCTGAATGTGAAGGGCTTAAGGGATCGGGGTAAGGCTGCCCGCCTGCTCCGGGACCTTCTGTCCCTGGATGTGGATGTTGCCGCGATCGAAGAGACACACTTTGTTTGCAGTGCCGATGCGTGTGTGCTGGAGAACGACTTTGTCGTCTATTCAGCATATGGGGACCGGTTTGCCAGAGGGGTTTCTTTGCTTGTCAGACGGACTCTTGATGCGAAGGTGGACCTTGTGCATACCGATGCCGAGGGCCGGTTGATCGTGGCCGATATTGCCGTGAAAAGTGGTTCGTTCCGAGTCGTTGCGGTTTATGCGCCCAACGACCGGGAGGAGCGGGTCTCGTTTTTTCGGCGGTTGGGGCCGTTCCTAGTGGATTCAACGCGCCTAGTTTTAATGGGGGACTGGAATGCCATCCTGGACCCCAAGTTAGACAGGGGGCGGGGAACTAGCGGGAGAAGGGGCGATCGTAGCCTGGTTGATCTGATCGACGATTATGGTCTCGTCGATAGATACCGGGTCGATCATCCCGGGGGGAAAATGTGGACGTGGGCTCTTAATTGGCCTTTTGACAAGGTAGTTAGCTACCTTGACAGAATGTTAGTTAGAAGAGCCGACATAGATCTACTAGATTGCCCTACGTTCCACTGGGTAGGCTATTCGGACCACAAACTCGTTTGTGCCCGGGTGGCGTTAGACTGTAGGCCTAGAATGGCTGGGTACTGGAAGTTCAATCTGTCCTTACTGGACAGGGAGGACTTTCGGGAACAGCTAATTAGACTAGTGCAGCGGGAGCTAGTGGGGGCGGTTATCGGGAATAAGTGGTGGGAACGCCTTAAGTGTAGGATTAGGTCCTTCACCACTGATTTCAGCAAACGGCTCGCTCTAGATAGAGCTGACAAGGTGAAGACGCTTAAAACTAGTTACACCCGGGCGGTGGCTGGGGGGGATCCCCTAGAGATAGCCTTAGCTAAGGAGGCCCTGGATCGTTCGAATAGCGAGCGGTACATGGGCCAGGTAATTAGACATAAGTTAAGCAAGATGTCTTCCGAAGCTGTGAACTTGGGCGCAGATCTGCGCAGGGAAGAGGTCCGTCGAGGTGGCGATCGTTACATTCGTGAAGTCGAATCCCCGGAGGGGCGTACTCTTCGGGCCACTGACGACATGTGCGAGGCGTTTCGGCGCCATTTCGAGAGCCGGTTTACCAAGGAGCCTGGTCTCCGTGAGGAGGAGTTTCGTAGCTATTTGGCTGACTTTCCTCGGCTTTCGCCGACTGAAGCGGCTAGCTGCGAGGGAGAGATCACGGACGGCGAAGTCTACGCGGTTTTGAAGAAGGTCGGCAGAGGCAAGTCGCCCGGTCTGGATGGTTTGCCCTATGAATTGTACTTGAGGCTGTCGCACATCTTTGTTCCGATTTTGACTGCAGTGTTCAACAACTGGTTTCGGTCGGGGTCCATCCCCAACCGGATCACCAGGGGCGTGATCACTCTGTTGAAAAAGGGCAAAGGTGGTGGGGGGAAACTAGATGACTACAGGCCCATAACTCTGCTAAACACAGAGTTAAAGATTATGGCCAAGATCCTGCAGGAGCGTTTGCAGTCAGTTGCCGAGTCTCTGTTGGGACCTGAGCAGACTTGTTCTGTGAGGGGCCGAACAATTCAGAGCAACCTGCATCTGATCCGCACGATCATAGAGGGTGTAAAAGACGACGAGCAAGCCGCGCTGATCAATTTGGATCAGTCCAAGGCATTTGATAGGGTCGACCATCGCTACCTTGCTACTGTCCTGCAGGCCGCTGGATTCGCACCCAACTTCTGCCGCTGGATTAGCCTCCTGTATCGCTCCCCCAGTGCTGTGGTACAGGTGAACGGAAGGTTGTCGGACGCGTTCGTGCTGTCTAGGTCGGTTCGTCAGGGTTGTCCGCTGTCGCCTCTCCTTTATGCTTTGGCGTTGGAGCCTCTCCTTCGCCGGCTGAAGGACGAGACCGGCAGTCCGGCCCTACGCGGAATCGCCGTTCCTGGAGGGGCTCGAGCCAGGGTTTCCGCGTACGCCGATGACGTATCTGCTTTCGTGTCGTCCCGGGACGATATCGAGGCGGTACAGAAGGCGCTTGACCGGTACGAGAAGGTGACAGGGGCCAAGATAAACCGCGACAAGTCTTCCGGCTTGCGGTTAGGTGCCTGGAAGGGGGTCGCTCTTCCGGGCCGCTTCGGTTGGACGGATGGACCTGTCCGCATTCTTGGAGTGTGGTTTGGACCGGACCTCCAGCTGGAGAAGAATTGGTCTGAAGTACTTGCAAAGGTCGGTTCTGCCGGCAAGACTTGGAATCGACGGCGGTTGTCCGTGAAGGGCAGGGCGGAGGTGTGTGTTACATACATTTTCCCCCTGATTCTTTATCGATTGTCTGTACTTCCTCTCTGTGGGACCCATTGGAAGGCGCTCGAGCGATCGCTATCCTCCATTTTATGGAGGGGACGCGTGAACAGGGTCGACAGACGAGTCTGCACTAAACGTCCGTGTCATGGGGGGCTGGGAATGCCGCACCTCTTGAGTCACGTCCGTGCCTCTAGGTTGGCTTTCCTACGCCGCGCATTGACTGGGAGAGATCCGATTCTGGAGGGGATTGTTAGGGACGCCTTCCCTAGCCTTACCATCAGTCCCCCCATCTCGAGGGTTGAGCGCCGTCGTAAACCCCGGGACGAGTCGGATTTCATCCGCGAGTGTCGGTCGGCCTTGAGGGCCATTCCCCGGTCCAGTGACCTGTCACGGCCTAGGAAGGTCTTCTATCGTGGATTAGTGGAGGGGCCCGCGAAGGATTCCCTACGTGATACGCTCGGCTTGTCGGAGGAGGAGTTTCGCTCCTACTGGTCTTGGGCGCCAGCGGCGGATTACCTCAGTAACCCTGAGTTTTCGCTTACCTGGCGATTGGCTCGGAATCGGCTGCCTCTCAACGACAAGGCTTTCATATGGGGTTTGGCGGATTTGCCAGACTGTGAACGGTGTGGTCTTGGCTTAGAAGAAACGGCTGCGCACGCCTTCTACCATTGCCCCCGGGTCCGCCCCTTATGGGACCATGTCGGCGAGCTGACGGCTCGTCTCGCTCCCGAACAGCTTGTGTCCATTGATCGCGCATACGCGTGTGACAATGTGTCGCCCCCGTATTCCGGGGTGAAACGAATGGTGTTTCTGACGCTGCTGGCCACGGCTCGAATGGTGATTTGGACGACGCGAAAGGAGGAAGTCTTGCGGGGCAACCGTCTTTCTCATCAGCATCTAATCCTATTCTTTGAGCATCAGCTCAAGATGAAGATTAGATCTGATAGAAAACGATTGCATTCGACAGTCTTTAGCGAAAGGTGGGTAAAAGAGGCGAGCTTGGTTCGTGTGACCGGGGCTAGCCTTGATTTTCTCTTCTAGGTCAACCTATTGCACATCGGGGTGGCTTCCTGTGGAACCCTCCCCTTGGTTAGGATTAGACAAGCTTCAGTGTACCTAGTTAATGTGAGTAAGTGTTGTTCCTGGCCTGTAACCCGGCTACTCTTTGGTTATGATCCAAGTCGAGATTCCCAACCTCCCCAGTTTGTTTCGGCCCCCCTTTTATCTCGACTGGGTCAGCTTTATATTTTCCCTTTCCCGCATAATATTTTAGCCTTCTTCCCACTCCCTTAGCGAGAGTTGCCTCTTGATTTTGTCCCCTGGGCAGAATACAGCGGCCTCTCTATTTTGAGGGTTGGACGGTCCCCTACTAACATCTGTTATGTTTAGTTTGTATTTTGTGTTTATATTTATTTGATTATTGGGTTCATCTCCCTCCCCTCTCATTCTATCATTATTAAAATTTTATGTATTTTATGTATTATCATCAAATTTTTATGGTGTGGGGCGCGTTTTTGGTAGGTTCCCCTTGAGAGGATGCGGTATTATGGTGGTTGGAGGATTGTTTGGTGACGGACGAGTTCTTGTGGTGAATGGGTAAATTGTAATGTATGAATGGGTCGTGAGTCAGATTAGCTAGGTATAAGATAGTAAGTGTTGACCAGCCTTTTCCCCCTCCCCTTTTTGGCCTTGTGCCACAATTGTAACCTTTGTTGCAATAAATCCTCAGGGTTTGTATTAAGTTCATCCCCTGGTGTGTTGTTGTTTTCGTGCACTCGCTAGTTACATACATATACCCCCCAGGTGTCTTGTTTCATTCTTGGGTGGGTTGGACTAGCAGTTGGAAAAAGTACCGATAAGTGTTTAAAGTTTTTCATTTTTGTTTCAAAGCTATTCTTTTTTGATTTAGTTGATTTGCATTTAATTTTTTGTTTATTTGTATCCGTGTTTATTTTTTGTTATTTTTTTACCTTTTGTTTCCCTCCTCACTGTTTTTTGTTTGTTTGCTTTGGTTGCACTTTTGTTTAAATTTATCCTTTTGTTGTCCACCGTTTTCTTTATTCATTTTATGTTTGTTTAAAAAACTAAAAAAGACATTCGTTCTATCGTGGTGGTCGTCGCAGGCCGCCATGAATGAGAACGAGAAAAACATAACACCGCCGGTGTCGGTGGAAAATTCAGCCTGGTCTGAGAATAGGCCAAGGCCAAAAAAAGATGCAGACTATTATGAGGCCCAAAGAAAAACGTACGAGGGGTCGTTCAAGGAGAACGAGTTCTTAACGATTCCCGGGGCCCTTGAAGCAGTGGAAACCAGAACTATCTCCCTGCTAACATCAGATAGCAAAAGTAGAAAGCTGACAGGAGTCAGCAGAGAGACTATGGAGGAGGTCCTCAAGACCTTAAAAATATTTCCAAAAGTACTGGCAAGGAGGTCAAATGCCTTATGGGACCTTCTCCTACCAACGGAACAAGAGGCCAAGCAGCTGGCAGGCAGCATACTAATATCAAAAAACTTAAAGCTGCAAACTGAATATATGGGCACCCGTAGGACGAAAATAACAGTTCACGGCGTGCCTGTAGACATCCCAAATGACAGGATGGGTGCCTTCTTCGCCCAATACGGGAAGGTCGAAGAGGTGAAGGCAATAGTGGGCAAATCCGGAATTGCCACCGGTGATGTCGAATTGCAGGTGACTCTTAACCAGGAAGAGTTCAGAAGAGTCCCCAACATCCTGGTCTGCAGGAAGAGGAGGATGTGGGTCGTTGTGGAGGGCAGGCGGCCGAATTGCTGGGTGTGCGGTATCTCGGGACACATGGCAAGGGAGTGCCCGACAAAAAAGCCCCAACCGGTGATCCAGCCCACTACAGAAGGTACAGACGCCAAAAAAACGGCAGAAGCCAAAAGCGCTGAGGGCGCCTGGAAGGAGGTGGCAAGTGGAAAGAAGGGGAAGAGTGCATCAGCTCCCCCGCAAAAGAGTGCACCAGCTCCCCCCCAAAGCGAGAAGCAGCAGCAACCACCACCAAAGCAGCTGGCAGAAAAACAGCAGAAGAAGGAGGGGGGAAAACCAGAAGGGACGGAAAAACAGTCGCCCAAGAAGCAACAACAAAAGACGCAACAGCAGCAACCTCAGGCGGAGGAAGGCATGGAGGTCGACAAAATGCCTCCCCCTAGAACACCCTCTCTAAAGAGAAGCAGGGAAGAGGAGGAGGAGGGGGAAGTAGATGCGGAAAAAAATAGACATTCGGGGCGTAGTAGGAAGGAGGAGGGCATGGAAAAAACCAGGTCCACTTCCACTCCTGCTAACCCCAAAGAAACAGTGGAGGCCCCCAAAAGTAGGAGTCTCCCCCCTTCCCCGTCGCGTGCCTCGCGGGCACCGTCCCCTTCTCCCTCAAACACTTCCCGGGGTTCGTCACCACAGCGATTGTCCGATCCCCAGCCCCAGGATTCCAAAACAACCAAGAAGAAAAAGAAAAAACTCTTCGCGGGGCCGGAAGACATTTGTAAGGTAGAGGGGGAAGAGCATAAAAAGAGCCAGTCCGGCCGAAAAAGGGTCCAACTAGGACTTTTGTATAAGAAAGTCTCGGTAGGGGGGAAATCAGTGGAAGATCCCCGCAACTTTCCGGGTGCCCCGGGGGTTCTTACATGCATAAGGGATACCGGTGGCCCGTTAAAGGTATGGAGTCACATAACGGAGGCAAAAGAAGCCTTCAACAACATCAGAATGGCGGAAATTGATTCCCCATACCTAAGAAAAATGCGCCAATACTGTGCTGGGAGGGTCCCTGTTATTCTCCACCCCTCACTATATAGGTGCCTTAAATTAATGTACCCCACGGACGTCGGCGGGATTGTCCTAGATGGACATATGACGTCAGAGCTAGGTGTAGGGAGCCTAGGACATTCCGTCGGGGTCCTAACTGACTCAGATTTCCTCCCCGTATGTGAGTAGGTTAATTCTGTCTCTTATTTTACAGGTCTTAGAAGATGTCAACCAAGATAGCGACTCTGAATGTGAAGGGCTTAAGGGATCGGGGTAAGGCTGCCCGCCTGCTCCGGGACCTTCTGTCCCTGGATGTGGATGTTGCCGCGATCGAAGAGACACACTTTGTTTGCAGTGCCGATGCGTGTGTGCTGGAGAACGACTTTGTCGTCTATTCAGCATATGGGGACCGGTTTGCCAGAGGGGTTTCTTTGCTTGTCAGACGGACTCTTGATGCGAAGGTGGACCTTGTGCATACCGATGCCGAGGGCCGGTTGATCGTGGCCGATATTGCCGTGAAAAGTGGTTCGTTCCGAGTCGTTGCGGTTTATGCGCCCAACGACCGGGAGGAGCGGGTCTCGTTTTTTCGGCGGTTGGGGCCGTTCCTAGTGGATTCAACGCGCCTAGTTTTAATGGGGGACTGGAATGCCATCCTGGACCCCAAGTTAGACAGGGGGCGGGGAGCTAGCGGGAGAAGGGGCGATCGTAGCCTGGTTGATCTGATCGACGATTATGGTCTCGTCGATAGATACCGGGTCGATCATCCCGGGGGGAAAATGTGGACGTGGGCTCTTAATTGGCCTTTTGACAAGGTAGTTAGCTACCTTGACAGAATGTTAGTTAGAAGAGCCGACATAGATCTACTAGATTGCCCTACGTTCCACTGGGTAGGCTATTCGGACCACAAACTCGTTTGTGCCCGGGTGGCGTTAGACTGTAGGCCTAGAATGGCTGGGTACTGGAAGTTCAATCTGTCCTTACTGGACAGGGAGGACTTTCGGGAACAGCTAATTAGACTAGTGCAGCGGGAGCTAGTGGGGGCGGTTATCGGGAATAAGTGGTGGGAACGCCTTAAGTGTAGGATTAGGTCCTTCACCACTGATTTCAGCAAACGGCTCGCTCTAGATAGAGCTGACAAGGTGAAGACGCTTAAAACTAGTTACACCCGGGCGGTGGCTGGGGGGGATCCCCTAGAGATAGCCTTAGCTAAGGAGGCCCTGGATCGTTCGAATAGCGAGCGGTACATGGGCCAGGTAATTAGACATAAGTTAAGCAAGATGTCTTCCGAAGCTGTGAACTTGGGCGCAGATCTGCGCAGGGAAGAGGTCCGTCGAGGTGGCGATCGTTACATTCGTGAAGTCGAATCCCCGGAGGGGCGTACTCTTCGGGCCACTGACGACATGTGCGAGGCGTTTCGGCGCCATTTCGAGAGCCGGTTTACCAAGGAGCCTGGTCTCCGTGAGGAGGAGTTTCGTAGCTATTTGGCTGACTTTCCTCGGCTTTCGCCGACTGAAGCGGCTAGCTGCGAGGGAGAGATCACGGACGGCGAAGTCTACGCGGTTTTGAAGAAGGTCGGCAGAGGCAAGTCGCCCGGTCTGGATGGTTTGCCCTATGAATTGTACTTGAGGCTGTCGCACATCTTTGTTCCGATTTTGACTGCAGTGTTCAACAACTGGTTTCGGTCGGGGTCCATCCCCAATCGGATCACCAGGGGCGTGATCACTCTGTTGAAAAAGGGCAAAGGTGGTGGGGGGAAACTAGATGACTACAGGCCCATAACTCTGCTAAACACAGAGTTAAAGATTATGGCCAAGATCCTGCAGGAGCGTTTGCAGTCAGTTGCCGAGTCTCTGTTGGGACCTGAGCAGACTTGTTCTGTGAGGGGCCGAACAATTCAGAGCAACCTGCATCTGATCCGCACGATCATAGAGGGTGTAAAAGACGACGAGCAAGCCGCGCTGATCAATTTGGATCAGTCCAAGGCATTTGATAGGGTCGACCATCGCTACCTTGCTACTGTCCTGCAGGCCGCTGGATTCGCACCCAACTTCTGCCGCTGGATTAGCCTCCTGTATCGCTCCCCCAGTGCTGTGGTACAGGTGAACGGAAGGTTGTCGGACGCGTTCGTGCTGTCTAGGTCGGTTCGTCAGGGTTGTCCGCTGTCGCCTCTCCTTTATGCTTTGGCGTTGGAGCCTCTCCTTCGCCGGCTGAAGGACGAGACCGGCAGTCCGGCCCTACGCGGAATCGCCGTTCCTGGAGGGGCTCGAGCCAGGGTTTCCGCGTACGCCGATGACGTATCTGCTTTCGTGTCGTCCCGGGACGATATCGAGGCGGTACAGAAGGCGCTTGACCGGTACGAGAAGGTGACAGGGGCCAAGATAAACCGCGACAAGTCTTCCGGCTTGCGGTTAGGTGCCTGGAAGGGGGTCGCTCTTCCGGGCCGCTTCGGTTGGACGGATGGACCTGTCCGCATTCTTGGAGTGTGGTTTGGACCGGACCTCCAGCTGGAGAAGAATTGGTCTGAAGTACTTGCAAAGGTCGGTTCTGCCGGCAAGACTTGGAATCGACGGCGGTTGTCCGTGAAGGGCAGGGCGGAGGTGTGTGTTACATACATTTTCCCCCTGATTCTTTATCGATTGTCTGTACTTCCTCTCTGTGGGACCCAGTGGAAGGCGCTCGAGCGATCGCTATCCTCCATTTTATGGAGGGGACGCGTGAACAGGGTCGACAGACGAGTCTGCACTAAACGTCCGTGTCATGGGGGGCTGGGAATGCCGCACCTCTTGAGTCACGTCCGTGCCTCTAGGTTGGCTTTCCTACGCCGCGCATTGACTGGGAGAGATCCGATTCTGGAGGGGATTGTTAGGGACGCCTTCCCTAGCCTTACCATCAGTCCCCCCATCTCGAGGGTTGAGCGCCGTCGTAAACCCCGGGACGAGTCGGATTTCATCCGCGAGTGTCGGTCGGCCTTGAGGGCCATTCCCCGGTCCAGTGACCTGTCACGGCCTAGGAAGGTCTTCTATCGTGGATTAGTGGAGGGGCCCGCGAAGGATTCCCTACGTGATACGCTCGGCTTGTCGGAGGAGGAGTTTCGCTCCTACTGGTCTTGGGCGCCAGCGGCGGATTACCTCAGTAACCCTGAGTTTTCGCTTACCTGGCGATTGGCTCGGAATCGGCTGCCTCTCAACGACAAGGCTTTCATATGGGGTTTGGCGGATTTGCCAGACTGTGAACGGTGTGGTCTTGGCTTAGAAGAAACGGCTGCGCACGCCTTCTACCATTGCCCCCGGGTCCGCCCCTTATGGGACCATGTCGGCGAGCTGACGGCTCGTCTCGCTCCCGAACAGCTTGTGTCCATTGATCGCGCATACGCGTGTGACAATGTGTCGCCCCCGTATTCCGGGGTGAAACGAATGGTGTTTCTGACGCTGCTGGCCACGGCTCGAATGGTGATTTGGACGACGCGAAAGGAGGAAGTCTTGCGGGGCAACCGTCTTTCTCATCAGCATCTAATCCTATTCTTTGAGCATCAGCTCAAGATGAAGATTAGATCTGATAGAAAACGATTGCATTCGACAGTCTTTAGCGAAAGGTGGGTAAAAGAGGCGAGCTTGGTTCGTGTGACCGGGGCTAGCCTTGATTTTCTCTTCTAGGTCAACCTATTGCACATCGGGGTGGCTTCCTGTGGAACCCTCCCCTTGGTTAGGTTAGACAAGCTTCAGTGTACCTAGTTAATGTGAGTAAATGTTGTTTCTGGCCTGTATCCCGGCTGCTCTTTGGTTATGGTCCAAGTCGAGATTCCCAACCTCCCCAGTTTGTTTTGGCCCCCCCCTTTTTTATCTCGACTGGGTCAGCTTTACATTTTCCCATTCCGGCATAATATTTTCTCCGCTTTCCCACTCCCTTAGCGAGAGCGTCTCTTGATTCTGTCCCCTGGGCAGAATACAGCGGCCTCTCTGTTTTTGAGGGTTGGACGGTCCCTACTAACATGTGTTATGTTTAGTTTGTATTTTGTGTTTATTTTTATTTATTATTGGGTTCACCTCCCTCCCCTTGCATTCTATCATTATTAGAATTTTATGTATATCATTTATGTATCATCAAATTTTTATGGATTGGGGCGCGTTTTGGTAGGTTCCCTTGGAGTGGATGTGGTATTATGGTGGTTGGAGGATTGAACGGTGATGGATGAGTTCTTGTGGTGAATGAGTAAATTGTAATGTATGAATCGGTCGTGAGTCAGATTAGCTAGGTATAAGATAGTAAGTGTTGACCAGCCTTTTCCCCCTCCCCTTTTTGGCCTTGTGCCACAATTGTAACCTTTGTTGCAATAAATCCTCAGGGTTTGTATTAAGTTCATCCCCTGGTGTGTTGTTGTTTTCGTGCACTCGCTAGTTACATACATATACCCCCCAGGTGTCTTGTTTCATTCTTGGGTGGGTTGGACTAGCAGTTGGAAAAAGTACCGATAAGTGTTTAAAGTTTTTCATTTTTGTTTCAAAGCTATTCTTTTTTGATTTAGTTGATTTGCATTTAATTTTTTGTTTATTTGTATCCGTGTTTATTTTTTGTTATTTTTTTACCTTTTGTTTCCCTCCTCACTGTTTTTTGTTTGTTTGCTTTGGTTGCACTTTTGTTTAAATTTATCCTTTTGTTGTCCACCGTTTTCTTTATTCATTTTATGTTTGTTTAAAAAACTAAAAAAGACATTCGTTCTATCGTGGTGGTCGTCGCAGGCCGCCATGAATGAGAACGAGAAAAACATAACACCGCCGGTGTCGGTGGAAAATTCAGCCTGGTCTGAGAATAGGCCAAGGCCAAAAAAAGATGCAGACTATTATGAGGCCCAAAGAAAAACGTACGAGGGGTCGTTCAAGGAGAACGAGTTCTTAACGATTCCCGGGGCCCTTGAAGCAGTGGAAACCAGAACTATCTCCCTGCTAACATCAGATAGCAAAAGTAGAAAGCTGACAGGAGTCAGCAGAGAGACTATGGAGGAGGTCCTCAAGACCTTAAAAATATTTCCAAAAGTACTGGCAAGGAGGTCAAATGCCTTATGGGACCTTCTCCTACCAACGGAACAAGAGGCCAAGCAGCTGGCAGGCAGCATACTAATATCAAAAAACTTAAAGCTGCAAACTGAATATATGGGCACCCGTAGGACGAAAATAACAGTTCACGGCGTGCCTGTAGACATCCCAAATGACAGGATGGGTGCCTTCTTCGCCCAATACGGGAAGGTCGAAGAGGTGAAGGCAATAGTGGGCAAATCCGGAATTGCCACCGGTGATGTCGAATTGCAGGTGACTCTTAACCAGGAAGAGTTCAGAAGAGTCCCCAACATCCTGGTCTGCAGGAAGAGGAGGATGTGGGTCGTTGTGGAGGGCAGGCGGCCGAATTGCTGGGTGTGCGGTATCTCGGGACACATGGCAAGGGAGTGCCCGACAAAAAAGCCCCAACCGGTGATCCAGCCCACTACAGAAGGTACAGACGCCAAAAAAACGGCAGAAGCCAAAAGCGCTGAGGGCGCCTGGAAGGAGGTGGCAAGTGGAAAGAAGGGGAAGAGTGCATCAGCTCCCCCGCAAAAGAGTGCACCAGCTCCCCCCCAAAGCGAGAAGCAGCAGCAACCACCACCAAAGCAGCTGGCAGAAAAACAGCAGAAGAAGGAGGGGGGAAAACCAGAAGGGACGGAAAAACAGTCGCCCAAGAAGCAACAACAAAAGACGCAACAGCAGCAACCTCAGGCGGAGGAAGGCATGGAGGTCGACAAAATGCCTCCCCCTAGAACACCCTCTCTAAAGAGAAGCAGGGAAGAGGAGGAGGAGGGGGAAGTAGATGCGGAAAAAAATAGACATTCGGGGCGTAGTAGGAAGGAGGAGGGCATGGAAAAAACCAGGTCCACTTCCACTCCTGCTAACCCCAAAGAAACAGTGGAGGCCCCCAAAAGTAGGAGTCTCCCCCCTTCCCCGTCGCGTGCCTCGCGGGCACCGTCCCCTTCTCCCTCAAACACTTCCCGGGGTTCGTCACCACAGCGATTGTCCGATCCCCAGCCCCAGGATTCCAAAACAACCAAGAAGAAAAAGAAAAAACTCTTCGCGGGGCCGGAAGACATTTGTAAGGTAGAGGGGGAAGAGCATAAAAAGAGCCAGTCCGGCCGAAAAAGGGTCCAACTAGGACTTTTGTATAAGAAAGTCTCGGTAGGGGGGAAATCAGTGGAAGATCCCCGCAACTTTCCGGGTGCCCCGGGGGTTCTTACATGCATAAGGGATACCGGTGGCCCGTTAAAGGTATGGAGTCACATAACGGAGGCAAAAGAAGCCTTCAACAACATCAGAATGGCGGAAATTGATTCCCCATACCTAAGAAAAATGCGCCAATACTGTGCTGGGAGGGTCCCTGTTATTCTCCACCCCTCACTATATAGGTGCCTTAAATTAATGTACCCCACGGACGTCGGCGGGATTGTCCTAGATGGACATATGACGTCAGAGCTAGGTGTAGGGAGCCTAGGACATTCCGTCGGGGTCCTAACTGACTCAGATTTCCTCCCCGTATGTGAGTAGGTTAATTCTGTCTCTTATTTTACAGGTCTTAGAAGATGTCAACCAAGATAGCGACTCTGAATGTGAAGGGCTTAAGGGATCGGGGTAAGGCTGCCCGCCTGCTCCGGGACCTTCTGTCCCTGGATGTGGATGTTGCCGCGATCGAAGAGACACACTTTGTTTGCAGTGCCGATGCGTGTGTGCTGGAGAACGACTTTGTCGTCTATTCAGCATATGGGGACCGGTTTGCCAGAGGGGTTTCTTTGCTTGTCAGACGGACTCTTGATGCGAAGGTGGACCTTGTGCATACCGATGCCGAGGGCCGGTTGATCGTGGCCGATATTGCCGTGAAAAGTGGTTCGTTCCGAGTCGTTGCGGTTTATGCGCCCAACGACCGGGAGGAGCGGGTCTCGTTTTTTCGGCGGTTGGGGCCGTTCCTAGTGGATTCAACGCGCCTAGTTTTAATGGGGGACTGGAATGCCATCCTGGACCCCAAGTTAGACAGGGGGCGGGGAGCTAGCGGGAGAAGGGGCGATCGTAGCCTGGTTGATCTGATCGACGATTATGGTCTCGTCGATAGATACCGGGTCGATCATCCCGGGGGGAAAATGTGGACGTGGGCTCTTAATTGGCCTTTTGACAAGGTAGTTAGCTACCTTGACAGAATGTTAGTTAGAAGAGCCGACATAGATCTACTAGATTGCCCTACGTTCCACTGGGTAGGCTATTCGGACCACAAACTCGTTTGTGCCCGGGTGGCGTTAGACTGTAGGCCTAGAATGGCTGGGTACTGGAAGTTCAATCTGTCCTTACTGGACAGGGAGGACTTTCGGGAACAGCTAATTAGACTAGTGCAGCGGGAGCTAGTGGGGGCGGTTATCGGGAATAAGTGGTGGGAACGCCTTAAGTGTAGGATTAGGTCCTTCACCACTGATTTCAGCAAACGGCTCGCTCTAGATAGAGCTGACAAGGTGAAGACGCTTAAAACTAGTTACACCCGGGCGGTGGCTGGGGGGGATCCCCTAGAGATAGCCTTAGCTAAGGAGGCCCTGGATCGTTCGAATAGCGAGCGGTACATGGGCCAGGTAATTAGACATAAGTTAAGCAAGATGTCTTCCGAAGCTGTGAACTTGGGCGCAGATCTGCGCAGGGAAGAGGTCCGTCGAGGTGGCGATCGTTACATTCGTGAAGTCGAATCCCCGGAGGGGCGTACTCTTCGGGCCACTGACGACATGTGCGAGGCGTTTCGGCGCCATTTCGAGAGCCGGTTTACCAAGGAGCCTGGTCTCCGTGAGGAGGAGTTTCGTAGCTATTTGGCTGACTTTCCTCGGCTTTCGCCGACTGAAGCGGCTAGCTGCGAGGGAGAGATCACGGACGGCGAAGTCTACGCGGTTTTGAAGAAGGTCGGCAGAGGCAAGTCGCCCGGTCTGGATGGTTTGCCCTATGAATTGTACTTGAGGCTGTCGCACATCTTTGTTCCGATTTTGACTGCAGTGTTCAACAACTGGTTTCGGTCGGGGTCCATCCCCAACCGGATCACCAGGGGCGTGATCACTCTGTTGAAAAAGGGCAAAGGTGGTGGGGGGAAACTAGATGACTACAGGCCCATAACTCTGCTAAACACAGAGTTAAAGATTATGGCCAAGATCCTGCAGGAGCGTTTGCAGTCAGTTGCCGAGTCTCTGTTGGGACCTGAGCAGACTTGTTCTGTGAGGGGCCGAACAATTCAGAGCAACCTGCATCTGATCCGCACGATCATAGAGGGTGTAAAAGACGACGAGCAAGCCGCGCTGATCAATTTGGATCAGTCCAAGGCATTTGATAGGGTCGACCATCGCTACCTTGCTACTGTCCTGCAGGCCGCTGGATTCGCACCCAACTTCTGCCGCTGGATTAGCCTCCTGTATCGCTCCCCCAGTGCTGTGGTACAGGTGAACGGAAGGTTGTCGGACGCGTTCGTGCTGTCTAGGTCGGTTCGTCAGGGTTGTCCGCTGTCGCCTCTCCTTTATGCTTTGGCGTTGGAGCCTCTCCTTCGCCGGCTGAAGGACGAGACCGGCAGTCCGGCCCTACGCGGAATCGCCGTTCCTGGAGGGGCTCGAGCCAGGGTTTCCGCGTACGCCGATGACGTATCTGCTTTCGTGTCGTCCCGGGACGATATCGAGGCGGTACAGAAGGCGCTTGACCGGTACGAGAAGGTGACAGGGGCCAAGATAAACCGCGACAAGTCTTCCGGCTTGCGGTTAGGTGCCTGGAAGGGGGTCGCTCTTCCGGGCCGCTTCGGTTGGACGGATGGACCTGTCCGCATTCTTGGAGTGTGGTTTGGACCGGACCTCCAGCTGGAGAAGAATTGGTCTGAAGTACTTGCAAAGGTCGGTTCTGCCGGCAAGACTTGGAATCGACGGCGGTTGTCCGTGAAGGGCAGGGCGGAGGTGTGTGTTACATACATTTTCCCCCTGATTCTTTATCGATTGTCTGTACTTCCTCTCTGTGGGACCCATTGGAAGGCGCTCGAGCGATCGCTATCCTCCATTTTATGGAGGGGACGCGTGAACAGGGTCGACAGACGAGTCTGCACTAAACGTCCGTGTCATGGGGGGCTGGGAATGCCGCACCTCTTGAGTCACGTCCGTGCCTCTAGGTTGGCTTTCCTACGCCGCGCATTGACTGGGAGAGATCCGATTCTGGAGGGGATTGTTAGGGACGCCTTCCCTAGCCTTACCATCAGTCCCCCCATCTCGAGGGTTGAGCGCCGTCGTAAACCCCGGGACGAGTCGGATTTCATCCGCGAGTGTCGGTCGGCCTTGAGGGCCATTCCCCGGTCCAGTGACCTGTCACGGCCTAGGAAGGTCTTCTATCGTGGATTAGTGGAGGGGCCCGCGAAGGATTCCCTACGTGATACGCTCGGCTTGTCGGAGGAGGAGTTTCGCTCCTACTGGTCTTGGGCGCCAGCGGCGGATTACCTCAGTAACCCTGAGTTTTCGCTTACCTGGCGATTGGCTCGGAATCGGCTGCCTCTCAACGACAAGGCTTTCATATGGGGTTTGGCGGATTTGCCAGACTGTGAACGGTGTGGTCTTGGCTTAGAAGAAACGGCTCCGCACGCCTTCTACCATTGCCCCCGGGTCCGCCCCTTATGGGACCATGTCGGCGAGCTGACGGCTCGTCTCGCTCCCGAACAGCTTGTGTCCATTGATCGCGCATACGCGTGTGACAATGTGTCGCCCCCGTATTCCGGGGTGAAACGAATGGTGTTTCTGACGCTGCTGGCCACGGCTCGAATGGTGATTTGGACGACGCGAAAGGAGGAAGTCTTGCGGGGCAACCGTCTTTCTCATCAGCATCTAATCCTATTCTTTGAGCATCAGCTCAAGATGAAGATTAGATCTGATAGAAAACGATTGCATTCGACAGTCTTTAGCGAAAGGTGGGTAAAAGAGGCGAGCTTGGTTCGTGTGACCGGGGCTAGCCTTGATTTTCTCTTCTAGGTCAACCTATTGCACATCGGGGTGGCTTCCTGTGGAACCCTCCCCTTGGTTAGGATTAGACAAGCTTCAGTGTACCTAGTTAATGTGAGTAAGTGTTGTTCCTGGCCTGTAACCCGGCTACTCTTTGGTTATGATCCAAGTCGAGATTCCCAACCTCCCCAGTTTGTTTCGGCCCCCCTTTTATCTCGACTGGGTCAGCTTTATATTTTCCCTTTCCCGCATAATATTTTAGCCTTCTTCCCACTCCCTTAGCGAGAGTTGCCTCTTGATTTTGTCCCCTGGGCAGAATACAGCGGCCTCTCTATTTTGAGGGTTGGACGGTCCCCTACTAACATCTGTTATGTTTAGTTTGTATTTTGTGTTTATATTTATTTGATTATTGGGTTCATCTCCCTCCCCTCTCATTCTATCATTATTAAAATTTTATGTATTTTATGTATTATCATCAAATTTTTATGGTGTGGGGCGCGTTTTTGGTAGGTTCCCCTTGAGAGGATGCGGTATTATGGTGGTTGGAGGATTGTTTGGTGACGGACGAGTTCTTGTGGTGAATGGGTAAATTGTAATGTATGAATGGGTCGTGAGTCAGATTAGCTAGGTATAAGATAGTAAGTGTTGACCAGCCTTTTCCCCCTCCCCTTTTTGGCCTTGTGCCACAATTGTAACCTTTGTTGCAATAAATCCTCAGGGTTTGTATTAAGTTCATCCCCTAGTATATTGTTTTTTGCTACTGACTTGTTTCCTTTGCGTCGAAAAGATAAGCTTTAAGTTTACATTTTTGCAACCTTTTTTGACTTTCAGTTTTCCTCGTTCTATTTTTTGTCTAATTTTTCTCTTTATTTTCCGTTTTATTTTTGCTTTTTGTATTATTTTGCCTTTTTCTTTCAGTTTTTGTTTTCTTTTTTAAATTTTCCTTGTTTTCGTAGTCCATTTTTCTTCTTTTGTTTGAGTTGTTTATTACCGTTTGAGTTGTTTATTACCGTTTGAGTTTGTACGTTTTTTCTTGTTTATTTTGATTATTATTTTTTACGTATGTGAAACACCAATATAAGTTAAAGAAAGCAACAAAAGCTTAATTGTTCGGCGTGGTGGGCCGAAAAATCCCATCATGGCCGACAACAATATTGACAAAGACAATACACCGCCTTCACAACCGGTGTCACCCCCAAAAACGGCCTGGGGTAAAAACAGGCCGCCAGAAAAAGATCCAGCCTTTTACTGCGAGCAAAGGAAAAAGTTTGAGGATTCATTCCAAGGGAATGAATTCATTACTATTCAAGAAGCCTTGGATGCAGTCGACACCAGGACAATCTCTCTTCTAACTTCGGAGGTAAAGACCCGGAAGTTGATCGGTGTCGGCAGAGAAGTGATGGAGGAGGCCTTGAAGTCTCTACAAATTTACCCAAAACTCCTGGCTCGAAGGACAAACGCTCTGTGGGATATACTCCTAGCTACAGAGGAGCAGGCAAAGGCACTGGCTGGAAGTCTGCTCTCAACTAAGAACCTGCGCATGCAGACAGAGTACATGGGAACTCGCAGAACCAAGGTAACAATTCACGGTGTCCCAGCAGATATCAGCGAGGACAGGATGGGGGCCTTTTTCGTTAAATATGGTGAAGTGAACGAAGTTAAGGCCCTTGTCAGTAAAAGCGGCATCCAAACAGGGGACATAGAAGTCCAAATAACTGTCAACAGGGAAAACTTTCGGGAAATTCCAAACACCCTGGTGTGCCGAAAGAGAAGAATGCTGGTTGTTGTCGAGGGAAGAAAGCCGTGCTGCTGGGCGTGTGGTGCGTCAGGGCACATGTCCAAGGAATGCCCTGGCAAAAATGTTAAACCAATGCCCCCTCCAGCAGCAACAACAGCAGCAGTGGTTGTGAAAGAGACAACCGGAAAACCTCCCGTAGAAGCCTGGAAAGAGGTGGATAGGGGGCGAAAAAATATGAGCGATCCAGCTCCGAAGGAGACGCCCCAAAAGAAACAGCCCGAAAAGAGGCAAAAAGAAGTACAGCCTTCAAAGGTGTACGAAAAAGAGAAACAAAAACAGCAACAACAACAACAGAAACAAAAACAGCAGAAGAGTCCAAAAAGTCCGGAAAAAAGTCCGGAAAAGCAAAACAGCGACATGGAGGTGGAGGAAGTGCCTCCCAAACGGGCCACCTCCTTGAAAAGAAACCGGGAGGAAGATGAGGAGGAACAAGAGGAACAAGTGAAGCAGATTCATAGGCAAATTGGACAGATTAGTGAAGAGAGGGGTAGGGAAACAAACAGATGTACATCCGTCCCCTCTTCACCAGCTAAAAAGGAAAAAAACACTCCAGCTGATAGGAGTCTCCCTCCTTCCCTGTCTCGATTTCCACTCCCTGCTAGCAACCCCACACCCCCGCACACACCTACTCCTACTGCATCAGACCCTCCAACTCCCCAACCATCCCTCCCTACTCCAGCCCGTTCATCCACTCCCACTCCACCACCCCCAGATAGGGGAAAAAAGAAAAAAGAATCTTCGGCAAAGTCGAGGAAATTTGCAGAGCGGATAAGGGGGAGATAGATAAGAACCTCTCCTCCCGCAAGAGGGCACTGTTGGGTCCTCTAATCAAGCTGTCATCCGTTGACGGCAAATCAGTTGAGGATCCTAGAAATTTTCCTCGTGCCCCGGGAGTGGTTGGACTTATCCGGGACACAGGCAAACACATGAAAGTGTGGGCCCATCTCTTTGAGGCCAGAGAGGCCTTCCCAGAGATAAGGATGATTGAGATGGGCGCACAAGATTTGAAAAAAATGCAGATGTTTTGTGCAGGGAGGGCCCCCGTACGTCTCCATCCATCACTATATAGGGCCCTAAAACTAAATTACCCCACGGACGTCGGCGGGATTGTCACAGAAGGACGGATGACGTCGGAGTTAGGAGTGGGGAGCCTGGGACAATCCGTCGGGGTCCTTTCACCCGCAGATTTCCGTCCTGTATGTGAATAGGTTTATTGCACTTCTTCTTTTCTTTCTTTGCAGGCTTAGAAGATGTCTATTAAGATAGCGACTTTGAATGTGAGGGGCTTAAGGGATCGGGGTAAGGCTGCCCGCCTGCTCCGGGACCTTCTGTCCCTGGATGTGGATGTTGCCGCGATCGAGGAGACCCACTTTGTTTGCAGTTCCGATGCGTGTGTGCTGGACGATGACTTTGTCGTCTATTCAGCATATGGGGACCGTTCTGCCAGAGGAGTTTCTTTGCTTGTCAGGCGTACTCTTGATGCGAAGGTGGACCTTGTGCATACCGATGCCGAGGGCCGGTTGATCGTGGCCGATATTGCCGTGAAAAGTGGTTCGTTCCGAGTCGTTGCGGTTTATGCGCCCAACGACCGGGAGGAGCGGGTCTCGTTTTTTCGGCGGTTGGGGCCGTTCCTAGTGGATTCAACGCGCCTAGTTTTAATGGGGGACTGGAATGCCATCCTGGACCCCAAGTTAGACAGGGGGCGGGGAGCTAGCGGGAGAAGGGGCGATCGTAGCCTGGTTGATCTGATCGACGATTATGGTCTCGTCGATAGATACCGGGTCGATCATCCCGGGGGGAAAATGTGGACGTGGGCTCTTAATTGGCCTTTTGACAAGGTAGTTAGCTACCTTGACAGAATGTTAGTTAGAAGAGCCGACATAGATCTACTAGATTGCCCTACGTTCCACTGGGTAGGCTATTCGGACCACAAACTCGTTTGTGCCCGGGTGGCGTTAGACTGTAGGCCTAGAATGGCTGGGTACTGGAAGTTCAATCTGTCCTTACTGGACAGGGAGGACTTTCGGGAACAGCTAATTAGACTAGTGCAGCGGGAGCTAGTGGGGGCGGTTATCGGGAATAAGTGGTGGGAACGCCTTAAGTGTAGGATTAGGTCCTTCACCACTGATTTCTGCAAACGGCTCGCTCTAGATAGAGCTGATAAGGTGAAGACACTCAAGTCTAGTTATTCCCGGGCGGTGGCTGGGGGGGATCCCCTAGAGATAGCCTTAGCTAAGGAGGCCCTGGATCGTTCGAATAGCGAGCGGTACATGGGCCAGGTAATTAGACATAAGTTAAGCAAGATGTCTTCCGAAGCTGTGAACTTGGGCGCAGATCTGCGCAGGGAAGAGGTCCGTCGAGGTGGCGATCGTTACATTCGTGAAGTCGAATCCCCGGAGGGGCGTACTCTTCGGGCCACTGACGACATGTGCGAGGCGTTTCGGCGCCATTTCGAGAGCCGGTTTACCAAGGAGCCTGGTCTCCGTGAGGAGGAGTTTCGTAGCTATTTGGCTGACTTTCCTCGGCTTTCGCCGACTGAAGCGGCTAGCTGCGAGGGAGAGATCACGGACGGCGAAGTCTACGCGGTTTTGAAGAAGGTCGGCAGAGGCAAGTCGCCCGGTCTGGATGGTTTGCCCTATGAATTGTACTTGAGGCTGTCGCACATCTTTGTTCCGATTTTGACTGCAGTGTTCAACAACTGGTTTCGGTCGGGGTCCATCCCCAATCGGATCACCAGGGGCGTGATCACTCTGTTGAAAAAGGGCAAAGGTGGTGGGGGGAAACTAGATGACTACAGGCCCATAACTCTGCTAAACACAGAGTTAAAGATTATGGCCAAGATCCTGCAGGAGCGTTTGCAGTCAGTTGCCGAGTCTCTGTTGGGACCTGAGCAGACTTGTTCTGTGAGGGGCCGAACAATTCAGAGCAACCTGCATCTGATCCGCACGATCATAGAGGGTGTAAAAGACGACGAGCAAGCCGCGCTGATCAATTTGGATCAGTCCAAGGCATTTGATAGGGTCGACCATCGCTACCTTGCTACTGTCCTGCAGGCCGCTGGATTCGCACCCAACTTCTGCCGCTGGATTAGCCTCCTGTATCGCTCCCCCAGTGCTGTGGTACAGGTGAACGGAAGGTTGTCGGACGCGTTCGTGCTGTCTAGGTCGGTTCGTCAGGGTTGTCCGCTGTCGCCTCTCCTTTATGCTTTGGCGTTGGAGCCTCTCCTTCGCCGGCTGAAGGACGAGACCGGCAGTCCGGCCCTACGCGGAATCGCCGTTCCTGGAGGGGCTCGAGCCAGGGTTTCCGCGTACGCCGATGACGTATCTGCTTTCGTGTCGTCCCGGGACGATATCGAGGCGGTACAGAAGGCGCTTGACCGGTACGAGAAGGTGACAGGGGCCAAGATAAACCGCGACAAGTCTTCCGGCTTGCGGTTAGGTGCCTGGAAGGGGGTCGCTCTTCCGGGCCGCTTCGGTTGGACGGATGGACCTGTCCGCATTCTTGGAGTGTGGTTTGGACCGGACCTCCAGCTGGAGAAGAATTGGTCTGAAGTACTTGCAAAGGTCGGTTCTGCCGGCAAGACTTGGAATCGACGGCGGTTGTCCGTGAAGGGCAGGGCGGAGGTGTGTGTTACATACATTTTCCCCCTGATTCTTTATCGATTGTCTGTACTTCCTCTCTGTGGGACCCATTGGAAGGCGCTCGAGCGATCGCTATCCTCCATTTTATGGAGGGGACGCGTGAACAGGGTCGACAGACGAGTCTGCACTAAACGTCCGTGTCATGGGGGGCTGGGAATGCCGCACCTCTTGAGTCACGTCCGTGCCTCTAGGTTGGCTTTCCTACGCCGCGCATTGACTGGGAGAGATCCGATTCTGGAGGGGATTGTTAGGGACGCCTTCCCTAGCCTTACCATCAGTCCCCCCATCTCGAGGGTTGAGCGCCGTCGTAAACCCCGGGACGAGTCGGATTTCATCCGCGAGTGTCGGTCGGCCTTGAGGGCCATTCCCCGGTCCAGTGACCTGTCACGGCCTAGGAAGGTCTTCTATCGTGGATTAGTGGAGGGGCCCGCGAAGGATTCCCTACGTGATACGCTCGGCTTGTCGGAGGAGGAGTTTCGCTCCTACTGGTCTTGGGCGCCAGCGGCGGATTACCTCAGTAACCCTGAGTTTTCGCTTACCTGGCGATTGGCTCGGAATCGGCTGCCTCTCAACGACAAGGCTTTCATATGGGGTTTGGCGGATTTGCCAGACTGTGAACGGTGTGGTCTTGGCTTAGAAGAAACGGCTGCGCACGCCTTCTACCATTGCCCCCGGGTCCGCCCCTTATGGGACCATGTCGGCGAGCTGACGGCTCGTCTCGCTCCCGAACAGCTTGTGTCCATTGATCGCGCATACGCGTGTGACAATGTGTCGCCCCCGTATTCCGGGGTGAAACGAATGGTGTTTCTGACGCTGCTGGCCACGGCTCGAATGGTGATTTGGACGACGCGAAAGGAGGAAGTCTTGCGGGGCAACCGTCTTTCTCATCAGCATCTAATCCTATTCTTTGAGCATCAGCTCAAGATGAAGATTAGATCTGATAGAAAACGATTGCATTCGACAGTCTTTAGCGAAAGGTGGGTAAAAGAGGCGAGCTTGGTTCGTGTGACCGGGGCTAGCCTTGATTTTCTCTTCTAGGTCAACCTATTGCACATCGGGGTGGCTTCCTGTGGAACCCTCCCCTTGGTTAGGATTAGACAAGCTTCAGTGTACCTAGTTAATGTGAGTAAGTGTTGTTCCTGGCCTGTAACCCGGCTACTCTTTGGTTATGATCCAAGTCGAGATTCCCAACCTCCCCAGTTTGTTTCGGCCCCCTTTTATCTCGACTGGGTCAGCTTTATATTTTCCCTTTCCCGCATAATATTTTAGCCTTCTTCCCACTCCCTTAGCGAGAGTTGCCTCTTGATTGTGTCCCCTGGGCAGAATACAGCGGCCTCTCTATTTTGAGGGTTGGACGGTCCCCTACTAACATCTGTTATGTTTAGTTTGTATTTTGTGTTTATATTTATTTGATTATTGGGTTCATCTCCCTCCCCTCTCATTCTATCATTATTAAAATTTTATGTATTTTATGTATTATCATCAAATTTTTATGGTGTGGGGCGCGTTTTTGGTAGGTTCCCCTTGAGAGGATGCGGTATTATGGTGGTTGGAGGATTGTTTGGTGACGGACGAGTTCTTGTGGTGAATGGGTAAATTGTAATGTATGAATGGGTCGTGAATCTGATTAGCTAGGTATAGGATAGTTAGTTTGGACCAGCCTTTACCCCTCCCCTTCATCGGCCACGTGCCACAATTATGTATAAAAACATAATAAATCCTCAGGGTTTGTATTAAGTTCATCCCCTGGTGTGTTGTTGTTTTCGTGCACTCGCTAGTTACATACATATACCCCCCAGGTGTCTTGTTTCATTCTTGGGTGGGTTGGACTAGCAGTTGGAAAAAGTACCGATAAGTGTTTAAAGTTTTTCATTTTTGTTTCAAAGCTATTCTTTTTTGATTTAGTTGATTTGCATTTAATTTTTTGTTTATTTGTATCCGTGTTTATTTTTTGTTATTTTTTTACCTTTTGTTTCCCTCCTCACTGTTTTTTGTTTGTTTGCTTTGGTTGCACTTTTGTTTAAATTTATCCTTTTGTTGTCCACCGTTTTCTTTATTCATTTTATGTTTGTTTAAAAAACTAAAAAAGACATTCGTTCTATCGTGGTGGTCGTCGCAGGCCGCCATGAATGAGAACGAGAAAAACATAACACCGCCGGTGTCGGTGGAAAATTCAGCCTGGTCTGAGAATAGGCCAAGGCCAAAAAAAGATGCAGACTATTATGAGGCCCAAAGAAAAACGTACGAGGGGTCGTTCAAGGAGAACGAGTTCTTAACGATTCCCGGGGCCCTTGAAGAAGTGGAAACCAGAACTATCTCCCTGCTAACATCAGATAGCAAAAGTAGAAAGCTGACAGGAGTCAGCAGAGAGACTATGGAGGAGGTCCTCAAGACCTTAAAAATATTTCCAAAAGTACTGGCAAGGAGGTCAAATGCCTTATGGGACCTTCTCCTACCAACGGAACAAGAGGCCAAGCAGCTGGCAGGCAGCATACTAATATCAAAAAACTTAAAGCTGCAAACTGAATATATGGGCACCCGTAGGACGAAAATAACAGTTCACGGCGTGCCTGTAGACATCCCAAATGACAGGATGGGTGCCTTCTTCGCCCAATACGGGAAGGTCGAAGAGGTGAAGGCAATAGTGGGCAAATCCGGAATTGCCACCGGTGATGTCGAATTGCAGGTGACTCTTAACCAGGAAGAGTTCAGAAGAGTCCCCAACATCCTGGTCTGCAGGAAGAGGAGGATGTGGGTCGTTGTGGAGGGCAGGCGGCCGAATTGCTGGGTGTGCGGTATCTCGGGACACATGGCAAGGGAGTGCCCGACAAAAAAGCCCCAACCGGTGATCCAGCCCACTACAGAAGGTACAGACGCCAAAAAAACGGCAGAAGCCAAAAGCGCTGAGGGCGCCTGGAAGGAGGTGGCAAGTGGAAAGAAGGGGAAGAGTGCATCAGCTCCCCCGCAAAAGAGTGCACCAGCTCCCCCCCAAAGCGAGAAGCAGCAGCAACCACCACCAAAGCAGCTGGCAGAAAAACAGCAGAAGAAGGAGGGGGGAAAACCAGAAGGGACGGAAAAACAGTCGCCCAAGAAGCAACAACAAAAGACGCAACAGCAGCAACCTCAGGCGGAGGAAGGCATGGAGGTCGACAAAATGCCTCCCCCTAGAACACCCTCTCTAAAGAGAAGCAGGGAAGAGGAGGAGGAGGGGGAAGTAGATGCGGAAAAAAATAGACATTCGGGGCGTAGTAGGAAGGAGGAGGGCATGGAAAAAACCAGGTCCACTTCCACTCCTGCTAACCCCAAAGAAACAGTGGAGGCCCCCAAAAGTAGGAGTCTCCCCCCTTCCCCGTCGCGTGCCTCGCGGGCACCGTCCCCTTCTCCCTCAAACACTTCCCGGGGTTCGTCCCCACAGCGATTGTCCGATCCCCAGCCCCAGGATTCCAAAACAACCAAGAAGAAAAAGAAAAAACTCTTCGCGGGGCCGGAAGACATTTGTAAGGTAGAGGGGGAAGAGCATAAAAAGAGCCAGTCCGGCCGAAAAAGGGTCCAACTAGGACTTTTGTATAAGAAAGTCTCGGTAGGGGGGAAATCAGTGGAAGATCCCCGCAACTTTCCGGGTGCCCCGGGGGTGCTTACATGCATAAGGGATACCGGTGGCCCGTTAAAGGTATGGAGTCACATAACGGAGGCAAAAGAAGCCTTCAACAACATCAGAATGGCGGAAATTGATTCCCCATACCTAAGAAAAATGCGCCAATACTGTGCTGGGAGGGTCCCTGTTATTCTCCACCCCTCACTATATAGGTGCCTTAAATTAATGTACCCCACGGACGTCGGCGGGATTGTCCTAGATGGACATATGACGTCAGAGCTAGGTGTAGGGAGCCTAGGACATTCCGTCGGGGTCCTAACTGACTCAGATTTCCTCCCCGTATGTGAGTAGGTTAATTCTGTCTCTTATTTTACAGGTCTTAGAAGATGTCAACCAAGATAGCGACTCTGAATGTGAAGGGCTTAAGGGATCGGGGTAAGGCTGCCCGCCTGCTCCGGGACCTTCTGTCCCTGGATGTGGATGTTGCCGCGATCGAAGAGACACACTTTGTTTGCAGTGCCGATGCGTGTGTGCTGGAGAACGACTTTGTCGTCTATTCAGCATATGGGGACCGGTTTGCCAGAGGGGTTTCTTTGCTTGTCAGACGGACTCTTGATGCGAAGGTGGACCTTGTGCATACCGATGCCGAGGGCCGGTTGATCGTGGCCGATATTGCCGTGAAAAGTGGTTCGTTCCGAGTCGTTGCGGTTTATGCGCCCAACGACCGGGAGGAGCGGGTCTCGTTTTTTCGGCGGTTGGGGCCGTTCCTAGTGGATTCAACGCGCCTAGTTTTAATGGGGGACTGGAATGCCATCCTGGACCCCAAGTTAGACAGGGGGCGGGGAGCTAGCGGGAGAAGGGGCGATCGTAGCCTGGTTGATCTGATCGACGATTATGGTCTCGTCGATAGATACCGGGTCGATCATCCCGGGGGGAAAATGTGGACGTGGGCTCTTAATTGGCCTTTTGACAAGGTAGTTAGCTACCTTGACAGAATGTTAGTTAGAAGAGCCGACATAGATCTACTAGATTGCCCTACGTTCCACTGGGTAGGCTATTCGGACCACAAACTCGTTTGTGCCCGGGTGGCGTTAGACTGTAGGCCTAGAATGGCTGGGTACTGGAAGTTCAATCTGTCCTTACTGGACAGGGAGGACTTTCGGGAACAGCTAATTAGACTAGTGCAGCGGGAGCTAGTGGGGGCGGTTATCGGGAATAAGTGGTGGGAACGTCTTAAGTGTAGGATTAGGTCCTTCACCACTGATTTCAGCAAACGGCTCGCTCTAGATAGAGCTGACAAGGTGAAGACGCTTAAAACTAGTTACACCCGGGCGGTGGCTGGGGGGGATCCCCTAGAGATAGCCTTAGCTAAGGAGGCCCTGGATCGTTCGAATAGCGAGCGGTACATGGGCCAGGTAATTAGACATAAGTTAAGCAAGATGTCTTCCGAAGCTGTGAACTTGGGCGCAGATCTGCGCAGGGAAGAGGTCCGTCGAGGTGGCGATCGTTACATTCGTGAAGTCGAATCCCCGGAGGGGCGTACTCTTCGGGCCACTGACGACATGTGCGAGGCGTTTCGGCGCCATTTCGAGAGCCGGTTTACCAAGGAGCCTGGTCTCCGTGAGGAGGAGTTTCGTAGCTATTTGGCTGACTTTCCTCGGCTTTCGCCGACTGAAGCGGCTAGCTGCGAGGGAGAGATCACGGACGGCGAAGTCTACGCGGTTTTGAAGAAGGTCGGCAGAGGCAAGTCGCCCGGTCTGGATGGTTTGCCCTATGAATTGTACTTGAGGCTGTCGCACATCTTTGTTCCGATTTTGACTGCAGTGTTCAACAACTGGTTTCGGTCGGGGTCCATCCCCAACCGGATCACCAGGGGCGTGATCACTCTGTTGAAAAAGGGCAAAGGTGGTGGGGGGAAACTAGATGACTACAGGCCCATAACTCTGCTAAACACAGAGTTAAAGATTATGGCCAAGATCCTGCAGGAGCGTTTGCAGTCAGTTGCCGAGTCTCTGTTGGGACCTGAGCAGACTTGTTCTGTGAGGGGCCGAACAATTCAGAGCAACCTGCATCTGATCCGCACGATCATAGAGGGTGTAAAAGACGACGAGCAAGCCGCGCTGATCAATTTGGATCAGTCCAAGGCATTTGATAGGGTCGACCATCGCTACCTTGCTACTGTCCTGCAGGCCGCTGGATTCGCACCCAACTTCTGCCGCTGGATTAGCCTCCTGTATCGCTCCCCCAGTGCTGTGGTACAGGTGAACGGAAGGTTGTCGGACGCGTTCGTGCTGTCTAGGTCGGTTCGTCAGGGTTGTCCGCTGTCGCCTCTCCTTTATGCTTTGGCGTTGGAGCCTCTCCTTCGCCGGCTGAAGGACGAGACCGGCAGTCCGGCCCTACGCGGAATCGCCGTTCCTGGAGGGGCTCGAGCCAGGGTTTCCGCGTACGCCGATGACGTATCTGCTTTCGTGTCGTCCCGGGACGATATCGAGGCGGTACAGAAGGCGCTTGACCGGTACGAGAAGGTGACAGGGGCCAAGATAAACCGCGACAAGTCTTCCGGCTTGCGGTTAGGTGCCTGGAAGGGGGTCGCTCTTCCGGGCCGCTTCGGTTGGACGGATGGACCTGTCCGCATTCTTGGAGTGTGGTTTGGACCGGACCTCCAGCTGGAGAAGAATTGGTCTGAAGTACTTGCAAAGGTCGGTTCTGCCGGCAAGACTTGGAATCGACGGCGGTTGTCCGTGAAGGGCAGGGCGGAGGTGTGTGTTACATACATTTTCCCCCTGATTCTTTATCGATTGTCTGTACTTCCTCTCTGTGGGGCCCATTGGAAGGCGCTCGAGCGATCGCTATCCTCCATTTTATGGAGGGGACGCGTGAACAGGGTCGACAGACGAGTCTGCACTAAACGTCCGTGTCATGGGGGGCTGGGAATGCCGCACCTCTTGAGTCACGTCCGTGCCTCTAGGTTGGCTTTCCTACGCCGCGCATTGACTGGGAGAGATCCGATTCTGGAGGGGATTGTTAGGGACGCCTTCCCTAGCCTTACCATCAGTCCCCCCATCTCGAGGGTTGAGCGCCGTCGTAAACCCCGGGACGAGTCGGATTTCATCCGCGAGTGTCGGTCGGCCTTGAGGGCCATTCCCCGGTCCAGTGACCTGTCACGGCCTAGGAAGGTCTTCTATCGTGGATTAGTGGAGGGGCCCGCGAAGGATTCCCTACGTGATACGCTCGGCTTGTCGGAGGAGGAGTTTCGCTCCTACTGGTCTTGGGCGCCAGCGGCGGATTACCTCAGTAACCCTGAGTTTTCGCTTACCTGGCGATTGGCTCGGATTCGGCTGCCTCTCAACGACAAGGCTTTCATATGGGGTTTGGCGGATTTGCCAGACTGTGAACGGTGTGGTCTTGGCTTAGAAGAAACGGCTCCGCACGCCTTCTACCATTGCCCCCGGGTCCGCCCCTTATGGGACCATGTCGGCGAGCTGACGGCTCGTCTCGCTCCCGAACAGCTTGTGTCCATTGATCGCGCATACGCGTGTGACAATGTGTCGCCCCCGTATTCCGGGGTGAAACGAATGGTGTTTCTGACGCTGCTGGCCACGGCTCGAATGGTGATTTGGACGACGCGAAAGGAGGAAGTCTTGCGGGGCAACCGTCTTTCTCATCAGCATCTAATCCTATTCTTTGAGCATCAGCTCAAGATGAAGATTAGATCTGATAGAAAACGATTGCATTCGACAGTCTTTAGCGAAAGGTGGGTAAAAGAGGCGAGCTTGGTTCGTGTGACCGGGGCTAGCCTTGATTTTCTCTTCTAGGTCAACCTATTGCACATCGGGGTGGCTTCCTGTGGAACCCTCCCCTTGGTTAGGATTAGACAAGCTTCAGTGTACCTAGTTAATGTGAGTAAGTGTTGTTCCTGGCCTGTAACCCGGCTACTCTTTGGTTATGATCCAAGTCGAGATTCCCAACCTCCCCAGTTTGTTTCGGCCCCCTTTTATCTCGACTGGGTCAGCTTTATATTTTCCCTTTCCCGCATAATATTTTAGCCTTCTTCCCACTCCCTTAGCGAGAGTTGCCTCTTGATTTTGTCCCCTGGCCAGAATACAGCGGCCTCTCTATTTTGAGGGTTGGACGGTCCCCTACTAACATCTGTTATGTTTAGTTTGTATTTTGTGTTTATATTTATTTGATTATTGGGTTCATCTCCCTCCCCTCTCATTCTATCATTATTAAAATTTTATGTATTTTATGTATTATCATCAAATTTTTATGGTGTGGGGCGCGTTTTTTGGTAGGTTCCCCTTGAGAGGATGCGGTATTATGGTGGTTGGAGGATTGTTTGGTGACGGACGAGTTCTTGTGGTGAATGGGTAAATTGTAATGTATGAATGGGTCGTGAGTCAGATTAGCTAGGTATAAGATAGTAAGTGTTGACCAGCCTTTTCCCCCTCCCCTTTTTGGCCTTGTGCCACAATTGTAACCTTTGTTACAATAAATCCTCAGGGTTTGTATTAAGTTGCTCCCAGGTCTTGTTGATTTTGGACGAGGTGTTGTAGTGTGACGAAACGTTTCAAGTGTGAACTGATAAGTGTTTTCCTTTATTTTGAGTTTGATTTGTTTTGCTAAAAACTTTTTCTTTTGAACTTTTTTTTCAGTCTTACTTTTCTGTTTATTTCAGTTGTGCTTTTTTTTTTGTTTATTTTTCTTTTTTTGTTTATTGGTCTGTAAGTTATTTTTCCCTCCCCCACGTTTTTCGTTGCGTATTTTTTGTTTGAAGTACTTTTACCTTTTGTTGTCCATGTTTTAGTTCCTTTTATTTGGTTCATTTCTGTAATCAGAGAAACAATTTAAAAAAAGAAAAAGCGACAAGGTTTATTTGTCCCGTCGTGGTGGCTTGCCACCATGGCGGAGGAAAATACAAACAATTCATCACCGCCGGTGTCACCTGTAGAAACGGCCTGGTGTAGGAATAAACAAGCGAAGAAGGACGAGGAATATTATGAGACTCAATACAGCAAGTTTGAGGAGTCTTTTAAAAATAATGAGTTTGTGACAATCACAGAAGTATGGGAAGCTGTGAAGACGCGAATCGTTTCCTTGCTTACCTCGGATGTAAAAAGCCATAGACTGGTTGGGGTAGGCAGGGAGACCATGGAAGAGGTCCTCAAGACTCTCAAAATCCATCCAAGAGTCCTAGCAAGAAGGTCGAACGCTATGTGGGACATTCTCCTCCCCACGGAGCAGGAGGCAAAAGCACTAGCGGGGAACATCTTAACGACGAGAAACTTGCGGTTGCAAACAGAATACTTGGGAACTCGCAAGACGAAAATTACGGTTCACGGAGTGCCTGTTGACATCAGTGAAGACAGGATGGGTGCCTTCTTCACTAAATTTGGGAAGGTGAATGAGGTCAGGGCGGTTCTTGGGAAGTCAGGAATTGCAACGGGCGACATAGAGTTGCAAGTCACCCTGACGCAGGGAGCTTTCAAGGACGTCCCCAATATACTCACATGCCGAAACAGAAGGATGTTGGTTGTGGTGGAGGGGCGGAAGCCGTACTGCTGGTCATGCGGCACAGCGGGCCACATGGCGAAAGAGTGCCCCAGTAAACTGCGTCAGCCCTCAGCAGCCACACCAGCAGCAAAAGAGGCAGTAAAAGAGGCAGCAGTAGCAGAAGAAGGGAAAGGGAACAAGGACCAGGAAGGGACTTGGAAGGAGGTTGCTAACAAAAGGGCAAAAAATATGCCTTCTCCCCCCAAGAAAGAGGGGACTGCAACTTCACAACAACGGGCAAAAAAGGAGGAAAACTCCAAAAAGGTAGAAAGTCCGAGAAGGAAAGAAGAGACCCCAAAGACCGGAAAGCCTGCTGAAAACCCGGCTGAAAGCCACAAGAAAGCAGGGAACCCGAAGAAGATGGAAAGCCCCAAAAAGGAGGAAAAACAAGAACCTCAAGTAAAGAAAAAGCAGCAGAAACAACAACAACAACAACAACAACAAGAAATGGAGGTAGACTCTATGCTATCACCTCGGATGTCTACCCTAAAGAGAGGTAGAGAGGAGGATGAGGAGATGGAAAGGCAACAATTGAAGAACCCGGGGCGCAGTCGGGCAGAGACAAGGTCAGGTTCACTTCCGTCCCGGCTGACCCGAAAGAAAAGCGGGCAGTACCAAAAACAAGGAGCTCTTCTTCTTCCCCTACCCGTGATACACCTCCCTTTCCCCCCATCTCTCCCCTTAGCGCAGATTCAACTCCCCCGCATACATCTTCCTCTTCCCCTCCCCTCCGTTCCAGGGGAAAGAAAAAGAAGAAACTTTTTGCTGGACCTGAAGACATTTGTAAGGTGGACAGGGAGGAATACAGAAAAGCCCTGTCCAACCAAAAGAGGGCCCTATTAGGGCTCCTGTATAAACTGGAAACAGTGGATGGGAAGTCGGTGGAGGACCCGCGTAACTTCCCTGAGGCCCCAGGAGTACTTACCTGTGTCAGAGACACGGGGGCGTACTTGAAAGTCTGGGGGCATGTGGCAGAAGCGAAAGACAATTTCCCAAAAATAAGGATGATCGAGACGGACTCACCTTACCTAAAGAGACTAAGGCAATTTTGCTCCGGGAGGGTCCCTGTTATTCTCCATCCCTCCTTATATAGGTGTCTAAAACTCACTTATCCTTCGGATGTCGGCGGGATTGTCCTGGAAGGACGAATGACGTCAGATCTTGGTGTAGGGAGCCTGGGACAATCCGTCGGGGTCCTGACTGACGCAGATTTCCGCCCCGTATGTGAATAAGGGTTTTTGCACTTTTTCTTTACTTGCAGGCTTAGAAGATGTCAACCAAGTTAGCGACTTTGAATGTGAGGGGCTTAAGGGATCGGGGTAAGGCTGCCCGCCTGCTCCGGGACCTTCTGTCCCTGGATGTGGATGTTGCCGCGATCGAGGAGACCCACTTTGTTTGCAGTTCCGATGCGTGTGTGCTGGACGCTGACTTTGTCGTCTATTCAGCATATGGGGACCGTTCTGCCAGAGGAGTTTCTTTGCTTGTCAGGCGTACTCTCGATGCGAAGGTGGACCTTGTGCATACCGATGCCGAGGGCCGGTTGATCGTGGCCGATATTGCCGTGAAAAGTGGTTCGTTCCGAGTCGTTGCGGTTTATGCGCCCAACGACCGGGAGGAGCGGGTCTCGTTTTTTCGGCGGTTGGGGCCGTTCCTAGTGGATTCAACGCGCCTAGTTTTAATGGGGGACTGGAATGCCATCCTGGACCCCAAGTTAGACAGGGGGCGGGGAGCTAGCGGGAGAAGGGGCGATCGTAGCCTGGTTGATCTGATCGACGATTATGGTCTCGTCGATAGATACCGGGTCGATCATCCCGGGGGGAAAATGTGGACGTGGGCTCTTAATTGGCCTTTTGACAAGGTAGTCAGCTACCTTGACAGAATGTTAGTTAGAAGAGCCGACATAGATCTACTAGATTGCCCTACGTTCCACTGGGTAGGCTATTCGGACCACAAACTCGTTTGTGCCCGGGTGGCGTTAGACTGTAGGCCTAGAATGGCTGGTTACTGGAAGTTCAATCTGTCCTTACTGGACAGGGAGGACTTTCGGGAACAGCTAATTAGACTAGTGCAGCGGGAGCTAGTGGGGGCGGTTATCGGGAATAAGTGGTGGGAACGCCTTAAATGTAGGATTAGGTCCTTCACCACTGATTTCAGCAAACGGCTCGCTCTAGATAGAGCTGACAAGGTGAAGACGCTTAAAACTAGTTACACCCGGGCGGTGGCTGGGGGGGATCCCCTAGAGATAGCCTTAGCTAAGGAGGCCCTGGATCGTTCGAATAGCGAGCGGTACATGGGCCAGGTAATTAGACATAAGTTAAGCAAGATGTCTTCCGAAGCTGTGAACTTGGGCGCAGATCTGCGCAGGGAAGAGGTCCGTCGAGGTGGCGATCGTTACATTCGTGAAGTCGAATCCCCGGAGGGGCGTACTCTTCGGGCCACTGACGACATGTGCGAGGCGTTTCGGCGCCATTTCGAGAGCCGGTTTACCAAGGAGCCTGGTCTCCGTGAGGAGGAGTTTCGTAGCTATTTGGCTGACTTTCCTCGGCTTTCGCCGACTGAAGCGGCTAGCTGCGAGGGAGAGATCACGGACGGCGAAGTCTACGCGGTTTTGAAGAAGGTCGGCAGAGGCAAGTCGCCCGGTCTGGATGGTTTGCCCTATGAATTGTACTTGAGGCTGTCGCACATCTTTGTTCCGATTTTGACTGCAGTGTTCAACAACTGGTTTCGGTCGGGGTCCATCCCCAATCGGATCACCAGGGGCGTGATCACTCTGTTGAAAAAGGGCAAAGGTGGTGGGGGGAAACTAGATGACTACAGGCCCATAACTCTGCTAAACACAGAGTTAAAGATTATGGCCAAGATCCTGCAGGAGCGTTTGCAGTCAGTTGCCGAGTCTCTGTTGGGACCTGAGCAGACTTGTTCTGTGAGGGGCCGAACAATTCAGAGCAACCTGCATCTGATCCGCACGATCATAGAGGGTGTAAAAGACGACGAGCAAGCCGCGCTGATCAATTTGGATCAGTCCAAGGCATTTGATAGGGTCGACCATCGCTACCTTGCTACTGTCCTGCAGGCCGCTGGATTCGCACCCAACTTCTGCCGCTGGATTAGCCTCCTGTATCGCTCCCCCAGTGCTGTGGTACAGGTGAACGGAAGGTTGTCGGACGCGTTCGTGCTGTCTAGGTCGGTTCGTCAGGGTTGTCCGCTGTCGCCTCTCCTTTATGCTTTGGCGTTGGAGCCTCTCCTTCGCCGGCTGAAGGACGAGACCGGCAGTCCGGCCCTACGCGGAATCGCCGTTCCTGGAGGGGCTCGAGCCAGGGTTTCCGCGTACGCCGATGACGTATCTGCTTTCGTGTCGTCCCGGGACGATATCGAGGCGGTACAGAAGGCGCTTGACCGGTACGAGAAGGTGACAGGGGCCAAGATAAACCGCGACAAGTCTTCCGGCTTGCGGTTAGGTGCCTGGAAGGGGGTCGCTCTTCCGGGCCGCTTCGGTTGGACGGATGGACCTGTCCGCATTCTTGGAGTGTGGTTTGGACCGGACCTCCAGCTGGAGAAGAATTGGTCTGAAGTACTTGCAAAGGTCGGTTCTGCCGGCAAGACTTGGAATCGACGGCGGTTGTCCGTGAAGGGCAGGGCGGAGGTGTGTGTTACATACATTTTCCCCCTGATTCTTTATCGATTGTCTGTACTTCCTCTCTGTGGGACCCATTGGAAGGCGCTCGAGCGATCGCTATCCTCCATTTTATGGAGGGGACGCGTGAACAGGGTCGACAGACGAGTCTGCACTAAACGTCCGTGTCATGGGGGGCTGGGAATGCCGCACCTCTTGAGTCACGTCCGTGCCTCTAGGTTGGCTTTCCTACGCCGCGCATTGACTGGGAGAGATCCGATTCTGGAGGGGATTGTTAGGGACGCCTTCCCTAGCCTTACCATCAGTCCCCCCATCTCGAGGGTTGAGCGCCGTCGTAAACCCCGGGACGAGTCGGATTTCATCCGCGAGTGTCGGTCGGCCTTGAGGGCCATTCCCCGGTCCAGTGACCTGTCACGGCCTAGGAAGGTCTTCTATCGTGGATTAGTGGAGGGGCCCGCGAAGGATTCCCTACGTGATACGCTCGGCTTGTCGGAGGAGGAGTTTCGCTCCTACTGGTCTTGGGCGCCAGCGGCGGATTACCTCAGTAACCCTGAGTTTTCGCTTACCTGGCGATTGGCTCGGAATCGGCTGCCTCTCAACGACAAGGCTTTCATATGGGGTTTGGCGGATTTGCCAGACTGTGAACGGTGTGGTCTTGGCTTAGAAGAAACGGCTGCGCACGCCTTCTACCATTGCCCCCGGGTCCGCCCCTTATGGGACCATGTCGGCGAGCTGACGGCTCGTCTCGCTCCCGAACAGCTTGTGTCCATTGATCGCGCATACGCGTGTGACAATGTGTCGCCCCCGTATTCCGGGGTGAAACGAATGGTGTTTCTGACGCTGCTGGCCACGGCTCGAATGGTGATTTGGACGACGCGAAAGGAGGAAGCCTTGCGGGGCAACCGTCTTTCTCATCAGCATCTAATCCTATTCTTTGAGCATCAGCTCAAGATGAAGATTAGATCTGATAGAAAACGATTGCATTCGACAGTCTTTAGCGAAAGGTGGGTAAAAGAGGCGAGCTTGGTTCGTGTGACCGGGGCTAGCCTTGATTTTCTCTTCTAGGTCAACCTATTGCACATCGGGGTGGCTTCCTGTGGAACCCTCCCCTTGGTTAGGATTAGACAAGCTTCAGTGTACCTAGTTAATGTGAGTAAGTGTTGTTCCTGGCCTGTAACCCGGCTACTCTTTGGTTATGATCCAAGTCGAGATTCCCAACCTCCCCAGTTTGTTTCGGCCCCCCCTTTTATCTCGACTGGGTCAGCTTTATATTTTTCCTTTCCCGCATAATATTTTAGCCTTCTTCCCACTCCCTTAGCGAGAGTTGCCTCTTGATTTTGTCCCCTGGCCAGAATACAGCGGCCTCTCTATTTTGAGGGTTGGACGGTCCCCTACTAACATCTGTTATGTTTAGTTTGTATTTTGTGTTTATATTTATTTGATTATTGGGTTCATCTCCCTCCCCTCTCATTCTATCATTATTAAAATTTTATGTATTTTATGTATTATCATCAAATTTTTATGGTGTGGGGCGCGTTTTTGGTAGGTTCCCCTTGAGAGGATGCGGTATTATGGTGGTTGGAGGATTGTTTGGTGACGGACGAGTTCTTTTGGTGAATGGGTAAATTGTAATGTATGAATGGGTCGTGAATCTGATTAGCTAGGTATAGGATAGTTAGTTTGGACCAGCCTTTACCCCTCCCCTTCATCGGCCACGTGCCACAATTATGTATAAAAACATAATAAATCCTCAGGGTTTGTATTAAGTTACAACCTGCTTTATTTTTGTCTGCCAGCTGGACGCTAGCTGGGACCCTTACGCCGGTAAGTGCTGTTTATTGTCTTGTTATTCTACATTTTTGTATTACTTCAATTAATTTTTTGTACTGCGGGTCGCTGTGTCCCGCCGCACGGATAACGTCTGGTGAGATGAGCTCCAGGTTGTCGTTTGCACCGAATGTTGCTAATAGGGTTGTTGATTTGACCCAGTCATCCATGTTGTCAGACTCTATGATGTCTGATTGAGAGGGTTCAGCAGTGAATACATTTAGGAGTGCCTGTGATATGTCTGCTGGGTTACGTGAGACAGCATCAGAGGCTCTGTGCCATTTCCCAGGGCAGTACTGAATGGTGAATCTGTACCTGAGTGTTTTCTCCTTTAACCTGAATAATCGGGGGTTTTGGATTTTACTAAGGTCTCTATCTCCGAATAATCCTTTTAGTGGTTCATGATCTGTAACGACTATGAGATTCGGGCAACCCATTACAAAAATGCGACACTTTTCCAATGCCCATGCAATTGCTGCTGCCTCGCCTTCAATAGGTGCATATCTGCGTTCAGCATCAATGCAGAATCTGCTACCAGCAAATATCAGGCGCCAACCTTCAGGGCAGCAAACTGGAGCTTTGTCAGTGGTGCATGAGCAATACTTCTGTAGAAGTAGGAAGCCCATTCCATCTTTGCTCCAATCTGGGGCAAGGCAGGTTATTCGTTCTTTTTGAAATGTTGCGATGCCTTTTCGGACTAAGTCAACTATTACCTTCTTTGACTGCTGAAATGCATCCTCGAGGCTTTTATTCCATGTAAAGTGAGAGTCTCGTTTTACGAGATCACGAAATAGAAGCATGACTGGGCTCAGTGAGTATGCCCAAGCGACTTGGTTGACCAGACCAAACCATGATCTGGCATCGGTGAGCGTTTTTGGTATTGGGAAGCTTAATATTGCCTCCAGCATGGATTTAGAAGGGGTTACACCAGAGGATGTTATCTGGAGGCCACCAAACTGCACTGTGTCTTGGCAAAATTGGAATTTTTCTCTATTTAGTATGATGCCGTTTTTTGCACAATGAAGGAGGAAATCGAAGGTGTGAAAAAAGGCTCCTTCAATGTCAGAGTCATAGAGTAGGGTGTCATCTACGATTTTTACTTTGCGGGGGATGTCTTTTATTATTTCATCATACCTTCGGGTGTAGGCATCTCCAGATGCTAGGTAACCTTGTGGCATCCTCAGGTACATGAACCTTCCCCATTCTGCAATGAAGGTGGTGAGTGGCTGGGACTCTTTATCTAAGGGGATGGAGTGATATCCATCAACAGCATCCAACACTGTTTTCTTTTGTTTAGGTGGCATTTGTAGTGCTAGCTGGAATGGTGACCCTGTATGGTGTGTTTCCCGTTTGCACTGTGAATTCAGGTGTTGGTAGTCTATGGTTCTTCGTGGTTTGCCATTTTTCTTGGCGGTAATTACCATAGTGCTACACCAATCAATGGGCATGCCGACGGGTACTGGGGTTATGATGCCCCTTTTCACATCTTCCCAAAGGGCCTGTCTTACGGGCTCTTTGAAGTGAAAAGGCACAGGAATTGGGTTATGTCTGGCTTTGGGGACTGCTCCTTCTTTGAGGTGTATATGTGCAGTGGGGCTAGACATTGGTGGGAATTCACCATTGTTCTTGAACGCCGTTTCGGTGAATTGATTCAATAGCCAATTCTTGAGTCTATCAATGTTTTGTTCTGTTGGGGGAAAAGGGAGTTTTTTGGGACGCGTTGGAAGTTGTCCCTCGACTTTGCATTGTTTAGTGCTTGCGTCCGATTTTTTATGTGTGCTTGTCGAGGGCAGGTGTTGCATTGCTGTTTGGGGTAATATTGTAGTCGTCGGCTTAGGAAAGTCTTTGGACAGTATCCCTACATCAATGCAGGCTGCTTTGCTGAAGTATAGCCGCTGAATCTTTTTGCATATGTATAGGGCTTGTTTAGTTGTTCTTCCTTGGACGATGAATTCCACAGGGAGCCAACCCTGACAGACAAGTGTAAAGCCTCCCACAGCTCGAACGACTTTTTTTGATGGAATGAGGTTGTTGGTAGTGAGCCCCATATTCAGAAGGTGCTTAAGTCCCCCGAGACATATAGTGGCCCCACTGTCAGGAAAGATCGTCATCCCAGTGCTGTGATTTCTGGGGATATTCTTAACTTGTCTGGGATCCGGTTTTGGTGAGAACGGAACAACATACGCATCAATTTCCCTGACCTGGCATGTGTCTTTAGATGAATACGTGCCTGTCGTTTGATTGAATGTGATGTGGGCAATAAGTGTGTCCATGGCAGCTTCATTAGCCTCTGGGCTTTTCCTGACCGCTTGAGCTAGTTTCTTAGCCCGGCATACCCTCGATAGGTGATTGGGCTTCCTACAGTTACTACATGTTTGTCCCCATGCTGGGCATTTTAGCCGGCGGGATCCAGTTCCTGAGGTGATATGCTGGTGGCTGCCACAACCTAAGCAAGCCTGCTGGTTTGGTTTAACATTGCAGTTGCCATAGGTGCTGGTACGGATCCCCTCGTTAGCTTGTGGTGTACCATTCTGTCTGCTGTATGTTGATAGCCGAGCAGCAGCTGTATCTGAAGCGCCGGCCATTGAGGTTTGGTCTCGCAATGCTGATTCGAATGCCTCAGCATGACGGATATTTTGCTCAAGGGATTTAAGTGCCCCAGCTTTGGCCAGTAGGTCAGCCTGGAGTGTGTCATTTGCTATTCCACGGATGATCTGGTCCTTGATGTATATATCAGACAGGTCATGCTCACACGAGGGGCAGGTAAAGTTACAATCAACGGCTATGGCTCTGAGGCGGACAAGGTAACTTTGTATTGGCTCATCCGCATCCTGAAACATGGAGGCAAAAGCAAGGCGATGGACAATAGGACTTGACCTCTGGGTGACCAATGCTTCTACCATGTCAAGTAGCTTATCTGGATCAGTGGTAAAGAAGACAGGGTGTGTGTTGATTATGGCGTTTTGCACAGCTTCATCAGCACAATTGTATAAGTGAATATTAGCTTGGGAGCTTGGCATATTCGTCATCTTGGTAAAGACATCCCAGTCAATTCGGAACTTCCTGAATTGCTGTGGTGTCATCTCGAGATTGAGATAAGGAGGCTTGGCTGCTAGTGCCTGAATACGGGTTGTCTGGGTGGTGGATTCCTTAGCCTGCTTGATGATACACAGGGCTTCTCCAATTAAAGTGACTCCCAGCTCCTTAAGCATAGATCGATCCAGCATTTGAAGGCTCTCGGTTGTCAGCTTCTCATCCGCAAACCTTGTTGCATGAGTTTTGGCCGAGTCAGTGGATATGCCTGCTTCAATGAAGAAGAGTTCCCAATTATCGGGTGTCAATAATCCTGTTCGCAGCGCCATGTCGAACAATCACGTGGTCAAGATAAACACTCAGTTGTGGAGCAAGCTGAGGTAAAATAAAAGTAATCCAACCTTGAGGAAGAGAGCTATTTATGGTGCAATGGAGCATCTCATTGTGCTAAAGTGGGATAGTCCATTGCTTGGGCTGTGATTGGCTGCTGGTACCTGAGTAGAGGTATTTCTATATAAATACCAGTTTGATTCATCAGTTAGTTTGCAGGGTTTGTATTAAGTTACAACCTGCTTTATTTTTGTCTGCCAGCTGGACGCTAGCTGGGACTCTTACGCCGGTAAGTGCTGTTTATTGTCTTGTTATTCTACAGATCCTATAATTATTAAAAAGATTTGTACATATTCCCTCCAACTACTGGCATAATACTTCACAATGTCATTCGGAAAAAGGGAGACCTCCAATCATATCTTTTAAGAAATCTAGACCCCTGAGTCTTTGCAACGGCATCAGATTGATTATAAGAAAAATGAATCAACATGTTATTGAATTTCAATGTATGTATACTAGCGGAAATACGCGGGTTGGTCGGACGTTTACACACACACACACACACACACACACACACACACACACACACACACACACATATATATATATATATATATATATATATATATATATATTGTGTGTGTGTGTGTGTGTATTTGCGATTTACAAAAAAACAACATAGTTTACAAATTCAAGTGCTCTTTGGGAGATTGTTGGTCACACCACAAACTCACTTTCACGATCCTTGTCTCTACATTCGAATGATAATAACTCTAACATTTTTACGCATTTAAAACAACATGCCTGGCCGCATACACAATTATGGAAAATCCTTGATGAAAACACAACTATACTTAAACATGAAAACAATAAACAAAAACTAAAAATTCTTGAAGCTATATACATAAATCAGTTGAAACCTAACCTGAACAAAATAAAATCTCCACAAATATTCTTAAGTGTCTATAATTGATAACAGAAGTCATTGGTTTATACCAAAGGCTTCCCATACTTAATAGTTCTCGTTTTCACTCTCGCGTGGTCATGCGTGACGTCATGAGCTGCTTTGCGATTTTCGTTTCCAGCATCTCGTATGCATGAGTTTGACTATCATTATTCTTTTGTCCGTGTATTGTTTAATATATTGTAATGTAATTGTCATCTTTGATAATGGCTTATGTAAGCCGAAAGCTTAGATACGATTAAAAATATAGATATCAATATAGTGATTTTCTTTTGTCTTTTTATGATAATGTTATTAAGCTTATCAGACGATTTGAAAAGAATTTACATAAAATAAATAGACAAAACTTTTCTTCATTATTTAATGAAATATGCATCAATATATATATATATATATATATATATATATATATATATATATATATATATATATAATGCATTTAACAGATGTCAGAATTCGTTGAAAAATACATCCCTACCCCTACCTAAACGAAAACCCTTCTTCAAACGTAACTAAACGTAACTAATAACTGATACAACAAATACAGGGATAATGAGCACGCAACCACCCTTTGTCTGGATGAATGGATTTCTCTGTATCTTTCGAAACGCGAATTATGAATTTTTGCAGTACCTTTAAAACCCAGTAATTTTAAAAATAAGTTACTCCGAAATTCGCTTGAGGATGAAATGGAACTAATGTCTTTAATTTAATTACAAAATTAAATTCGAAGCTTTTAGCTTCCATTTTTGAAACATGGTTAGAACTGTGTAACTAATTTATAATATTAATGCTCTGTAAATTTACATTGGGCACTATTTTGTAAAAATAAAAATATCTGTAAGAACACCGGATTATTTATCATACTGTTCTTTCTTTCTTTATATATATATATATATATATATATATATATATATATATATATATATATATATATGTATATATATGAGGCGCATATGGTCTTAAAGTATGCTATATTTATTGGTTAAAGTGACCAATATCAGGTATAGAGCTTATGTAAATAGAAAAATGGACATTGATGTCAACAACCAGCGGCGAAAGTCTGTTACATGCTTAAACGCAATCGATTGTTTTAGCTTATGCAAGGGTTCAAGGGTTAAGCTTTTTTCTATTTGGTAAATATCTGTGGTTGTGATTTTGTAGCACCAGCCGATACAGTTTGATGAAGCTTATCAACACATAGGAGGATATGTAACTATTGTGAGACCGGAACTACCTACACAATAGACTCTTCCAGGTCTATATTAAGTATGCGATACAACACTCTAGACAGAGAGACAGTGAGAGCCGCGTACGACTACCAGTACTGGACACTAACATATAGTAAGCTACACTATCTCTGTAACCTGTTGTTAATATATCTTTCTTACATCTAATCCGTGTTCCGTGTTTTCCTTCTGTGGTCCTGACTTTGGCCCCACATCAGTGGCGACGAGGATTCGAGAAACGCACTCACGGCGAAAACCGCAATACTTTGCCAGTCCCACATCAGTGGCGACAGAAAAATTCGAGAATTTCGTTCTCACCATATCAATAGCGACAGAGTACTCGAAAAATACACAGAAACTCCACGCATTCCCACAGCAGTATTGAACGAGAAATTAAGCTGGTATTACTACATCAGCGTTTTAAACGCAACACCGAGCGTGTACATATAAAAAAAATATATTCCAATACTAAACATCAGTGACGAACTAGCGATTTGACATCTACGGAATATTAAAGTCTGTCCAAATAACATTACGAGAACAATTTCTTACACACCCACACACAGAAAAAAACAGTTTGTTCGTAAAACAAACTGACAACACAAGAGCAGAAGTACTACCATTTTACTCAAGTTTTCGAAAAAACCTATCTAAAATTTTTTTTTATGTAACTGAGTTGAACTCGGGCATAAAATTATTCTCCCCTCAAATTCACTGAAGTGAGTTTTCTCTTTTTGTAGCTCTATAAAAAAAAATGTTTGGTAAAATTGATACAATTACGTTAAAATTAAGGGAACCACAGGGGAAAAAAGCTAAACACATAATTAGTTTAGTTTAACTAATTGTCTATCCATATGTTTTTTTTTTGTAAAAAAAAAAACAAAAGAAAAAAAATCCAAGATTTTTTTTGTGTACCTCCCCTTGGTACACGGGTTTCAAAGCAAAAAAAAAATCGCTGTCATTTTTGTCTGTCTAAATATGGAAGATTTTCAAAAAGTAATGGCCCAAATGCTAAAAGTAAATTTGGATCAGCAACAAAAATCAGAAGAAATACAACAACAACTATTTTTGGAATTACATAAACAACAAATGGAATTCCAAAAAATTACGCTTCAGAATGCTGAACTACAACAGAAACAACTTAAAGAATTACTGATAAATGCATTAAAAGGCTCAAACTCTGAAAAAGATACAATATTCTCCTAGAGTACAATCTACAATTCAATGGAAACCTTTAAATACATACCAGAGAACGAAAAAACGTTCGAGGCGTTTTACAGGAGCTACGAAGATATTTTCAACGTAGACTGTGAACAATGGCCCAGTAAAAAAAAGGTACGTCTACTATTGAGAAAACTGGGAACTACAGAACATAGTAGGTTCGTAGACTTCATACTACCCAAGAAAACCACTGACTTTGATTTTTCAGAGACTATTAAGCTCCTATCGGAACTATTCGGGCCTAACACAACCTTGTTCCACAAACGTACAACGTCCACTCTAAGGACAAACTGTGAAATCAAAAACATGATCGCGAGTACCATAAGAGATCTCCCAGTTGCTTTGGCCGACATAAAAAGGGAGTCTCGAAAGGATGAATTCGTTCAATCCATAAAAAGCAAAATTCGCAACAAAGACCCCAATGTACCTGAAGTGTTCTCCCTCTACGATGATGTCCTACTATACAATGACCGCGTAGTGATTCCAAACAGCCGACAAAGTAAAATCCTCAGGTATTTTCACATGGGACATCCGGGGAAGAACCGTACGAAAAGCCTCATGCGCTGCTATGTTTATTTGCCAAACATGGACAAGGACATAGCAGACATGATAGAATCATGCAAAGGATGCGCGCTTGCAGCAAAACCTCCAACCACGACGTGCAAACCATGGCCAAACACAGACCATCCATGGCAAAGAATTCATATCGATCTTGCAGGGCCTATAGACAACATGTACTACCTCATTGTTGTGGATAGCCACTCAAAATGGCCTGATGTCCTACAATGCAAAAGACCAACCTCAAACTGCACGATCGGATTTCTACACGAGCTATTCGCGCTTTTTTGCGTGGTAGATTGTGTAGTTACAGATAATGGCACTCAATTCACATCAAGTGAATTTAGAGACTTCTGCAAGTCATATTAGGTGGACCACATTACAACGCCTCAGTACCACCCTAGGTCTAATGGCCAGGCCGAAAGGTTCGTGAACACTTTAAAAAGGGCTTTAAAAAAGGCACTAGGCACACCGACAGATAGAGTATTGCAACAGTTCCTGCAGGTGTATCGGATAACCCTTAATCCGAACACGCCTATGGGAAGCTCGCCTGCAGAAACAATGTTTGCAAAGAAAATCAAGTCTGTCTTCGACAAACTTATTCCACGGAAAGCAAAGTTAAAAAACACTGCATCGCCTCATAAGAAATATTTCAATCCTGGCGATAAAGTCTTTTTCAAGGCTTTATAACATTCTGGGAAGTAGCCACCATAAAACAAAGAATTGGCGAACTGGTCTATATTGTCCAAGGACCGAAAAACACTCACAAACGCCATTGGAACCAGTTCAGAAAATGCCGTTTGAAAGAATCGGCGGAATCACTACAAAATAGGTGTGAAGAGCCGATCGACGTAATTTTCGATCACTTCGATCTCGACATGCCCCAAGTCTCTCCTGAAGTGTGACGCTCAGGAAGGAAAAGGAAATTTACTCAACGGCTCGACGTAAATCCGGAGAGGAAAAAGTATTAACAGTTTTATTTTTTCTCTCCTTTTCAAAAAGAAAACTCTTGGAAGGGGGGTATTGTGAGACCAGAAACTACCTACACAATAGACTCTTCCAGGTCTATATTAACTATGCGACACAACACTCTAGACAGAGAGGCAGAGAGACAGTGAGAGCCGCGTACGTCTACCGGTATTGGACACTAACATATAGTAAGCTCCGCTTACACTATCTCTGTAACCTGTTGTTAATATATTTTTCTTACTTCTAATCTTGTGTTTTACTTCTGTGGGCCCAACTTTTGCCCCACATCAGTTACTAAAGCCTGTTGATGTTAAACAGAGTACAAATTATAGACGAGGTGGTTAGGTGTTCATTTTGCTTTAATTTCTTTGAGAAATGAACGACTGCATTTCTTTTCGAACCAATGATAGATAATGACAACAAAGAGTATGGCAATCCCACGAGTAGGACATCTACAAAAACTGAACATGTCAGGTATAAGGTCAACTACTGTAAAAGAACAGGCCTAGGGGAAGCAACTAGGAGAATGACAACTACAGACAATGGAGAATAACAGGAAAAAAACAACCAAAGGGAAATGACAATCCTGCGTGAAGAACAATTACAGGAAAAGGATACACCCATGGAAATGATAATCCTAGGAGAATGGCAACTACGGACAATGGAGAATAACAGGAAAAAAACAACCAAAGGGAAATGACAATCCTGCGTGAAGAACAATTACAGGAAAAGGATACACCCATGGAAATGATAATCCTAGGAGAATGGCAACTACGGACAATGGAGAATACCAGGAAAAAAACAATAACAGTTAACAGTAAATATATTCCATCCTTGAAAATGTCTAATCGTATAGCCGAAAGCGCTCGGAAAAATAAAACATTTTGACGGATTTTGTATAATTTATCTACTGAAAAGAAAAAAAAAACTATATAAGATCATTTGAGAAATTATATAAAAAACGTAATCAAAACACTTTATCTACCATATTTAATGAAACTTGCATGTAAGGAGGATTGCCGTCTAAATACAATAGCGTCTAGTTGTAGAATCCCCGACTGACGTCAATTCAGTCGGGTTTCGATCCTAACTAGAGGCAACCGGCCGTCTAGCCACACTAATGAGCTGTGATACAGCGAAACAGTCTGTCCGTGGATGACAATATATATGCTCCTGAAAAATTTCTTTTGGTTGAGCTCTCTGGGGAAGAAGTGTGGGTTTGAAAACAGTGACTATTACGGCTAATAATGCATGACTCTTCGGTAAATCAAATCGAGTTCTCTCAGTCACTGTGTTTATCTAATAAACACGCTTAAATAATAAATACGCTTAAATTCACCTTCATCCCAGCCGTGCGCCAATGGCTTAGTGGTAGAATCCCCGACTGACGCCAACTGAGTCGGATTTCGATCTTAGCTAGAGGTAACCGGACGTCTAGCCAGACTGATGAGATGTGATACAGCGAAACAGTCTCTGTGGATGTCAGTATATATATACATATACATGTGTGTGTAAGTTATTAAAAACAACAGGCATTTTGTGTCGAATAATTTTATCGAACGATTTTTCCAAATTACGAGTATCCTTATCAGACAAGGAGATAATTCCCTCAGAAATTGGCCAACATTCCTTTGATTGCTTAAGCCACTTTACACTCACTAGTACTACGAAACTCGCCATTGGTCGCTACCTGTCATGGCGTTGACTTAAGAAAGACAGAAACTTAGACCATATTTTTCCCAAATGAATTTTGGACGATTTCTGACGGAAGTTCCTTCTTAACTGAGAATTTAGTAAAGTCGATCAATAAAATTAATTGACACAAAATGTCTGTCTTCATTAATAACATTTACCCTAAGGAGCATTTGTTGCTCAATTTTTTTTCCTTATAAAATCAAAAACTTGAAGACGAAATAGTTGTTTGTCGACCGAAAGATGTTTTTTGAATGTCTGCTATTAATGACGGTTAGGAACAATTTTCGGAACGTGCAAAAACGCAACGCCAGTTTTTTCAAAATTTTAAGTGGGAATTTTATTTAAATATTCCTTGTGGTGTGTTAAATCCACGAATTCTATTTTATAAGTGTATTCAGTTTATATGTCATGAACTAAGCATATAGTTCAATTATGTAGTGTAATGTCTTAGTAGTAGGTTTTTTATAGGAATTTTTCTGTACTGCGGATCAATAGTTTTTTATAATCATAAAACATTAGGCAGCATATAATTTACATACAAAGAAATAATCACACATAGAATCAATCAGAAATATTAATGCGATTAATGGTGACATCCGTCACTAGAGACATAATATATGCATTAAAATACTGTTAATCCATAGAGTGAAGTGATCCTCGTCGAAACCATAGATGTCGGTAGTTTTCAGTTTATTTGATGTTAAAATGCTAGTACTTACGAATAGTCCTCTATTTATCATCAGGCATGTGTTTTTTTCCCTTATAAAATCGAAAACTTGAAGACGAAATAGTTGTTTGTCGACCGAAAGATGTTTTTTGAATGTCTGCTATTAATGACGGTTAGGAACAATTTTCGGAACGTGCAGAAACGCAACGCCAATTTTTTCAAAATTTTAAGTCAGAATTTTATTTAAATATTTCTTGTGGTGTGTTAAATCCACGAATTCTATTTTACAAGTGTATTCAGTTTATATGGCATGAACTAAGCATATAGTTCAATAATGTAGTGTAATGTCTTAGTAGTAGTTTTTTTATAGGAATTTTTCTGTACTGCGGATCAATAGTTATATATATATATATATATATGAGATAACGATATATATCTTATATATCCAGAACAGTACTGGAGAAATTGTATGACAATGTTTACTTGTGACACGTTTAGTCCTTCAGGAATTCATCAGACTAAATTTATTATATTGGCAGGACTACACATGCGCACGACAGAGAGGTGCCGGGAAATTTTAGAATTTTTTTTTTTAATCTAGTCGAATTCATTTAGAGTTTCTTTTTTCTTTTACTTACCATCGCTTTTGTAAGTAGGTATTCTGCATTTGTGTTATTAGAAGATCTGCCAGGAATGCTGAAATGTAAGAAAGATGGCGTAAAATGTATTATAGATGACCTTTCGATAAAGCCACTCTTGCAATACATACGTCGTATTGAATTTATGTACTCCTTTGATGAGAGTAGCATTTATTTATGTCAAAGTTGTGGTCAGTCTTGTTACGGAAAGAAAATGAAAAAGACTCTAAATGCTTTAGATGAATACAAGCATTTTACTCATAACTACAGCTCACACATTACGAAGAGTTTTTTCTATGTAAAATTTGTGATCTTAGATTTAAAAAAAAAATGAAGAGTCGAAGATATCATGAAGCCTTTTTTGATCTTAGGTCTCAGTTTGGGACCCTGAATGAAATGTGTGTGCAACAGATACCCAAATAAATAAATAAATAATAATAATAATAATAATAATAATAATAATAATAATAATAATAATAATAATAATAATAATGTCACCTACTCCTATACGTAAATTATATAATTTAACTTGTTTTAAGGTGAACAGAATATTATCAATAAAGTGCTCGAGAGATATAATCATGTTAATGAAAGATCCTCTATTCGTGAAGTACATGTTTGATAATAATAATAATAATAATAATAATAATAATAATAATAATAATAATAACAATAGGAAACCACAAACAAAAAAGTGCCTCCTTATATATTAATGTATCTTTGAAGATATTCAAAAGCAGTCAAAATACAAGGACCTTGAAATGGAAATCTCAAAAATGTGGCATATGGGAACATCAATAATCCCTGTTGTATTTGGAGCCCTAGGATTGGTTGGAAAAGATTGCAGTAGATTGAAGGGATTCCTCAAAGAGATACAAAAAATTGTCCAGCCCACATTTTACGAAGGGCTTTATCTATGTAATATATATATATATATATATATATATATATATATATATATATATATATATATATATATATATATATATATGTATATATGTATATATATATATATATATATATGTATATATATATATATATATATATATATATATATATATATTGGTCAGTGGAAAGTATCATGATGTCATTTTTAATGAAATGTGTAAACGCCAGAAATTAAAGAAAATATAAATATTAAAATAATAAATTAATTAATTATATGCTTCATAATTAAAAGTGTTTTTTATTGATTGATTTATTTTTTTCACGGTTTATCCACAGATTGTGAGTTATTTAAAAGGAAAATATATATTCAATTGTAAGAATAAATCATTTCTGCGAGTAAATATTGCATTGAAATAATTTATTCCAGTTATAAGTCTTACTATTCAATCTAAAACAGGGGTAAAAGGATGAATTCAGAGGAATATCAGCGTAAGTAACTTATACGGACACGACACCAATTCGAAATCGGCCACCTTGATTTCTTATTTCGACTAAGAAAGAGACATCAGTTTACATGATCCGTAAATATATAAAGTTACAATGAGTTTTATAATATTAAAAAATATATCGCATGTTCTTTTACACACGCACTATTAATGTATATGAAAAATCTGAATGAAGATTTCAAATATTGCGATATTTATTTGGTTAAAAAAGCGTTTTACATGAATAACTACTTCATTTATAACATAAACGGTAACACGTAGTTTACATTAGAATTCATAAAAACACATTTTTTAAAAATTCAATATATGCTATTTAAAATAAATATATAAATACTCCATTTACAGCATAAACGGTAACACTTAGTTTACCTTAGAATTTTGGAAAATATATTTAAAATATTCAATATATGTAATTTATTTTATATATAATTACTCCATTTACAGCATAAACGGTAACACTTAGTTTAGCTTAGAATACTGGAAAATATTTTAAAATATTCAACATATGCTATTTATTTTATATATAAATACTCCATTTACAGCATAAACGGTAACACTTATTTTACCTTAGAATTTTGGAAAATATTATTAAAATATTCAATATATGCTATTTATTTTATATATAAATATTCCATTTACAGCATAAACGGTAATACTTAGTTTACCTTAGAATTTTGGAAAATATTTTTATAATATTCAATGTTTACTTTTTATTTTATATATAAATACTCCATTTACAGCATAAACGGTAACACTTAGTTTACCTTAGAATTTTGGAAAATATTTTTAAAATATTCAGTGTTTACTTTTTATTTTATATATAAATACTCCATTTACAGCATAAACGGTAACACTTAGTTTACATTAGAATTTTGGAAAATAGTTTTAAAATATTCAATGTATGCTATTTATTTTATATATAAATACTCCATTTACAGCATAAACGGTAACACTTAGTTTACCTTAGAATTTTTGAAAATATTTTTAAAATATTCAATGTATGCTATTTATTTTATATATAAATACTCCATTTACAGCATAAACGGTAACACTTAGTTTACATTAGAATTTTGGAAAATATTTTTAAAATATTCAATATATGCTTTTTATTTTATATATAAATACTCCATTTACAGCATAACGGTAACACTTAGTTTACCTTAGAATTTTTGAAAATATTTTTATAATATTCAATGTTTACTTTTTATTTTATATATAAATACTCCATTTACAGCATAAACGGTAACACTTAGTTTAAATTAGAATTTTGGAAAATATTTTTAAAATATTCAATGTATGCTTTTTATTTCATATATAAATACTCCATTTACAGCATAACGGTAACACTTAGTTTACCTTAGAATTTTTGAAAATATTTTTAAAATATTCAATATATGCTATTTATTTTATATATAAATACTGCATTCATAGCATAAACGGTAACACTTAGTTTACATTAGAATTTTGGAAAATATTTTTAAAATATTCAATGTATGCTTTTTATTTTATATATAAATACTCCATTTACAGCATAACGGTAACACTTAGTTTACCTTAGAATGTTTGAAAATATTTTTAAAATATTCAATATGTGCTATTTATTTTATATATAAATACACCATTTACAGCATAAACGGTAACACTTAGTTTACATTAGAATTTTGGAAAATATTTTTAAAATATTCAATGTATGCTTTTTATTTTATATATTAATACTCCATTTACAGAATAAACGGTAACACTTAATTTGCCTTAGAATATTGGAAAATATTTTTAAAATATTCAATGTATGCTATTTATTTTATATATAAATACTCCATTTACAGCATAAACGGTAACACTTAGTTTACTTTAGAATTTTTGAAAATATTTTTAAAATATTCAATGTATGCTATTTATTATATATATAAATACTCCATTTACAGCATAAACGGTAACACTTAGTTTACATTAGAATTTTTTAAAATATTTTTAAAATATTCAATGTATGCTTTTTATTTTATATATAAATACTCCATATACAGCATAAACGGTAACACTTAGTTTACCTTAGAATATTGGAAAATATTTTTAAAATATTCAATATATGCTATTTATTTTATATATAAATACTGCATTCATAGCATAAACGGTAACACTTAGTTTACATTAGAATTTTGGAAAATATTTTTAAAATATTCAATGTATGCTATTTATTTTATTTATAAATAATCCATTTACAGAATAAACGGTAACACATAGTTTACCTTAGAATTTTGGAAAATATTTTTAAAATATTCAGTATATGCTATTTATTTTATAAAATAAATACTCCATTTACAGCATAAACGGTAACACTTAGTTTACATTAGAATTTTGGAAAATATTTCTAAAATATTCAATGTATGCTTTTTATTTTATATATAAATATTCCATTTACAGCATAACGGTAAGACTTAGTTTACCTTAGAATTTTGGAAAATATTTTTAAAATATTCAATGTATGCTATTTATTTTATATATAAATACTCCATTTACAGCATAAACGGTAACACTTAGTTTACCTTAGAATTTTGGAAAATATTTTTATAATATTCAATGTTTACTTTTTATTTTATATATAAATACTCCATTTACAGCATAAACGGTAACACTTACTTTACATTAGAATTTTGGAAAATATTTTAAAATATTCAATATATGTTATTTATTTTATATATAAATACTCCATTTACAGCATAAACGGTAACACTTAGTTAACCTTAGAATTTTAGAAAATATTTTTAAAATATTCAATGTATGCTATTTATTTTATATATAAATACTCCATTTACAGCATAAACGGTAACACTTAGTTTACATTAGAATTTTGTAAAATATTTTTAAAATATTCAATATATGCTTTTTATTTTATATATAAATACTCCATTTACAGCATAACGGTAACACTTAATTTACATTTGAATTTTTGAAAATATTTTTAAAATATTCAATATGTGCTATTTATTTTATATATAAATACTCCATTTACAGCATAAACGGTAACACTTAGTTCACCTTAGAATATTGGAAAATATTTTTAAAATATTCAATGTATGCTTTTTATTTTATATATAAATACTCCATTTACAGCATAAATGGTAACACTTAGTTTACCTTAGAATTTTGGAAAATATATTTAAAATATTCAATATATGTAATTTATTTTATATATAATTACTCCATTTACAGCATAAACGGTAACACTTAGTTTACCTTAGAATTTTGGAAAATATTTTTAAAATATTCAGTATATGTTTTTTATTTTATATATAAATACCCCATTTACAGAATAAACGGTAACACTTAGTTTACATTAGAATTTTGGAAAATATTTTTAAAATATTCAATGTATGCTTTTTATTTTATATATAAATACTCCATTTACAGCATAAACGGTAACACTTAGTTTACCTTAGAATTTTGGAACATATTTTTATAATATTCAATGTTTACATTTTATTTTATATATAAATACTCCATTTACAGCATAAACGGTAACACTTAGTTTACCTTAGAATTTTGGAAAATATTTTAAAATATTCAATATATGTTATTTATTTTATATATAAATACTCCATTTACAGCATAAACGGTAACACTTAGTTTACCTTAGAATTTTAGAAAATATTTTTAAAATATTCAATGTATGCTATTTATTTTATATATAAATACTCCATTTACAGCATAAACGGTAACACTTAGTTTACCTTAGAATTTTGGAAAATATTTTTATAATATTCAATGTTTACTTTTTATTTTATATATAAATACTCCATTTACAGCATAAACGGTAACACTTACTTTACATTAGAATTTTGGAAAATATTTTAAAATATTCAATATATGTTATTTATTTTATATATAAATACTCCATTTACAGCATAAACGGTAACACTTAGTTAACCTTAGAATTTTAGAAAATATTTTTAAAATATTCAATGTATGCTATTTATTTTATATATAAATACTCCATTTACAGCATAAACGGTAACACTTAGTTTACATTAGAATTTTGTAAAATATTTTTAAAATATTCAATATATGCTTTTTATTTTATATATAAATACTCCATTTACAGCATAACGGTAACACTTAGTTTACATTTGAATTTTTGAAAATATTTTTAAAATATTCAATATGTGCTATTTATTTTATATATAAATACTCCATTTACAGCATAAACGGTAACACTTAGTTCACCTTAGAATATTGGAAAATATTTTTAAAATATTCAATGTATGCTTTTTATTTTATATATAAATACTCCATTTACAGCATAAATGGTAACACTTAGTTTACCTTAGAATTTTGGAAAATATATTTAAAATATTCAATATATGTAATTTATTTTATATATAATTACTCCATTTACAGCATAAACGGTAACACTTAGTTTAGCTTAGAATTTTGAAAAATATTTTTAAAATATTCAACGTATGCAATTTATTTTATATATAAATACTCCATTTACAGAATAAACGGTAACACTTAGTTTACCTTAGAATTTTGGAAAATATTTTTAAAATATTCAGTATATGCTTTTTATTTTATATATAAATACCCCATTTACAGAATAAACGGTAACACTTAGTTTACATTAGAATTTTGGAAAATATTTTTAAAATATTCAATGTATGCTTTTTATTTTATATATAAATACTCCATTTACAGCATAAACGGTAACACTTAGTTTACCTTAGAATTTTGGAACATATTTTTATAATATTCAATGTTTACATTTTATTTTATATATAAATACTCCATTTACAGCATAAACGGTAACACTTAGTTTACCTTAGAATTTTGGAAAATATTTTAAAATATTCAATATATGTTATTTATTTTATATATAAATACTCCATTTACAGCATAAACGGTAACACTTAGTTTACCTTAGAATTTTAAAAAATATTTTTAAAATATTCAATGTATGCTATTTATTTTATATATAAATACTCCATTTACAGCATAAACGGTAACACTTAGTTTACATTAGAATTTTGGAAAATATTTTTAAAATATTCAATGTATGCTTTTTATTTTATATATAAACACTCCATTTACAGCATAACGGTAACACTTAGTTTGCATTAGAATTTTGGAAAATATTTTTAAAATATTCAATATGTGCTATTTATTTTATATATAAATACTCCATTTACAGCATAAACGGTAACACTTAGTTTACCTTAGAATTTTGGAAAATATTTTTAAAATATTCAATGTATGCTATTTATTTTATATATAAATACTCCATTTACAGCATAAACGGTAACACTTAGTTTACCTTAGAATTTTGGAAAATATTTTTAAAATATTCAATATGTGCTATTTATTTTATATATAAATACTCCATTTACAGCATAAACGGTAACACTTAGTTTACCTTAGAATTTTGGAAAATATTTTTAAAATATTCAATGTATGCTATTTATTTTATATATAAATACTCCATTTACAGCATAAACGGTAACACTTAGTTTACCTTAGAATTTTGGAAAATATTTTTAAAATATTCAATGTATGCTATTTATTTTATATATAAATACTCCATTTACAGCATAAACGGTAACACTTAGTTTACTTAAGAAATTTTGGAAAATATTTTTATAATATTCAATGTTTACTTTTTATTTTATATATAAATACTCCATTTACAGCATAAACGGTAACACTTAGTTTACCTTAGAATTTTGGAAAATATTTTAAAATATTCAATGGATGCTTTTTATTTTATATATAATTACTCCATTTACAGAATAAACGGTAACACTTAGTTTGCCTTAGAATATTGGAAAATATATTTAAAATATTCAATATATGTAATTTATTTTATATATAATTACTCCATTTACAGCATAAACGGTAACACTTAGATTAGCTTAGAATTTTGAAAAATATTTTTAAAATATTCAATGTATGCTATTTATTTTATTTATAAATAATCCATTTACAGAATAAACGGTAACACTTAGTTTACCTTAGAATTTTGGAAAATATTTTTAAAATATTCAGTATATGCTATTTATTTTATAAAATAAATACTCCATTTACAGCATAAACGGTAACACTTAGTTTACATTAGAATTTTGGAAAATATTTCTAAAATATTCAATGTATGCTTTTTATTTTATATATAAATATTCCATTTACAGCATAACGGTAACACTTAGTTTACCTTAGAATTTTGGAAAATATTTTTAAAATATTCAATGTATGCTATTTATTTTATATATAAATACTCCATTTACAGCATAAACGGTAACACTTAGTTTACCTTAGAATTTTGGAAAATATTTTTATAATATTCAATGTTTACTTTTTATTTTATATATAAATACTCCATTTACAGCATAAACGGTAACACTTACTTTACATTAGAATTTTGGAAAATATTTTAAAATATTCAATATATGTTATTTATTTTATATATAAATACTCCATTTACAGCATAAACGGTAACACTTAGTTTACCTTAGAATTTTAGAAAATATTTTTAAAATATTCAATGTATGCTATTTATTTCATATATAAATACTCCATTTACAGCATAAACGGTAACACTTAGTTTACATTAGAATTTTGGAAAATATTTTTAAAATATTCAATATATGCTTTTTATTTTATATATAAATACTCCATTTACAGCATAACGGTAACACTTAGTTTACCTTAGAATTTTTGAAAATATTTTTAAAATATTCAATATATGCTAATTATTTTATATATAAATACTGCATTCATAGCATAAACGGTAACACTTAGTTTACATTAGAATTTTGAAAATATTTTTGAAATATTCAATTTATGCTATTTATTTTATATATAAATACTCCATTTACAGCATAAACGGTAACACTTAGTTTACCTTAGAATTTTGGAAAATATTTTTATAATATTCAATGTTTACTTTTTTTTTTATATATAAATACTCCATTTACAGCATAAACGGTAACACTTAGTTTACCTTAGAATTTTAGAAAATATTTTTAAAATATTCAATGTATGCTATTTATTTTATATATAAATACTCCATTTACAGCATAAACGGTAATACTTAGTTTACATTAGAATTTTGTAAAATATTTTTAAAATATTCAATATATGCTTTTTATTTTATATATAAATACTCCATTTACAGCATAACGGTAACACTTAGTTTACATTTGAATTTTTGAAAATATTTTTAAAATATTCAATATGTGCTATTTATTTTATATATAAATACTCCATTTACAGCATAAACGGTAACACTTTGTTTACCTTAGAATTTTGGAAAATATTTTTAAAATATTCAATGTATGCTATTTATTTTATATATAAATACTCCATTTACAGCATAAACGGTAACACTTAGTTTACCTTAGAATTTTGGAAAATATTTTTAAAATATTCAATGTATGCTATTTATTTTATATATAAATACTCCATTTACAGCATAAACGGTAACACTTAGTTTGCCTTAGAATATTGGAAAATATTTTTAAAATATTCAATGTATGCTATTTATTTTATATATAATTACTCCATTTACAGAATAAACGGTAACACTTAGTTTGCCTTAGAATATTGGAAAATATTTTTAAAATATTCAATGTATGCTTTTTATTTTATATATAAATACTCCATTTACAGCATAAACGGTAACACTTAGTTTACCTTAGAATTTTGGAAAATATATTTTAAATATTCAATATATGCTATTTATTTTATATATAAATACTCCATTTACAGCACAAACGGTAACACTTAGTTTACCTTAGAATTTTGGAAAATATTTTTATAATATTCAATGTTTAATTTTTAATTTATATATAAATACTCCATTTACAGCACAAACGGTAACACTTAGTTTACATTAGAATTTTGGAAAATATATTTAAAATATTCAATATATGTAATTTATTTTATATATAATTACTCCATTTACAGCATAAACTGTAACACTTAGTTTAGCTTAGAATTTTGAAAAATATTTTTAAAATATTCAATGTATGCTATTTATTTTATATATAAATACTCCATTTACAGCATAAACGGTAACACTTAGTTTACCTTAGAATTTTGGAAAATATATTTTAAATATTCAATATATGCTATTTATTTTATATATAAATACTCCATTTACAGCATAAACGTTAACACTTAGTTTACCTTAGAATTTTGGAAAATATTTTTATAATATTCAATGTTTAATTTTTCATTTATATATAAATACTCCATTTACAGCATAAACGGTAACACTTAGTTTACCTTAGAATTTTTGAAAATATTTTTAAAATATTCAATGTATGCTATTTATTTCATATATAAATACTCCATTTACAGCATAAACGGTAACACTTAGTTTACATTAGAATTTTGGAAAATATTTTTAAAATATTCAATATATGCTTTTTATTTTATATATAAATACTCCATTTACAGCATAACGGTAACACTTAGTTTACCTTAGAATTTTTGAAAATATTTTTAAAATATTCAATATATGCTAATTATTATATATATAAATACTGCATTCATAGCATAAACGGTAACACTTAGTTTACATTAGAATTTTGAAAATATTTTTAAAATATTCAATGTATGCTATTTATTTTATATATAAATACTCCATTTACAGCATAAACGGTAACACTTAGTTTACCTTAGAATTTTGGAAAATATTTTTATAATATTCAATGTTTACTTTTTATTTTACATATAAATACTCCATTTACAGCATAAACGGTAACACTTAGTTTACCTTAGAATTTTGGAAAATATTTTAAAATATTCAATATATGTTATTTATTTTATATATAAATACTCCATTTACAGCATAAACGGTAACACTTAGTTTACATTAGGATTTTGGAAAATATTTTTAAAATATTGAATGTATGCTTTTTATTTTATATATAAATACTCCATTTACAGCATAACGGTAACACTTAGTTTATATTAGAATTTTGGAAAATATTTTTAAACTATTCAATATGTGCTATTTATTTTATATATAAATACTCCATTTACAGCATAAACGGTAACACTTAGTTTACATTAGAATTTTGGAAAATATTTTTAAAATATTCAATGTATGCTTTTTATTTTATATATAAATACTCCATATACAGCATAAACGGTAACACTTAGTTTGCCTTAGAATATTGGAAAATATTTTTAAAATATTCAATATATGCTATTTATTTTATATATAAATACTGCATTCATAGCATAAACGGTAACACTTAGTTTACCTTAGAATTTTGGAAAATATTTTTAAAATAATCAATGTATGCTATTTATTTTATATATAAATATTCCATTTACAGCATAAACGGTAACACTTAGTTCACCTTAGAATATTGGAAAATATTTTTAAATATTCAATATATGCTATTTATTTTATATATAAATACTCCATTTACCGCATAAACGGTAACACTTAGTTTACCTTAGAATTTTGGAAAATATATTTAAAATATTCAATATATGTAATTTATTTTATATATAATTACTCCATTTACAGCATAAACGATAACACTTAGTTTAGCTTAGAATTTTGAAAAATATTTTTAAAATATTCAATGTATGCTATTTATTTTATATATAAATACTCCATTTACAGAATAAACGGTAACACTTAGTTTACCTTAGAATTTTGGAAAATATTTTTAAAATATTCAGTATATGCTATTTATTTTATATATAAATACTCCATTTACAGCATAAACGGTAACACTTAGTTTACATTAGAATTTTGTAAAATATTTTTAAAATATTCAATGTATGCTTTTTATTTTATATATAAATACTCCATTTACAGCATAACGGTAACACTTAGTTTACCTTAGAATTTTGGAAAATATTTTTAAAATATTCAATGTATGCTATTTATTTTATATATAAATACTCCATTTACAGCATAAACGGTAACACTTAGTTTACCTTAGAATTTTGGAAAATATTTTTATAATATTCAATGTTTACTTTTTATTTTATATATAAATACTCCATTTACAGCATAAACGGTAACACTTAGTTTACCTTAGAATTTTGGAAAATATTTTAAAATATTCAATATATGTTATTTATTTTATATATAAATACTCCATTTACAGCATAAACGGTAACACTTAGTTTACCTTAGAATTTTTTGAAAATATTTTTAAAATATTCAATGTATGCTATTTATTTTATATATAAATACTCCATTTACAGCATAAACGGTAACACTTAGTTTACATTAGGATTTTCGAAAATATTTTTAAAATATTGAATGTATGCTTTTTATTTTATATATAAATACTCCATTTACAGCATAACGGTAACACTTAGTTTATATTAGAATTTTGGAAAATATTTTTAAAATATTCAATATGTGCTATTTATTTTATATATAAATATTCCATTTACAGCATAAACGGTAACACTTAGTTTACATTAGAATTTTGGAAAATATTTTTAAAATATTCAATGTATGCTTTTTATTTTATATATAAATACTCCATTTACAGAATAAACGCTAACACTTAGTTTGCCTTAGAATATTGGAAAATATTTTTAAAATATTCAATGTATGCCATTTATTTTATATATAAATACTCCATTTACAGCATAAACGGTAACACTTAGTTTACATTAGAATTTTGGAAAATATTTTTAAAATATTCAATATATGCTTTTTATTTTATATATAAATACTCCATTTACAGCATAACGGTAACACTTAGTTTACCTTAGAATTTTGGAAAATATTTTTAAAATAATCAATGTATGCTATTTATTTTATATATAAATATTCCATTTACAGCATAAACGGTAACACTTATTTCACCTTAGAATATTGGAAAATATTTTTAAATATTCAAAGTATGATATTTATTTTATATATAAATACTCCATTTACAGCATAAACGGTAACACTTAGTTTACCTTAGAATTTTGGAAAATATATTTAAAATATTCAATATATGTAATTTATTTTATATATAATTACTCCATTTACAGCATAAACGGTAACACTTAGTTTGCCTTAGAATATTGGAAAATATTTTTAAAATATTCAATGTATGCTATTTATTTTATATATAAATACTCCATTTACAGCATAAATGGTAACACTTATTTTACCTTAGAATTTTGGAAAATATTATTAAAATATTCAATGTATGCTATTTATTTTGTATATAAATACTCCATTTACACCATAATCAGCAACATTTACTTTATATTAAAATTCTTAAAAGCATATTTTTAAAATATTCAATGTATACTATTTAATTTTAATTCAAAGTTTTAAACTTGCCATATATAAAAATGTTTATTTCCATATTTTTTAATTTATCATGTTTGTATACAGAGATAATATGTCATGTCAAAATTCAGTCGCAAATTAGCGAAAAATGTACCAGCTTATTTACATTTATATTAAATTTAAAACAAATATAATATTGACTTGTGAAAATAACTTTTTTAAAATACGAGAACATAAAGTAAATAATTAAAAATGTTGGCTATAACGGCAAATTAGTCTGATTAAGTCTGAATTAATTACAGAGTTGTCAAAATACATCAAATTAATTTGTTTATATAGATTTTCTTTTAAGTAGATTTTCTTAAACAATTATCAAATAACTTAACAGTTTAAAAACTAGTGAAATTGCTGGATTAATTATTATTCTTAATAATAATAATAATAATAATAATAATAATAATAATAATAATAATGGATGCATAAGGAATTATTCAAACCTTTCTCTTCGTCCTGGGTATGACGATAAATTACATCCAACAGTAAAAGGAGCATTGAACCACCTTAATTTCTGTTGTCCCCAGGGTCCACCCTGACCCGGGTTAGTAGCATCTGTTACTGTCCCAGCTATGGTCAAATAGTGAACCCCGAATCTGGGACCAATCGATATAAGGGTTTAGAAACGCATTTTCATATTGGAGGTGCCAGCAATTCATTTTCTTAGTAAAAGAATTGCTAGAATATGTTTTTGTGATAAAAAAAAGAAAATTACCGGCAATACATTTTTGTAGAAGAAATTACTAATGCCCCGTATGAAAATTCAATTTCGACATTAAATGACCCATAAGGTGTCGATATGCCGTTAAACAAAATAAAAAGCTTTCTCTCGTATTTATCTATAGGTAGTTATGTCTAAGACTAGAATAACTTAGAATGACTTAGCATAATGTCATCAACAAGTTTAGAAAATAAATGTTTTGTTAAAAATGTTGTTTTTATACAGGGAATTAATAGAGTTAACGACAAACTATTTTTCTCTGTCCGTTGGACAACAATAACATCAACAGCAATAATAATAATAATAATAATAATAATAATAATAATGATAATAATAATAATAATAATAATAATAATAATAATAATAATAATGTTACAAGGTATTGGTACCAACTGAATATAGAACCCGTCATGACAGAGTGGGATAATATCTTCACTGGAAAATCTACAAATTCTATCAACAATACCTATTGTAGTTGGAGCCCTCGGATTATTTGGAAAAGATTCCAGTAGACTCAGTGAAGGGATTCCTGGAAGTCCATGCCTTAAAGAAATACAAAATAATTTTCTCACGAGTACAGTCCACATCTTATCAAGGGCTTTATTTATGTAAAATATATGAGTATTTTTTTTTAAATTGATCAGTAGAAAATGTCATGAAGCCATTTCTGAACTTAGGTTTCTGGGTGGGACCCGGAATGAAATGTGTACATACTAGAAATCAAAGGAAATAAAATAAAAATAATAATAATCCACCTGTGATTGAATCCCTCGGTTTGACGGAAAAAAAGGTCCCGATATATTCATTGAAGGGATTCATGGTAGATGATGCCTTAAAAAATACAAAAAAAAAGTACCTACAAGTACAGATCAGATACAGCTTTATCTATGTAACATGTGTGCGAACTTAGTTTGTTTATTTAAAAAAAAATAAACTTTCAGTGGAAAATGTCATGAAGCCATTTCTGACAGAGGAAAATGTGTGATGACGAGATGCCATATCAGGACCAAGTTTTTACCAAGAATTTCTAAATACAATTTCTAACAGATGTTGTGTAATGGGTGTCAAAGTAGAGATTGCGCGCTTCGACGCTGTGCAAGGATTAGCCAGCTCGATTCGCTCGATCAATTATGACTGAGTAGTGATTTCGATCCTCAATGTAGTCTTGCACCACATCTAAGCTCCACTTAGAAAATCTCGATTATAGTGACGAAAAGAGCATTTAGACGTTGTATAATGGTTAGTGAACTTTTCTCGCGCGATCAGTTACGACTGACACAGTACTGATAGCAGACACGGAAAAGAAATTTCAAAACCTGCTACAGAAGGGAGCTAAGGAAAGGGAGAAGAAGGGACTAAGCATAAACTACAAGAATACAGAATGCATGGTCATAAGTAAAACTATGGGCCCAAAACGCGATTTGTAGGTCGGGAACACTAAAATCAAGCAGGTGCGGAAGTTTAAATATCTGGGGCATTTTGACGGAGGACGGTAAGTGCGACGCTGAGATTGGAAGACGTATTGGGATGGCCATGGGCGCATTCCAAAAGATGGGCAGAGTATTGCGAGTCAGGAGGATCACTTTGGTAACAAAGAAAAGAGTACTGAAGAGCTATGTGACATCTGTTCTCCTTTACAGTAGCGAATGTTGGAAGGTTTCCTCAAAGATGAAGAGACACGAAGCAACGTAGATATGGTTCTAGAGAAGGATGCTAACGTGGACCAAGCGTGTGAGCAACGGTGAGGTTTTGGAGAGGATACAAACAAGGAGGAGGCTTATACTTAACATCAGGAAGAGGCAGATGGAATTTCCGCGACACGTAATGAGAAAGGAGGGCTTGGAGAATCTGATACTCACAGGTCGAATAGAGCGAAAATAATACAAGGGAAAGCAACGCATGACATACCTGGCGGGCTTAAGCAAATGGATGTCAGAACGTGATCTGGGGGAGATGGCAGAGGAACGAAAGATAGGGGGAAGTAGAGAGTCTTGATTTCCTACTCCCGGAAGTGACACGTCACATAAAAAGAAAAGCAAAGAGAGTTCGATATTCAGTGGGTACTATATACTTGTGGCATTGTGCCGCATATGAACTACACTCGGTATTAAACTAGGGATTTGGGAGAAGAGAGATCGTAAATATTATTAATGATTCATAACGTTAAGCTTCTGTAGTCATATAAAAAAAATAAAGGAAATCACTCTGATCATCAGACCGGTATCACTATTTGCGAAAGCGTCAGCTTTGATTCCGGACCACTGCTTCGTATGTTTATTTATTTATATGTTTTAATCACAGAATGAAAGAGATTTTCTCACCCAACCCCAGGCCTTATATTATGATTAGATGCTACCAAGACAAGAAGATATTTCAGCCTACCTTTTACTATATTAAATTTGGACTCAAACTTACCTTTTAATAATATGTGGAAAAAGAATGGCTTTATTTAGTCACCTCTAAATAATTTGCATTTATTTAGACTCACATCACGTTGAAACACCGCTTACCGTAATTTAACTGAAGTTAAGCAACTTCAAGCCTAAGCAGTAACTATATGGGTGACCGCATGGGAATACCAAATGCTGAAAGCTGGAATGTGCAGTTGGTGTAATGGACAATGACCCCGAATTGTTAATCAGAGAGCCGAGTTCCAATTCCAGTTGGGTTCGTTAGATTCCCTTAGGCGCAAATAACGTTTGGAAATGTATGAACCTACCACTTCTCCCACCAGCTATGGGTTACGCAATAAGATTTGTATCATTATTTAAATTATTCGGACTATTGTACTCATCTTTGTTGCCATATTTATCACAACGGTTCGGTCGTTGTATGCTCCGGCCTTCTTCAGGTTGTTGGAATGTCGAACTGAACCCTTTATTTCGCTCGCTGGGGTAGACTGTTCTAGTTGCTATGTCTAATGGATATCAGTTATCAGTTATCTCCTGATAATTCATCTCCAAGTTCTCCACTGTCTTAACCAGGTATTGAACTCACAAATTATTGGGTCCTGTCATTGGATCTAGCTACTTTGTCCACTGTGTCATGTGTCTATATTTATGAGATGAGGTATTATGTACACTATTTACACTGCGCCATGTACAGCACAATGTAAATAGTGTACATAATACCTCATCTCTTAAATATAGACAGATACTGATGAATTGTATCACCTATTATTATCGCTAACAAAATAAATTGTTACAATCTGTAATTATTTTCTGGCTTTAAATAATCTGAAAAGGGTTGATAAGCCGTAAAGAACCGATCGATCAATGAATTTTTATTAAGCAGTTTTGCATCCTAACGTAAACAAAAACAATTTTTACACAAAACAGAGCAGTAATTTACACTATTTACATTGTTCGAACTGTTGTCCTCATTTTTCTCGTTGCCACATATATAATGTCAACGAATAGTCGTTGTCACTTTCATAATCCTCGTTGTAATAGAGACTTTGTAATCGCAGCTACAACTATAGTAACGCCGTTGAACAATACTGGTATCAGACGCTTTCGAATATCACTCGTACTAATAGTACTTACTCGTTAATACTCCCTCAAATAGTAATCTGTATAGTGATCAGTATAGAGAAATAGTATAGTGAATAGAGTAGAGGATAGCGGTCCGTATAGTAATAGAGGATAGACTAGAAATAGCGATCCGAATAATAATGGGCTATGTGTTCTTGAAGAGGTAAAGAGATGCATACTTCGAGAATCGGGAAGAAAATATGTGTTCAAAAGCACTATTCGGTCTTTGTTTGATCAGGAGGCTCGAGTTGGTCTCAAACACGTCTAATCTAATGACAGTTTTCCCTAGTGGATGCAAGTTCGAATTTTACCGGAGGGCGCATATTTTTCTAACGGAATTTCTAGAATAGTCAGGCCGCTAGATGTACATACATAAATATGCTTTTTAATAAATAAACAAATAAATAAAAGAAAGCATCTATTCAAATATGTGTATCCATTTAAAAAATAACGGGAAAACAAATAAATAACATTTTGTCGTATTTAATCCATATCAACTATATATATATATATATATATATATATATATATATACATATATATAAATATATATATGTGTGTGTGTGTATATATATATATATATATATATATATATATATATATATATATATATATATACTAGCAGAATGGTCCGGCGTTGCCCGTGCTTGTTTCAAAAATCATACGACTCATACAGCAATCGCTATCACTTGAATTAAAATATTTTTGACCTTCCTTGCTTTTAAAGGAGTGCCCTTTGCCGTGCTGATGTTGCTATATGCCTTACTTCTTGCCTATCTCACACTACGAATTTTTTCTAAGGTCTATACTAAACATTAAATCTGTTACAAAAACAGAACTAAACAAAATGAACACAAAACGATCAGCTTTTAAAAATAACTCGTAACTGGAAAAACCGAATGAGAAAAGAATGTTAACAACAAATACTTTTTCACACCCACCCCAGTTCTGCGGAATCAGAATCAACGTTGAGTTTAAGCAAGCGAATGAGCCAATTGGAGTAAAGTGCCATACAGATTTAAATTTTTCTCACTTGTGACGAATGCAGCTATCGATTTTTTTTTTGCATGCTAGCATGCTTTTAACATTCGTGTCAGTCAGCTGTTGACTCTCACGCTGGCTAATAGAATCTTCATGTCTATTCGTGGGGGTCAGCTATAGGCTCTCACTCTGGCCAGTAGAAAATGGCCGCAAACTAGATGAAAAGTGCCGTAGAAGCATGAAAAAATCGATTATTTCCACTATCGATGGGAGTTGGGAAATGCAAGGTCGGTCTTGGCATTCCCGCTAACTTGGAGCATGTGCATGTAAATTTTGGTGCAAATCTGTCGAAAATTGCGACCGTGCATTCGTTACACACAGACAGACACACACAAACACACATCCTGTCTTTTATAGATAGAGATACATCATTCACAGACAGAAGTATTTCACTGACTCACAGCTTCTCAGTGCGACTAGACATCCGAATGCCCCAAGCCAGGATCGAAATCCAACCAATTTGGTCAGAGATTCTACAACTGAGCTATCTTCATTCAGGAGAGTGAAACATCTAAATCCAGACTATTGTGTTTACGAATGTAAGCAAATGCCAATCAGCCCAAGTGTTTTATTCATTTTACTGAAGAGCTTTGCATTAATGGAGTTGGCTATATATATATATATATATATATATATATATATATATATATATATATATATATGATATTAGTGATCAGTATGGATATTTCCAAAAGGATATTAATCGATTGAACGCTCTGTGTTAGAAACAAAGCTTTATTTATAATTATTATTATTATAGAATGCACAAAGACTAAAATTTAATGAGGTAATATTTCTTTCATTAGGGTCGTAAAAACGGCCCCAATTCATCAGAACTTCAAATAAAAAAAGCTTATATAAATAGACTTTCAAGCAAAGATAGGAAGACATTGGAAAGATTAAATATATATATATATATATATATATATATATATATATATATTAACCCATTAAAACAAAACATTACATTCGAAAGTGTTTAAATTCCCCTGTTTTATGACCGTTATGTTCTTATGAAGTTGGTTGACCAAAATTAAAGTAATTCTCCGACATGTAGGCGACGCCATAGAGTTAGGACTAAAAGAACAATACCCCATCGCCTCAGAGGGAGGTTGTGCTGCTCGAGGCTTCTTCCCTTTCTCTTTTTTAGGGGGTGGGTGTAGGGGGTATTTGTCGCTCCTACTCTTTACCTTTTCCTTTTGAAATAAAGCTACAAAAGAAATACCTATTCTTTATATCTGCATTATCAGTACAGATATATATATATATATATATATATATATATATATATATATATATATATATATATATATATAATTTAAATAAAAACACATCACTTTAAGGTTCCATGTAATAAATTTATTACATGGAACCTTAAAGTGGTCTGTTTTTATTTAAATTATTTGCTCTGGATTTACATAGAGCTCTCTGGATTTTATCCTCCTTGGGTTTACCCATACGTATTACCTAGTTTTTCCTAAACTATATATATATATATATATATATATATATATATATATATATATATATATATATATATATGTAAAAGAACGAAGAGTCAGATTTCAACTTTCAAAACATTAATTTAAAACAGGCCTCAATACAAAGTAGAGCAATAAATGTGCTTCGTTAACTGAAATTTTGGAATAAAATATTTTGGTAGTATCGTGATTTCCCACCTGATGAAACGTTAAAAAATGTTTAAAGTTGAAACAAGATGTACAGTTTTGTAGTGGGTACGTATATGTTCTAATGTAACACTGCATAATATATATATATATATATATATATATATATATATATATATATATATATATTAACACATTTAAGATATGTTTTTTTCGCTATACAGTAATAACCATGTTTTCAAAATGGAAGGTAAAAACTTTAAATTTAATTATATAATTAAGTTAAAAGCATTAGTTCCGTTTCATCTTCAAGCAAATATTGGAATAACTTATTTTTAAATTTACTGAGTGTTAAACGCACATATAAATTCATAATTTCTTGTTTCCAAGGATACAAAGCAATCCAATCATTCAGACAGGGTGGGTAGCGTGTTCATTTTTTATTAACTATTGTTCTATCAATTATGAGTTACCTTCGAAAACAGGTTAAGTTTAGGGAGGGTAGGGGTGTATTTTTCAACGAATTCTGACATCCGTTAAATGCATGTCGTCTGTTTTTATTATTATTATTATTATTATTATTATTATTATTATTATTATTATTATTATTATTAACGGCAAAAAGTTTTTCGTCCTATTTTTCTTACTTGTATGTACTTTAAGATTCTTTGTAGGGGTATTTAAAGGGTTAGAATACGTTTTATTTAACTACAATTTTAAAGTATTTTTACTCTTAATTACTAATAGACTATATTTCTTTTTAAAAAACAAGTAAATTTAACAGAATTACTTACATTATTTAAATTTATTTTTTCATATCAAATATAAGTTTGTATATTACCAGCTCACTTTTTTTAATTTCATTTTTAAATTTTATTTAAGGAAAATGTTTGACAATGACGGCAAAAAATAGGTATTTCTCTGATTCAGTAAATTTTAATTTATTTTTATTTATTTTTTTTTATTTATAAAAAATAAAAATTTAGTAAATAAAAATTTACTGGAGGGTAAAACTTCCGAAATCTTGTGATAATAACAAAAACGAGTCCATATGTAAATAATGATTACTCCTCATCACCGAAATTAAGACAGGAAGAAAATATTCATTTTACAATAATTCCAACTTAGATAAAATTATCCATATATCAATGGCTGGTATGGTCATTTTTCACGATATAATAGTATGTTTTGACGAAGTAGAGGAGGCGTAGCGTGGTATAAATTGTCTGGGATGATGTCAAAATTTGGTAGAGAAATATATATTGATAATATGATCATTTTTATATAAAAAGAAATTGTCTATTGACCTTGTCTTAAAAATTCACGATGCCATCGAGTATTGTAAATAAGATGTGACATTTTTAATTACGCTAAAATTGATATTTAATAATGAAGTGGACTCTAATTCAAATTGTAAACAGCACAGAATGAAAAATGCATGAATTTCTGGTCAAGGTAGCAAAGGAAGGTGGGAAGAAAGGACTAGCCGTTAATTATAAAAGAAAACGAAACAAAAACAGAATGTATCTTCTGAATAAGAAACACCGCTCAAGTTACACATTTGAAACGTTAAAATGAATTATGTACAGTCATGTAACTATCTGGAAACAAATATTATTATAATAGACAACCCATAAGATGACACGGCAATCGAAACATGGAATAGAGTAGATGTCTCTCCAAAATTATGCAAACTAAGGTGGAGTAATGGATAACGGCTCGGATTGAGGAATTGGAGAGCCGAGTTCGAATTTCACTCCCATCCGTTACATTCACTTACGTGCTAATACCTTTGGGGATTAATCCTCTTCATATGGGTAAATAGCACTAAGGACAATCTAGGACAACTCTGAATTCGAAACCCGCGGGTGGGGATCGTTTCGTAGTGCACCGGGTCTCTGTATTTGCCCCTTTAAAAAGTATGGGTGGTTCTGTACAAAGCCCTCACCAGTATAATCAAATCATATGTGCTGGTGTCTGGCTGTCAGTTCCTAGGAACTGACCCTCATAAATCGAATACGACGGGAGAATCCACCATATTGGATGTGTGAATGTGCGTTTGAGCGTGTTTCGAGACACATTATTACAAATACATTCGAGCAAATACACGCTGCAAATTGCGAATCGGTTTGGTAAGTTCATCGCTTGTCAGGGAAAGTAAATAAAAATGGCTGATATATACTAAAAGAAAAAAAAAGTAAAGTCCCTATACAAATAAAATGAGAGTTATTTAATAAATTCGCGTTTGCCATAACTGGCATTGGACAAGTTGTAAGCACGATGACAATAATGGAAACTCTATGGCTTATAAAGTTAGTCGAAAGGAAAGGATACTAATATATTCTTCTTCTATATACTCTACCCGTTCAGCCCATGGACGGTCAGGATTCTCTATGCAGCTCTTAACAAATTGTGTCGTTTTTGTTATAAAAATTGTGTAGTACGACACAGTGAACCAAATTTGAGGAAATTTTCCAGCATTCACTAGACATTGATTCTACATTGGATTTTAGCAGTTTTCATTGTTGCCAACGAAAATTTTCCATTTTTTTTAAATCAGTCACTTATGTGTAATGTGTGATACACGCTTAGGCGATCATGTATCGAAAGATACATGACTGATGAGGCATTTTTTCCGCACTAGGTTGTCATTTTTTTCTGCGGTAGACCGGTTGCCATCCAAGGCTATACAACCCGGTCTGGGCTGCTATTTACCCACAGCTGGGGGGAAGAAGAGGACTCATACCTTTCCCAAGGGTATTAGCATGTAATGGATTCGACTGGAATTTGAACTCGGCTCTCCAATTCCTCAAGCCGAGCCGCTATCCATTACTCCACCGTGCCTCCTCTGGGATATGCTCCTAGTGCCTTCTTGTAGGACATACTGAAATCAAGAGGGACAGAATAAAACAGCAAGTAACCTAACGGACGGGCTTGTGTAAATGAATGACAGAAAAAAGCACGGAGTGGAGAGAGAAAAAGGAAAAAACTGTGAAATATAGGAAGTTGTGGAGAGCCGTCATCATCCACGCTTTGAAGAGACAGGACGCAGGAAAGAAGAATTCCATTTTACCAGCATATAACAAGGATAAATAAACAAACTATGGAACGAATCAGAATTTTTTTTTTTACTGAAAATAAATTATATTTATCTTTGCTGAATAAACACGAGATCACTGTATTGGTTCGATCACCGGTGGTAGCCATATTGCGTCGTAATGGACTAAACCAGGTCAGTTAGTAATTGACAGGCGTTGCATCTTGGGTGTCTACAAGTAATAATTAAATATTATAAGAAACCACTGAAGTATAACTTTTGTAGTCGTGTTATGGATGCACCGGTTGATAAACGGAATGTCAAATCGTTGGCAACATTGTTGTTCCTGATTCCCCCACTGGTATGTGTGAGTAATGAAATTTCTTTCATTGGTACAAATAGGCGCTTCAGTAGATATATATATATATATATATATATATATATATATATATATATATATATATATATATATATATATATATATATTCAATAGTTATCCGTCTTCATTTTCGTCATATCATCAGCAATTCTTTCTACTTACTGTGATATAAACACCCACACCTCATTCAGTGACCTTCTACCTTGAGTGACCCCTTATGATTTTATTTCAAATTTATTTAAAAAAAACCTGAAGGTTGCTTAGTTTGGAATTACTTTTACTATTATTAATAATTGCACTGGCTTTCTTTTTTGCGAAACGGCAAGTGTTTGATTGTTTTTTGGGTTTTTTTTCGGTTCCTCATCATCATCATCATCATCATTAGCATCATTATCATCATCCCACTGACTTTTTGTATCCGCTGGTTATAGCTTGTTCAAGCTGGTCAGAGCTGGTCTAAGCTAGTCCTAGCTAGTCAGAGTCGGGCCAAGCTAGTCATAGCTGTGATACTCCCTGCGCAGTGACAGATCCCTGTGACCGGTAAGTATGAGAATGTGTATACGCACTCGCTAATTCTTTTACACAACGGTCTATCAACAGCAGCCATCAGCATTTTTCGTACAGTCATACCTGCCAATTGTTTGGCATTGTCCAACCAGTTTTGCGTTGGCGCCCGTTCCAACGTCCACCTTCCACGGCGCTTTGTATGATAGTCTTGGACATTTACATTTCTTTAAACTACACAAATATATATCTATGAATTCGAGCCCTTCAAAAAGTCTGGTTGGTTCTACACAAAACCTTCACCACTATAATCAAATCTCATGTGCTGGTGTCGGGCTGTCAGTTTCCTAGGAGCAGACCTGCTTGACCCTCATACGTCGAATTCGACGGGAGAGTCGAGAGTATATATATATATATATATATATATATATATATATATATATATATATATATATACAGAAAGAGAGAGAGAGAGAGAGAGAGAGCGAGCAATCTCTTGATTAGTGCCGCTAATGAGTACATAAAAAGATACATACTAATCGAAGACGCATTAACTAAATATAAAACTTGTAGGAAATAATGATGTAATTTTTACCTCATATATTAATCTCATTCACAATTAATGTCTAACTTGCGTACTTGTCAATTAAAATACAGCTGCATATAAGAAGATACAATAAAAATGATATGGATTAATATTTATTAATATATATATTAATCGGATTTTTCATGAAAAGCTTAGAGTAATCGCCAAATGGTATTCTTCTGCCTTTCATATAATTGGCAGTTCTGAGAAATTGCTCCTTCAAATTTTCCAAACATATCATAATCATTCGTAATTTAACCAGAAAATTTTATTTATAATCTTTCCATCTTTTATATTTCAATATATTTTAATAAATGTAAATTTCTAGAGCAATTTAAATCGTAAATTTTTTTTAAACAAAATGTTAGATATTTCATTTTAAGACCTTCAAAATAACCATGAAAAAAAAATCTAAATATTTAAAAAAATTAAGTGACAAATATTCAAATATCTATTTTTATTACACGCTTGTATCATAAAATTTAACTGTCCATTTTTTAATACTACAATAATTATTTAGACAACGTAATACTTGATAAACAAAATAGTAAACTAGTTTCCATTTTAAAAATTTTGAAAATATTTAGTTAATCGCTAATTATAAAAAAATCAATTTTCAGTTAATGGTTAAACAGAAGAATGTTTTTCTTGGCTAATTGAGTATTATATATACGCTTATCGAATTTTGGCATATAAAAAAATTAGCGTTGTAATCGAAAACACATTAATAGACATTTTCGACCGGTGATTTAATCAGGTCCGCGGTTGAGCCGGGGTCCGTCGCCCGGGATGCAGAGATAAAAAAAAAAAGTAGTAAAACATTCTTCTCTTACTGATATATATAAATACATATATATATATATATATATATATATATATATATATATATATATATATATATATATATATATTACATGAATCATTCATACAAAAAAACAAATATAGAGGTTATTTGTTTTTGTGTGAATGATTCATATAATTATAAATTAAACTGCACCTATAATCGAATATATATATATATATATATATATATATATATATATATATATATACATATATATATTACTGCTGTGGCAGTGGAGACTTTTGCGGTTATTGGCCCTCTTTCGATGGCGTTCCTTCGGAGGATTGGCGGGATGGCGTCTTGATTAAGGGACGAGCCTCGCGAAACGGAGTGGCTTTTGCATCGTGTCTCTCCGGCGATCATTCCGGCTGGAAGAGTATAGAAAAAAAAGAAAAAAAAATTAAAGTTATTTGTTTAAACTTTTTTCGATAAATTACGTCCCTTTGTTTCATTAATAGAATGTGCATTAATTGAAGGTTTACTGTATATATTATTATTATTATTATTATTATTATTATTAGTAGTAGTAGTAGTAGTAGTAGTATTGCAGTTAAGAAAAAAGCGCGATGTAAGTAAAGATAAGGAAAAGAAAGAAACACAATGTTTGACAATGTTAAATAATATTTCGACAGAATGCTTGTCTTCAAGTTATATTTAAACAATTTGTTCTATGTCTAAGAATATATAAATCTAAAATACATTATCATAAGTCTTTGTTCAAACATTACGTGTCAATATATTTTGTATATAAAATACAATTGTGGCACAAAACCGAAAATGGGAGAGATTAAGCTGAGGCTGGTCATCACTTACTATCTTAGACTTAATCAGATTTACGGTATATTCACTCATTACAATTTGCATATCTACCAAAAGAACTTCTCCATCATCATTCAATCCTCCATACACCACGTGACTGCATACTCTCAGGGGACTTACAAAGACACGAAATGGCATAAAAATTAACGATTTTAAAATTCTATATATAAAAATATGTTGATGATGCGTAATGAAGAGGAAGGGAATGAACACCCAAAAAGAACTAAAATATCAAAACAAATACACAAAATAAAAGGATACCTAATGTTAGTTGGACCCGTCAAACCCTAAAAAGAATTCAGAGAGGCCGCTGTATTCTGACTTTAGACAAAATGAAGAAGCTCTCTCCCTAAGGGAGAGGAAAGGATAAAATAAATACGGCCATAGGGAAAGAAAAAATCTTATCTTCTAATGAAAAACGAATGAAGACGTCAAAACGAATGAAATGAAAGATGAACAAGATGGCGATCATATTAAGCACGTTTCAATTGAATGACTTCACGCTGGTGGCATTTCATTCGTTTGACGCGTTCATTACCAGTACAGTCGTTTTTCACTTCAAAATCAGCAACGCTACCTCCTTTTCGGCCTTGTGCCACAATTGTGTATTTTACGCAGTAAATCTTGACAAGAAACATTTATACAAAGACTTATTATAATTTTTATAGATTTATATATTTTTATACTTTCATATATTTTGAAGAAAACAGACATTTTTTCGAAAGATTTCTCTGGAGAGAAAAAAATTGTCTCTCACGACACAGTGAATCAACTTTCTTAGATGTTGAATTAGGAATGGATTCAAACACCTACTCTGAACCCTTTACAAATATTCAGAATTTTTGATTGATAATTTCTAAACACTTCAAATACAGACCTGTAACGATCACTTGCAACAGAATTAGTATAAGAGATAAAGAAATTGAATACAGTATTGGTTGTCCTACGAGTACTTTTGTCCAACAAAATATTTTTTTTTTTTTAAGCGTTTCACCCCAAGCAAGGCGGGAAACCACTAGCACGCAAGGGGTTACAGAGTGTTGGAGCGAGAGCAAAGAATAGTGATGGTGGAAAGGATGAAGTGAAGGATAGGGAGTAGATCAGAGCATCTGCAGACGTCGATTGACATTACATTTGAATAGTTGGAGATTATAGCTATCAGGGAAACAAGAAGAAGGGAGGAGTTCCACAGGCGAGAAGTGCGAGACATGAAGCTATTGGAGTAGAAGAGACAGCTGCATTTAACAGTTTCGACAGTGAAAGGGTGAGAGCGAGATGCCAGCCTAGTTGAACGCTTAAATTCCTGAAGTCTGGGAACCAGCGAAAACAACTCATCGGAGCAGTTACCACGAAAGTATTAGGTTGGTGCAAAAATAATGACGTAATAATGTCGTTTTTGACGTATTTTTTAACGTCAAAAAACGACATTATTACGTCATTATTTTTGCACCAACCTAATATTTGGAAAAAAGTAAGAGAGAGGCGCGGCACGTCTGTGGGGAAACAGCTTCCCGATAACGTTTTATACAGGGTCTACAGGGAATCTTTCGCTGAGCCTTCGGGCTCGGAAACCGCATAATAAATTCGGCCTTGTGCCACATTTGACTGCGCTGGGCACTTGGTACATATCCTGCAGTTGGAGATTAATCGTGGAATTCATTTGACTCATTTCTAGCAGTTGACTACTACTTCTACGCGCCGCTGGCGAATCTTATATGTGTTATTCTTGTCCTAAATATTATCGTTCATTACCAAACTTTGTTTGATTATTCTATTCAGTAACCTCTCCCTAGGTTACAACACTTGTAACACATGCAAGTATCCTGCCGGTAAATAATTATTTTTAAATTTCATAGTAATATAAGACTACCTGAGACCCTTTGGGTCATTGCTGGTTCAGGTTATAAAATATTGAAATGAAAGTTAATTTTATTATGATTCAGTTAAATATTTCAATTTGTTTGTCATCACTTGTATGGTTTATAAGATCCTGCTTAACGTTTTATTAATTGTTTACAAAATTTAATAGGAATAGAACTTCGGGATAAACTATTAAGTTTTTAAATATGCCAAAACTATTTTTTAAATGTTTGAATTGTTCTGTTTTAAAAACAAAGCTGAAATATAAATAACTACACTACAAACAGCTTTGAAGAAAGTTATGATAAAATACTTACTGTATAAACAACACGGATTTTTAAATTTTATTCACTTAAAATATTTTTAAATCAGATTAGCTTAAAAATATTTTTTTTAAATATTGAAAATATTGTTTGTTTAAAGAAAGCTGAAATATAAATAATTACCCCACAAAAAAACTGGACGAAACAGCAAAGCGGGATCTCTTTTTGTCTGTCTTTAATATTAAAATGTTAAAATAAAACTAGTTTGTGTATAAACAACTCGGAAATCATTATGCGCCAAACAGACGTACCACACATGAACTCACGTAGTCACAGACTTTTAGTATCATATAGATAAATAAAAGCTTCCAATGAAAAGAAAAAGATTCTACAAAATTGCTAACTTTTTTAACATTCAAACTATAGTGAAGAGTTAACAATTTTATTAATGAGAAATTACATTGTGGTAAAAAATATATTCCTGAATAACTGTTTTAAGAATAATATTTGTTTAAAAATTTCAATCGGTAGTTTGGCTAACTGTTCGGTCAATAATGGGAAAATGTTCCCTGTATGGAAACAGATGTGTTGCCATTACCGATTCTCTTTTTCTCCTTTTAGTTCTCCATCTGTGGTGTCTAACTTCGTCCTTATCTCATTACCGTTCACCTTCAGTATTATAAGAAATGGAGGTTTGTCCCTCGTTAATAGGCTATTTATATCTTTTTTTTTAATATTTTATTATTTGCAATTATTTGAAAATTCGCAGGTCCCTGCTGCTTTTCCTAGAATACATTTTCTATATTCACAGACATTTAACCTAGGGCGTTCTCTAAATTCATCGAAAAACGAAACGTAATATCCTTTTAAATAATTTATCACTTTCATCTTACTGAAATCTTAAGAGTAATTGATTTTGCGGTTCTTGTATTTTCTTTCGCATATTCTCAAAGGATTATTAACTAACGTGTTGTTCTTGGCTTATATATTGGCCTTGTTTTATGAAAGAAACCAGATGTGTAAACAAATAGAAAATCGAGCTTTACTAAACGCAGATTAGATGTGGCACAAGGTCGCAAGCATGAGAGTTGAACTCACTTCAGATTAAGTTATTTTCTATTTTAATAATTGTCGCATCATTCGATATAAACAATGTCACACTTATTAAAAGAGAAAATAACTTGAAAGTGTCACTACAGAATGCATCTACATATATATATATATATATATATATATATATATATATATATATATATATATATATATAATTTGGGGTATTTAGGCAAATCATTATAGTAATTCATTAAGTCTAGAAGAATCTTGAACAGAATGCAGAAAACACTGGACGGCCGTTTCTTCCTATTTTGGGACTCATGAGTAGCTACGCGATATAGAGTCTATTCCGTTTCTTCATCGTCACTGTGGCCTGTTGGTACAGTTGGTATGACGCTTGTATTGAAATGCTCCTGGTTCGCATCCCAGTCTGGATGGTCACTTCCGATGAGTCACATAATAGGAGAAGTCAGGCCTGTATTCTGTCGAGGATTCTTCTAGACTCGATAAAATATTATGAATAATTCGCCTTTTGTATGTCCTTGTTTGACTCTGCGATCGAGCGGAAATGAAAGAGGTGGTTAATGGGGCACAATCCGTTGGGTTATGAATACTTGGAAGGGTATCAGCACGGAATTTCTGAGTAGCGCCAACATATCGTGTCTATTCAGTTTTTTTTTATAGGACGAAACGGCCGTCCAGTGCTTTCTACATTATGAGGGCGTTCATCGATGAATTACTACAATATATATACATACATACATACATACATACATATATATATATATATATATATATATATATATATATATATATATATATATATATATATATATATATATGTTGTCTTCCACAAACAGACTGTTTCGCTGTATCATAGCTCATTAGTGTGGCTAGACGTCCGGTTGCCTCTAGCTAGGATCGAAACACGACTCAATTGGAGTCATTCGTGGATTCTACCACTAAGTGTGTGTGTGTGTGTGTGTGTGTGTTAATGTATATTTGGGCAGCAACATTTATTTTAAACATATTTCGTTAAATATGGCAAAGACAAAGTTTTATTTAGTTTTCCCAGCGTTCTTACATTTTTCCGTTTGGTAGGTGTGAGTGAGTGTAAAAAATGTCTATATTGTCCATTGTCCCAGCTGCTTTGAGCCACATCTGTAGCCATTTTCAAAGGGGGAGGGTGTTGCTTTATGTACTGACAGTTTCTCTTCAGGTTTTGACTGTTTAAGATATATGTCATTTTTGAGTTTAGTATACTTATAGGAGCCTTTATTCCGATCCCTCGCTTTCTGAGCCCGGTTGGAAATCGACTAAGCATCGTTCATCTATCTATCTATCTATCTATCTATCTATCTATCTATCTGACGATTCGCGTAGGTGAAACCTAGGTAGGTTTGCCTGGCTCTTTAGGTTCATACTTAGATTTGCTCTACTTAATGTATTGAGCACTTTGCTTAGTTATTTTTGTTTTACTCGTGTTGGAGGTTTTTTTTCTTTGGACTCTGCGCTTGAATTCTGGACGATTGGTTTCGCCTGAATTACATGTTCTTAGTTCTTTCTTTTTTATTTCTTTATCTTTCCTTGGGTATTGGTTGGTTCATCTACAAGCCAATACACTTAAGGTTTTTCCAGACGAGTATAATTACTTATATTTATAAGATTATATATATATATATAAAGGTTTAGGATACTCTGTATTTATAAAAACTTCTTTAAAATGATATAGTTTTGCATTTTTTAAAGAAGAAATGAAAATTTCACTAACCACCGTGTATTTTTTATCTTCCAGTCTTTCTCCGGGCACTCGTCTTACGAGCAAAAAGATCAAATTTACTACGTCCGACTACAAAACATTTCGAGAAATTGTGTATATTTTGTATGAGAAACATTATATTTTTCCACCATTACCCCCACCTCAGTAATCTTTCAGGAGATTTGATTTAGGTTAAGGGAATCATGAAAACCGAACGCTATCACTGGATTTTGGAAAGGCATGCTGCATCATCTGGTTTAAACATAATTATAAAAATCATCTTTCAACAAAACAACGATCCAAAATACTGTTTTAAATTATGCCAAAATTATCTCGAGTTAAAGAAACAAAAATTTGGAAATTATGAATTGGCTGCCTCAATCACCTGAGCTTCCCCCCCATTTAATTAGTATCGGATGAATTGGATAGGAGTGTTCGAAGAGAATAATCAAAGCGTGAGAGAGAGCTTTTTTCAGCGCTTGAAGAATACTTAGAAAGGTTTTTTCTAAAACTCTCCGAAAGAATGCCTATAGTTTGTAAATCAGCAATTAAAGCACGTGGTTGTTTATTGACGTAAACACCATATAATGCTGTTTGTATGATAATTTTTATAGTCAACTGCTTATTTTTGTCAATATAAATTCAATTACGATGTCGTAACTGAAATTCTATCTTTTACTTTAAAATATTTCATTTAAAGGTGTTTTTTTTTTTAAAAAAATCTTCCTGTAGTGTAACAGAATAATCATGATGAAATAGATCATAAACGAAAATGAGATGTTCATAATTAATTAATCAAAGCTAAGGATAAGGTGCCCATAAAGGATTGAAATTTATGTCAATATATATATATATATATATATATATATATATATATATATATATATATATATATTATTCCAGGATCATTTTCTAGTTTATTCAAGATGGTCTTCGCCCTCTCTATCCTTCTTTTCTAATTGATCTCTTTACCTCTAAGTGGAAACGAACGATGATCCCTCTTCCTGTTGTGACCAAATGTTCCTGTTTTCCTCTCTACTGTTCCCTCTTTTATAAACTTATTCGCTGTTTTCTTGATGGTTAGTGAATGGAATTTGAAAATAGAAGCCAGGGTATGAACATTTGTACCATTACTGAAGACCTGAATGATCTTTTGCGTCCTTCCATTGCTCATTTGGGTCTGACGCAAAACGATTTTAACGTGTTCTCTTTTTAGCTGAGCAGCTCAAAGGCTTTTTCAGTGATTCTTACGACAAATGGTGTCAAGATGGCTAAACGTCTTATCTGAAAACCTGGAAAAAAGAAACTCATTATATCCGTATATATATATATATATATATATATATATATATATATATATATATATATATATATGTATATATTGCTGCCTTTCGTATTCATCCCGTATTTTAATTGTTGTGCACTCTCTATTGTCTCTTTTTTTTTTACTCTATTTTGCTTTGAAGAGGGAAGAACTTTAACTACTTAGGTTTTTAAATAAGTGTTTGTCTTCTTTCGATTTTCGACTTTATGTCAATTATATACTATTTTCTTTTCATTTGATCTTCTTTTCCATATCATGGTTCCTTTAATATGCTGCTGTTTATAGCAACAATAAAATGTTGTAGCTCCAGAAAAGTTATTTAAAATCAGTCATCGATTTACAAATTGAATGTCTCAAATTTCTATTTTCGCCGATATATATCAAATCTCTGTAAGTCTCTCCCTGTAATCAGTGGCGTTTGCTCTTTGAATATTGTTTACTTTTACGCACACACACACACACACACACACACACACACACATACATATATTAATTTTACATATTTCGTAATTTTAAGCGTATTCCAGTACTGTCTCCTATCAATCCAAATGAGGTAAAAGTTGCCAACGATAGGTCCCTTATGATGCGTTGGCCGAAAGGCAGCCTAGGTCCGGATATTTAAAAAAAAAAAAAAAACATAAAATTATGTTTATTTAAATCAATATTCCTGTTCTGTGGTATCAGGTATTTGTTTCAATATATATATATATATATATATATATATATATATATATATATATATACACACACACAGTATAACCCGGATATAAGAGACCCGGATATAAGAGATATTTAACTGGTCCCAAATTAGAGCCTGTGTTAATGTAAACAAAATAGACCAAACCCGGATATAAGAGAAACTCAGATATAAGAGACTTCTTATCCGGTCCCGACAACTCTCTTATATCCGGGTTACACTGTATATATATATATATATATATATATATATATATATATATGTGTGTTTGTGTGTGTGTGTGGCGGGCACGAAAATGTTTGAATAAAAATTTATACTATCCAAACCGACGCTCCCTACTTCGAGGTGAAATTTCGATATTGATTTGCGATGATAATTATATATTCTTTCTATTATATATATTTCAATTTTTCTCGTCAGAATACATCTTGCAAATTTACAAATCTACCATTCGCCCCTGCATTGAATACTGCTGCCATATCTAGTCTGGTGCTCTCGCTGTACATCTCAAGGTTCTTTGCAAAATCCAAAGAATCCCAAAATTGTATCTATGGAAAAGGAAAAGCGGTATTGCTTTAAGATCACCTATCTATCTAGCTATCTAGCTATCTATTTCATTTTGTTTATATCTAATTCCTTTTATATCTATTAAATATATCTATCTCATTCTCTTTGTATCTATTCGTCTGTCTCACTCTGTTTCTAAATATCTACGTCATTATCCTTATATCTATCTATCTAGCTCATTATATATATATATATATATATATATATATATATATATATATATATATATATTTATGGGATATTACCCATAATAATAATAATGGACTATTCTATACTTAATAAATATTCCGCCTCAGGATTAGGCAAGCGGTCAGTCGTTCAAGTTTTGACTTGAACAACTGTTCGGTTGTACTCTCTTCCTACGGACGGGAGGAACCCGAAGGAGGCTACGCCGAAGGGCGGAGTCTCCTTCGGGGAGGTAGACCGGCCCTGAACCCGTTTATGCGGGTTCAATGGGCTATTTTTTGGCCGAGCCTACGGGCTCGGAATACCCACGTTAAAAAGGCCTTGTGCCACATGACACCCTCGTGGGGGGGTGACTGAATATCGTCAGTCGTTCAAGTTTTGACTTGAACAACTGTTCGGTTGTACTCTCTTCCTACGGACGGGAGGAACCCGAAGGAGGCTACGCCGAAGGGCGGAGTCTCCTTCGGGGAGGTAGACCGGCCCTGAACCCGTTTATGCGGGTTCAATGGGCTATTTTTTGGCCGAGCCTACGGGCTCGGAATACCCACGTTAAAAAGGCCTTGTGCCACATGACACCCTCGTGGGGGGGTGACTGAATATCGTCAGTCGTTCAAGTTTTGACTTGAACAACTGTTCGGTTGTACTCTCTTCCTACGGACGGGAGGAACCCGAAGGAGGCTACGCCGAAGGGCGGAGTCTCCTTCGGGGAGGTAGACCGGCCCTGAACCCGTTTATGCGGGTTTGAATGGGCTATTTTTTGGCCGAGCCTACGGGCTCGGAATACCCACGTTAAAAAGGCCTTGTGCCACATGACACCCTCGTGGGGGGGTGACTGAATATCGTCAGTCGTTCAAGTTTTGACTTGAACAACTGTTCGGTTGTACTCTCTTCCTACGGACGGGAGGAACCCGAAGGAGGCTACGCCGAAGGGCGGAGTCTCCTTCGGGGAGGTAGACCGGCCCTGAACCCGTTTATGCGGGTTCAATGGGCTATTTTTTGGCCGAGCCTACGGGCTCGGAATACCCACGTTAAAAAGGCCTTGTGCCACATGACACCCTCGTGGGGGGGTGACTGAATATCGTCAGTCGTTCACTTTCTGACCGGCTGATCGGTTGTACTCTCTTCCTACGGAAGGGAGGAATCCGAAGGAGGCTACGCCGAAGGGCGGAGTCTCCTTCGGGGAGGTAAACCGGCCTTGAACCCGTTTATGCGGGTTCAATGGGCTATTTTTTGGCCGAGCCCACGGGCTCGGAATACCCACGTTAAAAAGGCCTTGTGCCACATGACACCCTCGTGGGGGGGTGACTGAATATCGTCAGTCGTTCACTTTCTGACCGGCTGATCGGTTGTACTCTCTTCCTACGGACGGGAGGAACCCGAAGGAGGCTACACCGAAGGGTGTAGTCTCCTTCGGGAAGGTAGACCGGCCTTGAACCCGTTTATACGGGTTCAATGGGCATATTTTTGGCCGAGCCCACGGGCTCGGAGATCCCACGTTAAAAAGGCCTTGTGCCACATGACTCTCTCGTGCGGGGATGACTGAATATCGTGAGTCGTTCAAGTCGATCTCAGTCGACTGGCTGATCGGTTGAACTCTCTGCCTTCGGTCGGCGAGGAACCCGAAAGAGGCTATGCCGAAGGGCGGATTCTCTTTCGGGTAGGTAAACCGACCCTGAACCTGTTTATACGGGTTCAATGGGCATATTTTTGGCCAAGCCCACGGGCTCGGAGATCCCTCGTTAAAAGGCCTTGTGCCACATGATGCCCACGTGGGTGTGACTAAATATATTCAGTAGTTTGAGTCAACAGTCGAGTCAGAGACAGTCCGAAACAGAGTCGCGTTCAGACAATTACTGCAAGACATTGGAATAGTGATACTGGTCCAGACTACATTGTTCTCTCTACGAAACCTGATTGTTCATACTAACACTTTCTACTTCTCTGTATATATTCCTGTTTGTAATATATCTGTGTTATTCCATACCTGTGTTCGAGTTCTTCTTTATTGGCTCTACCTTGGACTATCACCGTGGTACAAGGAACCGGACAATAACAATATATATATATATATATATATATATATATATATATATATATATATATGTAATTCTCCTTATGTATATCTTTCTCAGTGTTTTACCTTTGTATCTATCTATCTATGTGATACTATTTGTCGTTGATACGGTAAAACTGAAGAAAGTTTTAAAATATAAGAAAGTGTTATGTGCTGGCAGACATTAAAACGAGAAGGGTTAATGCCAAAAACCCGTGAGAAGAATTGATGATTTAATTAACACATGAACGGCTTGAATTTTATGTCTAGCAGTTTGAACAATAGGAAAATGACCCGGATTTAGCGGGCATTGGTGATTGGCACACAGCCGCAAATGCGAGCGGGAAAGCGAAAAAGTAGATTTTGGTAAACCACTGAATTTGGAACTGAGTTTTTCCTGAACGGAAAATAGTTGAGATAGCCGGCGCAGATATGACACCATGGCGGATGGAGGAACTACTCACGCTCAATGAAGAGGTCGGTGAGAGAGGATAATAAAAGGAATGGTGGAGAGAGGGATTTCCCCAAACTGTCATGGCCTAAGATGGACGGGGATTCACTGAAATGCTCCTACCATGCCATACTCCCTATGCCCGTTTGGGTGAATGTCCATAAATACGAAAGCGCAGAGTGAATTTGTCAGTAGAAGAGAGATGAGAAGCAGAAGAGACGTAGACGAGACCAGTGAAAGGCCCGCGTGATTATCTGCTGACTTCAGATTTCAGCCTTTTGCCAAACTTCTCTGATATGTCCCGGAAAGGGATATATTTGAACCTAGAAGCTAAGTGGTTTTGGTTACTATAACCAAGTAGAATACGGTAGCAGTAATCGACTGGTACTCGTCATAGTCACAGGTAAGAAGTCTAGATCAATGGCGTAGTCCAATGGGCGTCGTTATAGACTTAGCTCTCAGACTAAGGCTCTTTGACTCTCCTACACGTCCGTCTGTATTTATGACAGACACCAGCCAATCATATTCCAGTGAGGGGGGGAGCATAGGTGTACGCATATTCCATTATATCATGACCGAATGTTGGGAACAGCCAGTGAGGATCGAACTCACTATTCTCTCGTAATTGATCTATCTAGACAAGCTTCTTAAACATTGCATCAGGTTGAAGCGTCCAAATAGTTTTGTAAACATAGCTTAGATGTGGTAAATGACCTAATATATCCCGGAAAGGGATATATTTGAACAAAGTATCTAAGTGGTTTTGGCTACTATAACCAAGTAGAATACGGTAGCAGTAATCGACTGGTACGGGTCGTAGTCGCAGGTAAGAAGATCAATGGCGTAGTCCAATGGGCGTCGGTATAGACTTAGCTCTCAGATTAAGGCTCTTTTTTGGCTCTCCTACACGTCCGTCGGTATTTATGACGGAGGCCAGCCAATCATATTCCAGTGAGGAGGAACACAGGTGTACGCATATTCTATTATATCATTTTCCAAAGCCGCAAACTAAACATTGCCAAGTCAACAACGATAGTAACACTTCATATTTACATGCGGGTTGGGCTGATAATTAATTGCATGCAAACTGTGATATAACCAATTATTCTACGGAGGACTGATATAAAAACAGGAATTACTTTTGTTCAATTCATTCGAGTGTTATTTTTTACTGTACGTCATCGCCCTGCTTGAACTAACTCATCACGAAGATACCTGTGACGATTCGATCTTGGCTGCCTTATGATCAAGCTTAAATCACAACGTGGGATAAGGTTAGCTCTGGATTGAAGCGGTCATTTGAGGGACCTGCTGGAAGTCTTGGACGGCCGGAGAGGGGGTTGTACGATTATCTATCTATCTATCTATCTATCTATCTATCTATCTATCTACTATCTATCTATCTATCTATCTATAGCCAGTGGTAGCGACTGCATAGATAAATTGTAGCTGAAAACTTTGACTATTCATGTCTCATTGTGTTCCCTATATCTGTTGTATTTAGCGTGGAAATTAATAGGCGGCATTAATTTCACATCTATCTATCGACCTGTCTATCTTTTACATGTTAATCACTGACGAATATTCATAACTAGTCGTGGAAAAAAACAATGTTTTGTCGTTGAAATATTTTTATTAGCCGCCAATTTAATTGTCTCCTGTATCTTTTGTTGTGTCCATGCAAATAAATAGATGACGTTATTGTAAAACATCAGTCATGTTATAATCTCACATAAAGACCTTTCCTAAATTGTTTTGTTTCAAGTTTAAGAATATAAGACAAAAATTACTGAAAATGGTTTAGCTACGTTGACAAAGCGGCGGCCATTTAAATAATGTTTATGGCGTGTATTGCTGATTCCCTCTTGCACTTCATAAAGCCTGAGAGATAATCAATCTTTTGAAGGTTAGTCACAAGACATACAATAATCTATGAGTCATATTCCAGTAAAGTCAGAGCAGATGCGTCTGAGTCATTTGGACACAGCACAGAAATATGTCTCGTCGTGAAAATTAAACAATCTTCACATGTATTTAATTCAGCCAATCAGAATGATTTTTTTCCGTCGTTTTAAATTCCGCCAATCAAAATGATTCTCATCGAAATAGAAAATTTTTGCTATATTTCAGTTTTTTTCATGGCATTAATTCGAATGGATAACTTTTTTCTTTTCTTATAATTTCCCTCCAAGGCAATAAAACCACTCAGATGCAAGTGGTTACTGAGTTTTAGAGAATAGGTCATTCTTTGGATGACCTCTTCGCTCTGCTAGCTTCACTTTTTACATGTAAGCACAGTACAAGACTGGCGTGAACATCTCATTAATTTACAGTTGAGCTGCCTAGATGTAACCGTAAGTTCTATGCAAACAGTTTCTTTTATTGAACTTCTCGATTGTGGAAATTTCTTCCTGTTCCATGCTTTCCAGCGAACTTTAATCCGAAAAAATTTAAATGCAATGCCAACTGCTATCTACTGTTCTCCTGATTACTCTTTTCTCTCCCGCTCATTATTAATGTTTCTGTTCCTAATTGTTCGACCCCTTGTGTCTTAGTGGCTTTACTGCCTTGAATGGGGTGATACCAATTATTACTTTTGTTTTAATGAGAAAAAATACTATTAAGGAGAGAGAAGAATAAAGGAATGAGAATTAAGAACACAGAAGATAACGACTGAAGTTAGATTTAGATTTTTGAAGATCAAAGTTGACATGGAAGCAAGAAGCTAGAAGCTAGTCCCACAAGCGAAAAATGTGATAGAAGAAACTGTTAGCATAGAACTTACGGCAACATCTAGTCAGCTTAACTGTAACTTGATGAGAACTTGCCGCCAATCTAGTATTGTACTTAAATTCATAAAGTCTGTGTACCACAGAGCAATGTTCATCAGAACATTTACTATGAAAGTATTTATAGAAAAGGCACAGGGAAGCTCACCTGTTGTAGCATAATTATGGAGAATAATGGGCACTTCCCCATTCACATAAATACAATAGTAAATACTGTTTGTTGGTCTGCAGTTGGAGATTCAACAAGGAATTCACTTAACTCACTTCTAGCTGTTGACTACTTCTTCTAGGCGCCGCTGGCGAATCTTATCTGTTTTGTTCTTGTCCTAAGTATTATCGTTCATTACCAACCTTCGTTTGATTATTCTATTCAGTAACCTTCCCTAGGTTACAGCACTACCTTACAGCGTTTGGAAAGAGTCTGGAGCCGAAACGCCAGATCAATACCAATGACATTCTATTTTCTTCTTTGAATTTTATTATATATCTAAATATATAGCAGGAACACTAGACCGGATTTGGTAAGATTTATGCAATATATATCCGCCTTCTGCAAGTAAATGCTGGACACTTATGCAGACAAGACTGGGAGCGACAGAGATGTCGTTCTACAGAAGGATGCTGAGAATACCATGGACAGAGCACATATCAACGAAGAAGTCTTAAAACTGAAACAAAAAAGGCAGTTATACTCAGAATTAAAAAAAAAACAGTTGGAACTTCTTTTATATATAAATAGGAAAGAAGGCTGGGAAAAGTTGATACTCACAGGACATATAGAAGGTAAAACAGGCAGGTAAAGGCAGTAGGCCACCTACCTGACCAGCTTGTGTGCACGTTTGACGGGACATGGGAAGCGAGAGGAATGGTAAAAAGACTGATTTTACTAATCGCTACTAGGTATAGGAAGTTTTGGAGAGCCATGATCGCTTACGTCCCGAAGGGACACAACACATAGAAGGAGAACATACAGGGAATAAAGTATACTAGCAGCATGGCCCTGCGTTGCCCGTCCTTGATTCAAAAATCGTACGACTCATACAGCAATCGCTATGACTTGACTTGAAATATTTTGCCCTTCCTTGCCTTTAAAGGAGTGCCCTCCCGTGCTGATGTTGCTACATACCTTACTTCATGCCTATCTCACACTGCGAATTTTTCCTAAGCTCTATACTAAACATTAAATCTGTTACGAAAAAAGAACTAAACAAAATGAACACAAAACGATCAGCTTTAAAAAAGGACTCGTAACTGGAAAAACCGAATGAAAAAAGAATGTTAACAACAAATACTTTTTCACACCCAACCCAGTTCTGCAGAATCATAATCAACGTGGAGTTTAAGCAAGCGAATGAGCCAATTGGAGTAAAGTGCCATGCAGATTTAAATTTTTCCCACTTGTGACGAATGCAGCTATCAATTTTTTTTTCTGCATGCTAGTATGCTAGTTAAGATTCGTGTTAGTCTGCTGTTGGCTCTCACGTTGGCCAATAGAATCTTCCTGCCTATTCGTGGCAGCCAGCTATAGGCTCTCACTCTGGCCAGTAGAAAATGGCCGCAAACTATATGAAAAGTGCGGTAGAAGCATGAAAAAAATCGTTTATTTCCACCATCGATGGTAGTTGGGAAATGCTAACTTGGAGCATGGGCATGTAAATTTTGGTGCAAATCCGTTGAAAATTACGGCCGTGCATTCGTTACACACACACACACACATCCTGCCTTTTATATGTAGAGATTGATTGGGATATTTATCGGGGATGGTGTTTTCACATTAATAACGCAGAGAATCAAGACTGATATAAAGAAAAAAAAAGGGTGATATCAAGTGTTCTATCGAGTTACAAATTAGAGGTAAGCGACCATGGCTCCCCCAAATTCCTGTACTTTATAGCCTTTAATAAATTTTGTCTTGATGTTATCTCTCCTGAAGTCTTTTCCGACATCAACTTACTCAAGTTTGCTAGCCAGGTTATGTATGATTTTCCCATGTCCCACTTACCTTCAATTTACTGAATAAAGTTCTATGAGCATCAATGAGTATAATAAAGTTCTATGAGTATCAATTTTTTACAAGCCACTTTTCTTCAATATTTTCCCTAGAAATTTCTTCTTTTTCTTATTGATCTTAAGTATAAGTGTCCTTTTTCTTTCCATTTTCTATAAAATTCGTCGTTGCTCACATGTTCAGTCCATAGTATTCTCACCATCCTTCTGTAGAATCAACTAGATACAGACATACACACTAACATATATTATCAATATGACTCTCAAAGACAAAACAGAATTACACTGCTTCACAAAGAAATTGAGGCAAGCATAAAAATATGTTTTAACCTAATGTTTGGGTGCTTATTTCAGATAAAGAAAATGCGTTTTCACTTATCACCTCTTATTTTTGAGATATACATGTATAAATGAGGCGTAAAATGTGTACATTTACATACATTCAACACTGCCAGATGTGTTCTATTTAGGACATTGTGTTGTTTGTTTTTCTTAATTTGAATGGTTTGTGTTCTTTTTAAGCTAATATAGGTTGTGGCTGCCTTTGGCGTCTTACATCCGACCATACGGGCTATGTTTCATTGTGGTTAAATTATATCCTCTTCAAATACACATGCCCAGTACGCATGAACGTAACTGTCTACATGATCAATGTTTATATTGATTTTTTAAATATTTTTGTGAACTAATATATATCTCTACAATGACTACCCTCACTTGCGACGATGCATCTACAAGCTAAGTTTATTTTGTTACGTGTGTGGGCAATTCACGGCAGTTGCATTAGCTCATGATAACTGCTGACTTTCATTAGTTTTACTGTAAAGTTGGAGACCAGGACAAATCCTGAGCTCGATACATCTGTTGTAAACTCTCTTACAATAGGCTAACTGCTTAGTTTCATGACAAGAAAGGAACCTTCATCTTTGATCCCCTGATGGTTAGGAGAGAACAACGAAGCCACGCGAACGACTGTTAGTTTATTCAAACAAATAAAACTGGTGTCAATGACTCTTCCAAAAACACAAATCACTGCTAAGCTTCTTTCAGCTCATTCAGATGATCATCTTGTCTCTATGCCTACCAGCAGATAAAGATCTTATTCCATCACAGCAAACTTTTGCCAAGTCTGTCGCCTCTGAAGATAATGCCCCTGTTTATTCAGGAGCAAATGGTAGTCTGCACCACTGGATCACACAGGAAGACTATTATGGCCTTGTCTGTGATTTGTACCTCTTTAAACAGCAGGCAGAGCTCCTGGCATCCCGTCTTAATCAGTGCACTGCTGATGAGTCCCAAATATAGGACGAAACGAATTCTTCTAGGTAAGGATTGGAAGCTCATGAATTACTGAAATCAAGTTCATATATATATATATATATATATATATATATATATATATATATATATATATATATATATATATATACTGCGTGCCAAATTATTATCGAGATAACTTTTTTCTAATATTTCAAAAACCGTCCAATCAATTCACATAAAATTTTCACACAATGTTGGCAACACAGACCTACGCAATCACTGAAATTTTCGTACTGATCTGCGCAATGTAAACAAACTGGCGCCATATTTGTTATCAGCGCGGTGATTTGAGTGCGCCAAATTATTAGAAAGAATTGAGCAAACAAAACGCTTATTAATGTTGCACGTGAATGTTTATGATCAAAAGAAGCTAATAAATAAGATAATCAAACAAATAATAACAGATACAAACAAAGGCACAATTTTAAACAAATTAATAGGGAATGTGCTTTCCCTGTTTTGAAATTACTTGAAGAAGTCGATGATCCATATAATTTGTTAATTGTAGGATGTCATCTGGTGTAATGCCGCGAGATATGTCAAGAATTGCTTCCCACAACTCAGCGTTGCCCCTGAATTGTCGTCCGTTGGGGTACAGTTTTCGCTTCATGATGCTCTAAAGGTTTTCGATTGGGTTCAAATCCGGAAAATTTGCTGGCCACTTCATTTTTCGAGATCCATCGAAGCCTAACTGTTTCATTTATTCAGTAGTCTTGTGAGCAGCATGTGAGTAAGCATTATCTTGCATAAAATCAATGGCCCTTCTGAAGGCAAATCTTTGCCTTGTCAACCACGGTTCAAGATGCCCCTTCATAAACGCTATGTATGCATCAGCAGTCATTTTGACGCCAACTGGTACTCTCCATGTGCCCACTGAAGTTTTTCCAATAATACCACCCCAGATCATTATACCTCCACCGCCTTGTTGGCGTCTCAAACGCTGGTGGCGATTTAGTCCATTCATTACCCAGACTTTGCACCATCTATCTGGCCCATCAAGTGTTGCTCGAGTTTTGTCTGTGAACAAAACTTTAGAGAAGTCAATCTTTATATTGTTCTCGGCCCATTTCAATCGATTTTCAATGTGATTTCTCGTCAACGGAGGCTTCGATACAGGTTTGACTTTTGTTGCTATTTCCCTCAGATACCGACACCGAGTACTTTTAGACAGAGTAGGATCCCCAATGCGACTGAAAAGCTCTTGACTGGTAAGTCCAGGGTTCTTTGTGGCCTCTTGTTTAAGTCGTGACATGAGACGACGTGAAATAACCTTTAGGCTTGCCTTTATCTGCTCTTTTGCGTACTTGTGTAGGGTCGGCGGTGAAATTTTTCACTGTTTGATGACACCTCCCTACCATTTTAGAAATTTCTAGGGTAGATTTACCTTTTGACATTTCTAAGGTAATAGTTTTTTTTTCAGCATCACTTAAACTGCTTTTACGGGACATCTATTCACTAAATTCTTACACTTTTCTAATAATTTAGCACGATCAAATCACCGCGCTGATAACAAATACGACGCCAGTTTGTTTACATTCCGCAGATCAGTACGAAAATTTCAGTGATTGCGCAGGTTAGTGTTGTCAACATTGTATGAAATTTTTGTGTGAATTGATTAGACGGTCTTTGAAATATTAGAAAAACGTTATCTCAATAATAATTTGGCACGCAGTATATATATATATATATATATATATATATATATATTTTTTTTTTTTTTCCAGGATCATCTATAATTAAGTTGTGTTTCTACGCTCCCGAAACCTCCAATGTCCTCCTTGCTGCATGTTGTAGTTTATTGTCATACTTTGAACTGAGATAGATAGATAGATAGATAGTTAGATATTCTGCTTTCACAATTGAATACATGGTAAATGATACACAGTATTTGTGCATATATATATATATATATATATATATATATATATATGAATGATATAATGGAATATGCGTACACCTATGCTCCCCCCTCACTGGAATATGATTGGCTGGTGTCTGTCATAAATACCGACGGACGTGAAGGAGAGTCAAAGAGCCTTAGTGTGAGAGTTAAGTCTATAACGAAGCCCATTGGACTACGCCATTAATCTACACTTCTTACCTGCGACTACGACGCGCACGAGTCGATTACTGCTACCGTATTCTACTTGGTTATAGTAGCCAAAACCACTTAGTTACTTCGTTCAAATATATCCCTATATATGTTAGCTTTATGATGTATAATTGTTATTAAATTTTTTTTTAAACACTATTAGACTTATGTGAATAGATAAAGATCAGATTGACTTAGATATGAACAGACTGAGAGATTAATAGATAGTCATGAAAAGATAGATGTTTTTGCTGGCTAACGATCGTCTTTCGAGAAATTTGAGTAGCGATTCGAACTCATTGGTGTTGTGTCATTGGATTATTGCGTATGTAAATATTTGTCTTTTCTGGTTTGTCTTTTATTTTTTTATTTCTGTTTTTTGTCTATATTTTTTGTTTCTTTTTTAATGGTTCGCGGCTTTTCTTTTCATTTTTTTTTTTGCTTTACAATTTTTATCAATACTTTAGTTTAGGCACCTCCACAAAATCGCTAAAAAATTTACATGCCATAACGACAAAATAACCCCTAACAAAGATGTATCGTGAAAAACTCTATGCTATTATTAAGAGGAAAGACCAAAGTATTTTTATTATTTAAATATATTTTTTAATCCTTTTTAAAACTTCGAATTTTTTTTTCATGCGTCAGCGGGCAAACTATAAATTAGTATAGCAAATATAAGCATCTTTTTTGCGCTGAAAAAAAAACCATTTATTTGGGAATTGTTGCAAAAAATCAAATAATTATTAGATTTTAATGAAATTATTTTAGAAATGTTATTTAGAAAATTTTGAAAAAAATTTTTTTCATTGTTAACACCCTCCACTTTAATTTTATGAAATTTAAAGAAATTAAATGGCGTTACTCTTAGTGCTTATATTAATTAAAGACAAAATTGAGAATTTAAATTTAAATTGGAGAATTTAAATTATCAAATTCTTTTTGTCATATAGGATTCCCACTTTACCGAAAATCTGCTCTGATTCGTAAAATAAAAAAAGCAATAAAATTAAGACAGTATTTACTGGTATAGGCTTTTCATTGCTTTTAGCAATAAGATATATTAAGGAAACTATTGTTTGAAAAAAAAATCGATGAATAGTTAATTTTTACAAGAAGTTTTCATCTTTGTAAGTTTTAAATCATAAAATAATTGATAACTCCAAACTATTTAAAATTCAATAAAATATTACATAACGGAGAATATTTTCCTAATTTTTTAAGGTTACTGAGTACTTAAAAATTATATGAAATAGGTGCTCACGTTATATTCCTCAATTATTTTGACAGCTATACCTACCGTAGAATAACATTAGATAAATTTCCAGCTGTCATTAAAGTTGTCAAAATGTCAGCAACTTAAATAAACAAATACAGCCGTTTAAAAAATAATCATTTCTATTATATTTTAAACTTAAGTAATATTTGTTTCAAATAAGAATAATTAAAATTCTAATCAGCTAATATTCATCAAAGAAAGTTTTAGAAAAGTATGTTTATTTTTTGGGAAACCTTTTAATAAAGAAAATTTCATTCTGCTGAAAGGTGGCTAAAAATGGCGCTAGAAAAACAATTTCAGCAATTTCAAAAGGAAAACTCCTTCCAGTCAATTTCAATTAGTTTTGAAATAGAGCATAGATAGATAGATAGATAGATAGATAGATAGATACATAGATAGATAGATAGATATGAACTTATCGAAAAAGAAAGAACTATAAACAGAATTAATAGAAAGAAAGAAAGAAAGAAAGAAAGAAGGAAAATGAAAATAATGAAATAGATAGATAGATAGATAGATATGAACTTATCGAAAAAGAAAGAACTATAAACAGAATTAATAGAAAGAAAGAAAGAAAGAAAGAAAAATGAAAATAATGAGATAGATAGATAGATAGATAGATAGATAGATAGATAGATAGATATGAACAAACGATGGAAATAGTTATAGAGATAGACAGGGAGAGAGATTATTAGCAGACTTCTGTACATTGGATGATATTTTTTTTAACTGGACATAAACTTTAAATATTTATCAATGTATCAGGTCATCCGATAAGTTCTATCCGAATTTTGAATAAAGAAAACAAGTGACCAAATATTACATTTAATTACAGATTCAATCAACAATGTATTTTCCCTGATTATCTATGACTTCCTTCCATCTATTAACAAGCTTACTAATTCCATTACTGTAAAATTATTTTTGCTTTGATTCGAAGAACTCACAAATGTCACTTTTAACCTCTTCCTGTGTTACAAAAGCTGTTTCTTCCAAATGATTCTGTAAGCTACGAAACAAATGGTAGTCTGAAGGAGCAAGATCGGGAGAATAAGGTGGATGAGGAACTTTCTCCCAACAAAGTTCTTCGATCCTTTGTGACGTGATTCTTGCTGTGTGGGGTCGCGCATTGTCCTGATGAAATATCACACCTTTTCGATTCACTAGAGCAGGTCTTTTTTTCCTCAAAGCTTGGTTCAAACTCTCTAATTGCTGACAGTGTATTTGAGCATTAATTGTTGCATTAGGTGGTAAGAATTCAAAGTGGATTATTCCTTGGCGATCCCACCAGATTGAAAGAACCTTTTGCCCATGAAGTTCCCTTCTCGGTTGTGGCTGGGGTCCTTCCTCTTTACCAAGACACTGTCTACGACGCTTAACATTTCGATAAAAGATCTATTTTACGACGCCAGTCACGAGTCTGTCCAAAAAGGGTGAAAATGTTGGTGAGAACGGAGAGAGGAGCAGATGTCAACTCGGGATTTGAGGTTGTTTTCAGACAATTCATGAGGCACCCACTTTCCAAGTTTAGGAACTTTTCCAAGTTGTTGAAGATGACGATGAACAGTTGTATGTTTTGAACTGAGAAACACTGCCAATTCCTCAACTGATAAAGCAGGATTTTCTTCAAGGGCCGCTTCAAGAAGCTATTCATCAAACTCAACTTGACGTCCGGTTCGATCTTCATCTTCAAGGGTGAAATGTCCACCTCTGAATTTTGCAAACCATCTTCTGCAAGTTCTTTCATTCACACATTCCTCTCCATAAACTGAGTAAATGTTTCTAGCCGCTTCGGCTGCTGAGTTTCCTTTCTTGAACTCATAAAGCATTATGCGCCTGAAATGATTCTTGGGTACTTCCATGTAAGCTGGGTTTTAATCAAACCAAAATTTAATTTTATTGTTCTCTGAAATAAAATTTGATCAGTTTAAATGCATCTCAACATAAAAATAATGTCCAGCTCCATTAGACATTATAAAATACTCTTTAAATTTTGTTCATTTTAAGAAAAAGTTCAAATTCGGACAGAACTTATGGGATGACCTGATATTTGGCTAAAATAAACGGAACAACAGTCTGAAAACTGTTTTAAAAAATTGAAAATTAAAGGAAGATATCAAGATGCATTAGATCTAGGTACAATATTTTACAGATAACAGCTTAATGATAGGCTTCTCCCACAAACCTAGCAACACAGTGTACAGTACGGGTAAAGTACTTGTCACTAGTGAGTAGAAATCATTTAATCATTTATCAACTTAGACGTCAAAGAGTTGAAATTGTGTCATATAGGACATGAATAAACGGAATCTGTCCGTTTATGACAATAAGCGGAGTTAAGGTGAGTTAAGCAGAGTTAACATTAGATTGTCCGGCATTGATTCTCATACAAGACGATCGATATTACATAACATCGCACAATTCTCTTAATGCTTTGCTTAACTTTTGTAAGAAAACTTTCCTTAATCTACTAATTTCTGTAATTAATTGGTGTCTAATTTGTATTTCGTTTTTTCAGTAGTTCGTTTTGCTGACATTCGATCTTCTTACAATTGGTGCTTAATACTTTCGTCTCGCTTTCTCTTACTACTTTCTTTCTCAAATAAGGATAAGCCTCGTAACTATTGGGAAGGAAAACATCGGGATGTATCTTGAAGCATTTCATGCAAAGAATGATATTGCTCCATGAATGTGGAAAATCTTTCTTTCATAAGCAAACCATTTGGGCATCCCGACGTTGTATAATGGTTAGCAAGCTTGTCTCGCTAGAACAATTACAACTGAGTAGTGAGTTCGATCCTCACTGGGTGCCCCATGCTTTCGGCCTTATGCCACATCTAAGCTAATCTTAGATAATAACCCTAAGCAAACTATTTTTGCGGGGAGTGGGGAAGCTGCGTCACCCTCATTGCGCCATTTCGGGATGAAAAGTGGAAACGGGAGATTGTGGCCTTTACATTTGCATGTATTCTCTCTACGTTTCTCTTGTTTCCTTCCGAATTCACCTTTCTTCCTTGTTTTTCATTGCAGCTGAATACAGTTAAGCCAGCGGCATTTTTTTCTATTGGTCACACAATACAAGACCAAGAGCCACTCAAGGCAGATTGTTCTTGAATGCGGGCGTAAGGGATGAGGAAAATAGAAGAGGTAAATATTCTGAGGGTTTGTAATAGTGATATCGGTTGACTCTCGACTTGAAGAGGTTAATCTCCTAATGACCAGGTAAGCATCCTCTTGGGAGTTTGTTTCAAAATAAATGAGAATTCTGGGGAAGAAGGTGTCTGAGGAAAACGCCCTCCTTATCTTCAGCATCAAAGATTCCATGCGAAGAATATTTCGGCTTTGTCAGAATTTTCTCCAGATGTGTGAAAGATTCGCTAACATTGTTATTTTTAGGTTTGTAGCTGTTGACACGCAGTCCCATTGCTTTATGTTGCTTCATAGAAGAAGATAACCAGTCATTAACTTCACACTGGTTATTACTCGACATTGCTGTATATTTTTCTGGTTCTTATATTATACTAGCCCTAGAGCCCGACGTTGCCCGGGGATGTAACAGTAAGAGATAGATCAAGTGTCGACCATCATAAAGACTGAAAAATAAAATTGACAAAGAATATTGTTTAAGGTTAAAGGACACACATGTCTTAATTAGTTTTTTTTGTTTTTTTTACGAATTGATCAAATCCAAACTCAAAGAAAAACATTGTTTTCAATCGTTATGAGTCTACCGATTGAATAGAATTTTATTATAAACAATTGTCTTGTAAATGGAATTTTTAAAGCATTCTGAATGTAAAAATAAAGAAAAAAGTGTGCAAGACAATAAGAAACACTACCTGCCAAAAAAAAGTGAAATTTTGTTGAAATCGGTTGAAAAATGTATGAAATCCGATCCCATATATAAACGCACGCACACACACACACAGAACCCTGGTTTTATAATAAGTAAAACTCGATATGAGTTGCTCCCCTTTCATTCTCGCGATGCCTCTTAATCGTGTTTTCAAACTGATTTCGTGTAAAAACAATTGCATTTTTCCAATTTGGGATGATGTCAGAACCACTGCAAGGTAACTTTACGTAGTCCCGTGAAGTTGAAAAGTGTAGGAAATCCGATCCAATATATAAAGGTACACACACACACACACACACACACACACACACAACCTGGGTTTTATGATAAGTATGATTCCGAGGCCAAGATCTGTACATCTGTTATTGACAAGCTCTATTGAATATTAGAGGTTTTACCATATAGTACATCGGGGAAATTTCCTCTACTGTACTAAAACCTGTTGACATACAGAGTTCAATGTAAAACTCATATGATCAATAAAATCGATATGGTGTTCTTTCGCCATACCGAATGTAACAACAAAATTGTCCAAATCATGTAAAAGCAAAACTGTCCATTTGTTAGATTAAGCGCTGAAGCGTTGTATCTTAAAAAATGATGAAAGATATCTTACTGGAATTCTCTGTGGTTTTTCTAACACAATTGGATGTGTTATGGTTTTCAGGGACTTTCCAAAAGTGCCACACGCTGGGATCAACACTGATCCAGTCCAATAATATCGGGAAATCTCTTTCCTGATGAAAAACGACCATGGTGAGATTCGAACCCGGGACTTATGGTCGGAATGCGAACGTCCTAACCACTCGGCAACCTGCTCAGCATAGTTTTCGTATAAAGCACAAGTCGGTTTCCTGGGTGTTGCAGAAATGCAAATAGACCTGAGGAGATGAGCATGTTCGCAAACGCGCAGCTGTGCTCAAGACAGGAACCCACATTGATATGCAGTATGCCTTCAAATCGAAACCATTTTGATCAAAATGATGATGATGAGGATGATACAGCCTTATTTGGCTGAAAGTGGGCTTTTTTGTAATAGTTCGGTCGACAGGTGGATTGTACCTAGCTTCATTTATAATCCCTCTTTTCCACACGTGACGGAGAGGCTTTATGTCAGTGCCAAATCGAAATATGCAGATTTGATGTTCTAAAGTCTGAACTGAGACACAGATTCCTCTCCCACATGCGATAACGGCTCGAAACGAGAAACAGAAGAAATCCCAACCGAATTTGCTACATTCACTCACGCGCAAATACTCTTGGGAAATGTATGGATCAATATCTTATCTCTTCCGGTTGTTGGTTTAAAGACTAGGAAGTGTAGACAAATCATGTTTATCTTCAAAAACAGTTACTATAATATTCAATCGCAAAAAAAAAAAAAAATATATATTCTTAAAATCCAAAATATATTTCCCTTCAATTACACATGAATGCTGTTAAAAAGATTCAATCAACTCCTACCATTTTATCCATGACAAACCTATAGCTGATTTCTGGACATTTTAAAAAAATTCTTTCGTGTTTCTTCTCCCAACAATCACGATATAAGTTTTTCTCTGACGTTACTAAGAATAATGGCGTGTCTGACTCTGCGTTGTAAATGTATGGTGTCCTTCGGCGTATCAGTTTATGGGCAATTTTCTAAAATAGCTATACTCGATGTTACTGGTCTTGTGAGAAAAGATCGTCTTTAGGTAATTATCTCTTAAGATTGCGTCTGGATTTCATGCATTTGAGATTTTTCCGCTTAATATAAATTATCATTATTATTTCATAGCGTAGGACTTCATAGAAACAAAAACGTACACTGGAAATCCCTGGGACGCATAATGCGGAAACAAGGTTAGAAGAAGTACACACTAGCAAGACACATTTAAATCAAGAAGGGAGAGAAAAAATCAAGCCTACCTCACGAGATTGAATAAACGGATGACCTACCAGCAAGGAAGGAAGATGCTAGAGATACAAAAGTTGCTTTGAGTATCAAAGTATAGGAAGATTTGGAGAGCCACTATCGCTCGTGTCCTAAGTGACCAGGGAACATAAAAAAGGAATATTATGCGATGCCGAAATAACATTTTAGTTAGAATTATGACATGATTTCTCCCTAAATACACACACACACAACACACACACACGCACACACACACACACACACACACACACACACACACACACACATATATATATATATATATATATATATATATATATATATATATATATATATATATATATATATACATAAGCAAATATATGGATATAGATCCGCCAGTATGAAGAAAAATATACGGAAAAAACAAACAAAAATCCTAATATGCAATTATGCTGTTTTAATGTTAATATAATGTCAACGTCGGACGTTTCGGTCTAGTAGACCATCCTCAGGACATATTCATAAAACATAATTAACATTAGACTATATTTAATTCAACATGAAAAGACGTTGTCTGTTTTGATTAGTCTTACTCATATGTCTATCGTCTTTTCATGTTAAATTAAATAGAATCTAATGTTAATTATTTTTTATGAATATGTCCTGAGGATGGTCTACTAGACCGAAACGTCCGACGTTGATATTATATTAACATTAAAACAGTATAATTGGATATTAGGATTTTTGTTTGTTTTTTCCGTATATTTTTCTTCATATATATACATATATATATATATATATATATATATATATATATATATATATATATATATATATATATATATATATAAAGAAATATAGTCTTAAGGTGTGCTATATTTATGGAATAATGTGCTCAATATCAGATAGAGCGTGTGTAAATATAAAAGTGAACATAGAAATCAAAACTTAGAGGCGACAGTATCTTTCATGCTATATGCAATCGTCAGTGGCCGGACGATTGCATATAGCATGAAACAGCTATATGTTCACTTTTATATATATATATATATATATATATATATATATATATATATATATATATATATATATATATATATGTTCAACCAATTTTACCAGTAAAGCCACTAGGACACACAAGGTGTTACTGGGGAGATCGAAAGAACTTGAGTAAGGGAAAACCACGTCGCCTTCCTAGAGAATTACAAAGGATGTCTATATTATTAAATGAAACACGCGCATCTGATATTCCGCGACCGCTAGCCTCGCATAGCAAATTTCTATGTAAAGAAAACAGAATGTCATCATTAATGGTACACATCTCTGATGATGGCTCATGTGAACCGAAATGTTTGATCGCCGACCAATATAATAAAGAAATATCCAAATGTTGGATAGATTTTGTCTTTATTTTCTCTTGAAATTAATTCAATTATACGACGCCTGGAACGGCTCATGATAAAATGTTGTCTTTTATATTTAACAATATATATATATATATTTAAATTTAACAATATATATATATATATATATATATATATATATATATATATATATATATATATATAAAAACATATTTCGAGTGCATTTAATTTTTTCGTCTCGGATGCTACCTGAATTTTACCAAAAACAAAATAAGTTCCATGCCTGAAGATGACTGAATGTACAGTTGAAAGTACTTGCGTATTAAAGAAAGACCTTATACAGCTTATAATTTTAAAACCTGGGATCATAACAGTTATCGAGTGATTTGCAGTTTAATGCACCTTTAAAATTTTGTTTGCGGAGCGAAGGGATTTACCCATTTTAGATCATTAACATTACTAATCTACATTTTGCATGAATGGTTCATTATAATATATATATATATATATATATATATATATATATATATATATATATATATATATATGTATGTGTGTGTGTGTGTGTATGTATATATATAAATATATAGTTTTGTTTTCGGTTTCTAGGAATTCAATTGCTTCATCCACATACGTCGAAATCAACGGGAGAGTTCTCTCCCTCTCTCTCTTTCTCTCTCTCTCTCTCTTTCTCGCTATATATATATATATATACATATATAAGTGAACATTGAAGTCAAAGCACAGAGGCGACAGACTGTTTCATGCCAGAAGCAATCGTCAGGCCACGAGTATTGGATTTTTCTCGACTATTTACATATATCGATCAGTGGTGCATTGTGCGTAATCCATTCTGGCGAGTATTTTGGCAGGTGTGGCTTTTTTATTTATTTATGTATTTGTCTAATTTATTTTACTTGTTTTATTTTGATTTTTGATTTTATATATTCATTTATTCTTTTCGGTTTTCGATGTTTTGTTAACGAAGTAAACAAATTGCGGTGCTTTGTTTAGGTCGCTTATTTAATAGTTTCTTTTCGTCTGGGGAGGTAAAGCTATTTATTCCTGCAATTTCTCGATTGATTCAATATATATATATATATATATATATATATATATATATATATATATATCGTAAAGGTAATAAATCCGTTGGTATATAATCCAAGTGGATCCTAGTAATATAAAATATTAAAACTGATCCACAAAAAGAGCTCAAAGTATTTATTATTATATATCAAATAATTAATAAACAATACAATCCAAAATTACCTCGTATGGGAAACAGCCTATTTTGGCGGGCGAAAATATATGTCGTCTGCTCTTATCATGAACTGAGTTCGTGTCAAAAATAGAAATTTAACTTTGGAAAGCTAGCTAAAATAAAAAAAATAAAAAATAAAAAAAACCTCCAAAAAATAATTCAGAATTTATCCATTTTAATGTTTCAGTCAGACGACAGTTGCAAGGCAGGCGTCGCGGGGTAAAGGTATTTGTCTTAAAGGGAAAAAGTTTCATAAAATTAAACCCAAACATTATGACATTAATTGTGGGTTGTATGAAGAATGAAATATTAATTTAAAACTAAAAGAAGAATAAAAAAAAGGACTTTAACATATATAGATAAAAGGACGCGTGAGAATAAAGGTGAGTTGGGGAGATCTTAGAATAGGGGAACGTTTATAAATTTTAATTAATAAGTGTAAAGAAAGGGAAATGTAGAGATTAGTATTAGTTGTACATTCGACATTTGAAGGGTTAGAGGGGAATGAAAATTATGGAAATATAGTAGCTTATTAAGTTAAAATTTCATTGATATTTAACCAAACTCATATATATATAAATATATATATATGTGTGTGTGTGTGCAAGTTTCGTTAAATATCAACGAAAGTTTTTTTAAAGAATTTTCTTATTTATTTTGTGGATATTTCAGAACGTTTTTTTTTTTTTTTTTTTTTATAAATTATCTAAAGCCCGAATAATTTTGTCTTTCAAGAAATTCGTTTTGCGTCTATTCGACTTTTCAACTATCACTTATTCGCAACTTCATATGCTCTATCTTCCACAGAAGTCCTTTTTTAAAACAATATAATTATACAATTTAATCATATATATATATATATATATATATATATATATATATATATATATATATATATATATATATATATATATATATATATTTCAATTAAAAGGTGCAATTATAATTTATAAATTCATGAATCATTCATACAAAACTTTTGCATGAATGATTCATGATTTTATAAATTATAATTTCACCTTTTAATTGAAATTAAAATAACTGATCCAACGCGCAACTCTCGGATGATAAGTGTGACATTACTGTAATTATTGAACAATATAGTTCATGCCATATTCACAGAAAATCAACCAGTAAAAAAGAATTCTCTTATTGCTATATTTGTACAAAAACGCACAACCTTAAAATTTAAATTCAAACTCAGCATTGCGACCGCAGGTTCCAAAACAATAACACATTTCTCATAACATTTTTTCGGATTACATCTCTATTTTCGTTGTCCTCTTATTATCGAGAAGTAAAAACAAGAACAAAATCTATTTCCATACCTGAGGATGTCTGTAGGAACAGACGAAACCTTGTAAAAAATTAAAAAGACCTTATGCAACTGGAATTTATAAACAGGGATCATCTCATTCATATACAGGTTCAGGGTTGGTGTATCTTATTTATATTGTTTGCGATGATGTAATTCTCGCCATTTAAATCATTAACCTCTATATTTGTTATTTGTATGAATGATTGATGAATTTTTAAATTATATATATATATATATATATATATATATATATATATATATATATAATTATTTATTTAAAAATTATAACATAAATATGTTATAAAATCACTATATTTGGAAAGAACCAACCACTCTATAAAAAACCACCCTTGTGGAAAGAACCAACCACTCCATAAATACACCCTAGTGGAATTTATTCCATATACACCAATCATATACTTTTATATATATATATATATATATATATATATATATATATATATATATATATATATATATATGGCATTTTCTTGAGGTAACATTACTATTGGTTTGATCATACTGCTGAATATATTACACCTGGTTTTATACGTCACTATTTTCCATACGGGGCTAAGAATTTTTCAGATAACGCAATTTGAACAGGCCGTGTTGTCTCTAGATTCGAAAAGCGAAGATCTGTATTCGGAATACTGCCAACAAAAAGCGCCGTTTTGGATTTTATCTTTAATAAACGACGAAGGCTCTCAACGAAAATCGTTCTTTATGTCTTATGCATATCTTGTCGCTGGCTGCGCAGACAACAGAGACGTGGCCTGTTGTGTCGGCCAGTAACAAAATCCCAGAATTAAGATCTTTCGCTTAGATAAGCATCGTTCGACTTCTAGCTAAAAAGGTCAATCTACTTTTTTCCCTTGCTTTGTCTCATAGCAATAGCTGATGTTCTCTTCACGTGGGAAATGGATCCATTATTTATCAATGTTTCTAACTTTGCAATGGACACCGTTAGCGAGTTCAAACTCATTCCTTGTCGCTGAGATCGGTTTGTCTGAATGGGAGCCCCTCTTTATCCGACGAAGTATAATGACACTCTGAAGAAATGTCATTCTTGTTCAGTGTAGTAAAAATAAGTGTGAACCTTTTATGTTTACAGTTTGGCAGTAGGTAAGGTTTGTGATGTCAACGAACATTCGTTGCCACTATCGTAATGTCAACGAATACTCTTCATCACTTTTGTAATGCTCGTTGTAGTAGGGACTTTGTAATCGCAGATGCAACTATAATAACGCTGTGGAACAATACTGGCGTCAGACGCCTTCAAATAACGCACTAATAGAACTTGCTTGATAATACTCACTCGAACAAGTAACCCGTATAGTGATCGGAATAGAGAAATAGTATAGTGAATAGAGAATAGCGGTCCGTATACAGGATAGACTAGAACAGAGATCCGCATAGTAATAGAGGATAGACTAGAAATGTCGATCGTTAGTCGCCAGCTACTTCCTACATATATGTGTCACGTGGTCTACTTAATTCAATAATGGGTTCGCCTGTGTTTGCTCACTGGCGATTTATGTTCAAACTCAAGTGTCGGCAGCGATACTTTATTCCTATATAAAAATTGTCCTTCTCAAACAATACTGCATAAAGAATAGTATAGTGAATGAGTAGAGAATAGTGGTCCCTATAGTGATAGAGGAGAAATAGCGATAATATTTATTGTACATAAAGTACAAATGTGGTACAAGGTCGAAAAAAGGGAATGGAGAAAAGGATGGTCTTCTGTCTTAACATTTAAACTTATCTAGCCACAAACACCGACCCAAACATACAAACAATATTCCTTTCACCAAAACAACTCATTCTTACTTACCAATCTTACCCCATACACCATAATGCCTCAGAAACTCAGGAGAAATAGCAATCAATTAGACGTCACGCAACTCCCTACTTTTGCGTTTCCTCTATGGTCACGTGGTATGTTTAATTCAATAATGGGATAGCCTGCATTTGTTCACTGGGGATCTGTGTTCAAACTCACGTGTCGATAATGACATTCCTATATAACAGTAAGTGAATGAAAACATTGGCAATGCATTTAAAGTTTTTGAAGATCAACGCTGACCGGAAAGCAAAAATCCGGAATTGTTCCACAAGCTGCGAGGGAAGAAACTGTTAACATAGAATTTACGGTTATATTTATCAATTTCAACTCTAAAATGAAGAGATCTGGCTGCCAATCTAGCAGTGCGCTTCAGTTCCTAAAATCTAGGTACAATAGAGGTAAGTCCATCAGAACGATTACCACGAAAATACTTATAGGAAAGGCACAGGTAAGCTACGTTACGGCGGTAGGAAAGTGACTTAGGCTGAGATGCCAGGTTAGGAGATTGCAGATTCATCTCAATATTTTATCAAGCATCTCTAAATACATGGCAGAGGCAGCAGACTATATGTGCGATGCGTCTTCCGAATTTCTCAGTATCAATTATCTCCTTTTAACTTAGCTCTTCAAGGGTTGTTTTTAGCTCTGCTGTAGTCAGGTATAGAACTCATAACTCTCTGGGTCAAGTCACTGAATCATGCTTCAATGTATGGATGAACGTTAAGAATGATTATGGCGAGCAAAATTGTCTAGCCCGACACAGTGAACCAACTTACTTTGCAGCACACCTCCCAATTGATCCAAGATAATCTTTCCACTTCATGTCAGCTGAAAACATTAGCCCGAGAAACAAGTATTGTACGAAATATCAGGCCGTTTGCGTTAAAATACATACTGAACTTGTGTGTCTACTAAGTCTTGAATATATTTAATTCACCAGTTTTTCAGCTTGAGAGATGTTTTATTTAAAGTAAGATTTTTGTTTTTGTTTTTAAGATTATGGCTTCAAGCGCTTCTTTTTTTTTTTTTTTTTTTTTAATTAAAACCTTTATGCTGCACGATTTATTTGTATGGTCTGAGTGTATCTGTCAAATTTCTCGAAACTAATTAACGTTCTTTAATTAGGTTTCCTTTTTCAACATTTAGTTCCGATAATGATTAAACCCAATCATCTCTGCTATACGTTATTTTTCCAATCTATAGCATAAATACTATCGTAACAATCCTTTCGACGTTTAATTTTGCTCGTCGGCCACTCTCTAGCATCATGGAAGTTTTCCTCGCCACGAACAAATGGGCCATGTTTAACAAACAACACACACCTGCGCGCATGCGCGCGCACCCAAACATAAACAAGGCCATATCGCGTCGAAATACCGGTTCTCGTACGATCACCGAAGTTAAGCAACATCGAGCCTGGATGAGTGACCACTCTGGAATACCAGGTGTAAGCTTGCAGGTGGAGTAATGGATAATGTCTTTGAATTGGTAATCGAGGCGCCGACCTTCAATTCCATTCGGGAAATAGCCTTGTTAAAGGTATCAAACCAACTCTTCTCCCCCGGCTATGGATTAATTAGTAAAACATGTATCATTAAACCATTATTATTTCTCCGCCCCTTTTAAAATATTTTTTGGCTTTAAATAACCTACAGAGGCCCAAGAAAGTGATTCAATCAAAACACACACACACGCACGCACGCGCACACACACACACACACACACATACACACACATATATATATATATATATATATATATATATATATACATACATATATATATGTACACACGCACACATATAAATATAAATACATATATATATATATATGTACACACACACGCACACACACACACACACATATATATCTATATATATATATATATATATATATATATATATGTATTTATTTATTTATGTCTATGTGTGTGTGCCTGTAACCCCGTTAAAAATTGGAGAAAAATTCAATAGATTTCAGTAATATCACTAAAGATCTCAATTTTGTACCAAAAGCGGCTCACACAGAAATTGATTCATTTTCAGCATAAAGTAGGCTCCAGAATTAATGTACACATTAACATTTATTAAACAATCAGATACGTTGTCTCAAACGTACAGTTTCAGGAGTTCTTACGTATGTTGCTTGCTACGAAATTTGAGAGATCACCCCAGAAAATGATTAACAATATTTTCTCATGAAAATAGATGATAAAAATTAGTGGAAAATAATAGTTATCAACCAAGGAACTCCTGTGTTTAGTAAATCTAAATTTTAGCTTCCTCGAACCGATTTTTTCTATAAATATTCGTCGCGTAAAGTTAGTTTACAGTCTTCAGTTTTTCGGTAAACTTTTGACTAGTCCTGTTGTTGTTTTGTGCGCAAATTGACTACTCACAAGTTTCATATAATTAATTATTTCACATTTAACATATTTATTGAAGTAATTTCTTGTATTACACTCGTCATTTTAAAGTAAATTGAAGCATACGGATTTATATCAACATATTATTAGTACTAGCAACACAACGCGCATTCGCTCACTTCTGCTTGCTGGAAAATTACACGCATACATAAAACAAAGTAAATCCATGACTCACAAATGGCACAAATAATAAAAAAGCACAATAGGAAAATTATCAGCAAACCACACGAACAAATTAAACCCACGTGCAACTGCAGAATAAAGAACGAATGTCCCTTAAACGGAAATTGTTTACAAAACAACGTAATATACCAAGCCACGATAAAATCACCAGATAATGAAGAAAAAGTATACATAGGAGTAACTGAAGGACCCTGGAAACAAAGAAATTATACGCACAAAGCATCTTTCACAAATAGTAAATATGCGAACAGTACAATGCTTTCTAAGTATATCTGGAAAATAAAAAACAAAACGCACATCATACCAAAAATATCTTGGAAGATAAGGAAAAGATCATCAGCCTACAACAACCAATCAAAAACTTGCAAACTTTGCTTGGAGGAAAAAATAGCTATCATTACTTTCCCAGATTAAAATAAATTATTAAATAAAAGATCCGAGCTCATCTCAAAATGCAGACATGAAAACAAATTTTTACTACGTTACCTAAAAATTGAAAACGGAAAAAATAAAATAAAAGCAAATAAATAAACAAAATAACAATAAAAATAAGAAAAATTAATTAATCCAAACAAATTACCAAATCACAGCTGTTAGAATAGACGAAATAGAATAATAATAATAATAATAATAACAAAAAACAAAAAAAAACAAAGGAACCCAAATAAATAAAGTAAGATATAAATAAATTATCAAACCATTACGACCAAAATATTAGTTAGACTAAAAAATCAAACCTAAAAATCGGACGAAAAAAAGTAGCTATAACTGTTATATAACGATAAAAAAAAAATAGAAATAAAAAAAAAAAATACTACGTTACTTATAAATCGAAAACCGAAAAGAGAAAATATACAAGTAAAATAAATTGACCTAAATTCATCCAAGTAAATAAATAAACAAACCAATCCCGGTAAAGTTACCGTTACAAAAAACAAATAAAGATAATGAACCTAAATAAGCACAAATTAAAAACTGTTCCTGCCAAAATAATAGTTAGAATAAACTACAACAATCAACCTCAAAACCGAACAAATAGCTTTAATTAAATTCTCAGACCAAAACAAAACTATTAAATGAGTGATATAAACAATTTTTTACTACGTTAATAAAAACACCGATTAAAAAAATAAATAAATAAAATAAGAAACAAAAAATAGAAATAAAAACAAACAATATAATTTAACCCAAATAAATAAACAAACGACTTCCGGTAAAATAACCGGCATAAGAGACTACCCAAAATGCACCACTGACCCGTATATATATAAATAGCCGAGAAAAATAACAGCACACGTGGCCTGACGATTGCATATAGCATGAAACAGACTGTCGCCTCTAAGTGTTGACTTCTATGTTCACTTATATATATATATATATATATATATATATATATATATATATATATTACAATGAATCATTCATAGAAAAAGTAGATTAGTAAAGTTAATGATATAAAATGGCGAAAACCCTTCGCAAACAAATTTTTAAAAGTGCATTAACCTACAAAATCACTCCACGAATGTGATGATCTTTGCTTTTAAAAGAATATAAGCTGTATAAGGTTTTTTTTAATACGCAAGTACTTCCAACTGTACATTCAGTCATCTTCAGGCATGGAACTTCTTTTGTTTTTGGTAAAATTCAGGTAGCATCCGAGACGAAAAAATTAAATTCGAATCGAAATATGTTTTCTTTGAAATGTGTTATTTTTAACGGATACAAACTTTTGGAGCGTACAGTCGCAACGCTAAGGTTGAAGTTTTTGAAAATTTAAGACAGTGCGCTTTTTTACTAATATGGCAATTTGAGATATTTTTTATAGTGTCATGAACTAAATTGTTCAATAAATAGAGTAATGTCTCAGTTATTATCCTGAAAATTTGCACCTCAGGTCAGTTCTTTTAAATCAAATATATATATATATATATATATATATATATATATATATATATATATATATATATATGAGTGTGTGTGTGTGTTAGTATATTACACAGAAAACATGACAAAATCACTGCACAATTGCAGTCGTGTTTCGATGTCGAGTGAAGGATTTATTTAGACGTAAAAACAAAATACAACGTCTTTTTATGAAAAAAAAAAAGACAAAAAGGGGGTTTATAAGTTTTGGAACCCATATTCTAATCCACCAATGAAATATGACCTACGTTAAATTTAAACCAAGCGAAGAAGCAACAATTTAAAAAAAATATATAAATGGGTCGTGGCCCTTGGATGAGCAGTTAATGGCAGCAAAAAAAAAAGCAGGAGAGGATGTTAATGGATACATATTATACACACAAGACCATGCCATTTCGTAAGAAATCTTACCTGAATATATATATATATATATATATATATATATATATATATATACACACACACACATATATATATATATATATATATATATATATATATATATATATATAGAGAGAGAGAGAGAGAGATGGAACCATATGTTTGTGATAAAAAATTACGCTCTTGTTCTTAAATAAATGAGAGTGCTGTCTTGTAACGTAACACGTTGTGAAAGAATGTTTTGAAATTAACAATACTATTCATTTTCGAAAGTCTTAGAAATATTTACAAAAGATAGTTGAAGTGAATGGCGCTGGTAGAACGCCCAAGCACTGAATGTTTCGTGACATCTTTCAAAGGAATCAATACACCTAGGACATGAACATTTCCGACACAAATTCGAATATAATATTTCGTGTTAATTAATCAAGATTTAGTAAACATCACATCTATTGACAAACAAATGTGTTTGTTGTTTGATTTGCATTTCCCAAAACTGGCGCAAAATAAAACTCCAAACAATTAGATTAATACAAATATTCAAGATAAGAATAATGAAAACAAAATTTTACATACAAAAATATTTTTTTGTCAAGTACATTTTTAAAAAAAAACTGTCTCCTATCGTTCTACAATCTTCTTGGTGTCTGTTTAGATTTCTTAGATATCTTCATATCCATTGCCATATTCACGACGTTTCGACCGTTGTACGCTTCGGCCTTCTTCGGTTGATTGGAATTTCGGACAAACCCTTTTATTTCGCCCTTGAGGACTCACGATCCAGTGGATAAAAGTGTTGGTTGCCAAACTCTTATCAATCTCTTCCATCGAAATATTCTGTTTATTATCCACGTCAGAAGGTCTCCTGGGGTGTGGTTGATCGTTCAGATCAAATGCACCCTGAGGAAATCTGCCAAACCACTTTTTAACCGTTCAAAGAGCTGGAGCACGACCCAAATAAATCTTCTGAATGCTTCGACGCTAACTCCTTTCCGAAATTCATAGAACATAATATGGCGGAAATGCAACTTTTAATTCCTCCATCTTTAAGGCATACATTGACAAAACGTCAACATTCACCATAGCCTGACACGCAACTGAACGATGTAAGCTTTCAATCGAGAACGCACCAGAAATCGACACCCCCCAACAAGACGCCGTCATTTTATATCAACAATGAAAATCACATATGAACGTTTGCAATGATCTGATTTTTAATAAACTGTCTCAGATCATTCTGCAATCTTCTTGGTATCTGTCTATATTTCTGAGAGGAGATATTGTAATTATTTATTGCAATTATTTACACCATTTAGATTGTTCAGACCGATGCCCTCATATCCGTTGCCATATTCAAGACGTTTCAGCCGTTGTACGCTTCTACCTTCATCAGTTGATTGGAATTTCGGACAGACCCGTTTATTTCGCTCTTGAGGACACATAGTCCAGTGGATAAAAGTGTTGGTTGAATCCAGTGACTTGACCCAAAGAGTTGTGAGTTCAGTACCTGGCGACAACAGAGGTGAACAAACTAACTTGAAGAGCTGAATTAAAAGGAGATAACTGATGCGGAAGAGAGAAGAGGCATGGCACGTGAAACTAGAAATAATATACCTCTTTGGACGAAATTAAATGTTCAGTTCGAAATTCAAATCACCTGAAGAAGGCCGGAGCGGACAACGACCAAAACGCCATGAATATGGAAACGAAGATGAGGACTACAGTCCGAACAATGTAAATAAGCTTCTTGGTGCCATTTTCATAGAAACATTGTGCTTTTTTGTTGGTATAAGGTTGTGAGGTAGTTTTCGACTGACTCTATAGAGTCGATTGTATTTTGTTTTTGTTTTTTCTTTCCTTTAAAGTGTTCTGTAGAGACAGGCACCACTGAAAATCCGAAAGATATACGCCAGGAGAATTCGGTGTGGGCTACCAATTTCAACTCTTTAAGCTTCTCCGAGTTTTGTTTTGCAACATACGCTCTTGCGTTGTTTTGGTGAAAAATGACACCTTTTCAATTTGCCGAAATCAGTCCAAGTCTCCTCAAATGGCGAAAGGCAGCTGAAATATCGATTTTTGAACTCTTAGCAATCTCTTCGATCAAAATCTTCGGTTTCTTTTCCACGATAGAAAGCAGAGTATCTTCATCGACGTCGGAAGCTCGCCCGGGGCTTGGTTGATCGTTTGAGTTAATATCACCCTGACGAAATCTGTCGGGACACTTTTGTCTCTCCGAAGAGCTGAATCAAAATAAGCCTTCTGTAGCAGTTCCCATGCTTACTCCTTTCTAAATTCATAAACCTTCCATCTTTAAGGCTTTCCTTTGCGAGCAAAACGGCAACATTCAACAAAGTATGACTGGCAACTGAACTATACAAGGAATCTAGAACAAACCAATAATCTACACAAAAAACCACTGTCATGTTGCGGCTATTTTTATTAACATTGAAAATCGGTCACTAACTTTTGCAATGATCTAATATATATATATATATATATATATATATATATATATATATATATATATATATATATAATGAAATGGACTAAGCCCGACAATTATTTTAATATATATTTAATATATAAACAGAGTATTTACTTAAATATTTGTATCTATAAAAATACTGTACAAACAAAAAATATATTAAATTAATTGTCGTTACATCTATCAAGTTCAACATAAAACACTGGGGTATGATAGCCATTCTATTAGTACACTGAAATTCATGCGTTTGGGCTATCAATGCGAAGATAACATTAGAACAAAAGCCATGAAAATATTTATAGAAAAGACAGAAGCCACGTTACGGCAGTGTAAATGTGACTGAAGTCGAGATACCAGGTCAGGATCGATAATAATACAGAGCTTTCTTTGAATTTTGTTGAGACTCTCGAGATATATAGAGATATAGAAGAGATATTTAACGCACGGTCGAATTGTAGATTTATAAATTTTCAAAATGTATTCTCTTACAACACAGTGATTCAAAGTTCTTAACATCAGTCCTAGTAATTGTTTCAATATAATCTATCCTTTGTTGGTCAATAGAAAACATGAAACCAAGAAAGCGCAATGAGTTGCTCTCCTCGATATTAGCATTAGCCCTACTTTATGGAAAGCAAATATAGTTCTCGAAAGGATAGCAGTTTCGTTTTGGAAACGTTAAAATTTACAAACCATTTGGAAACTGATTAAAGGTCATTTTCGAAAGCAGATGCCAGTTTTACTTTGACGATTTTATCGCACTTGCTACGAAGAAAGGAGTAAATAACTGTGTCATCAGCAGAAATAGCTAGTTAGTGTCATGGTGCCTACCTAGATCGACAGAATGAACTCATCCTAACGCTATATATGCTTGGCCTCTCAAGAGAGACGAACGGTATTGGGACGGTATTGAATCGAGTCACCCGCAGTCTCTGACTGTGTGCAACTTCTGTCGAACTCTCTGCTTTGGCAGAGAGGAACCCGCACGAATCTCTGCCGAAGGGCAAAGTTTCGTCCGGGGAGGTAGACAGACCCTGTACCCGTCTAGGCGGATTCAAAGGGTATATTTTTGACCGAACCTACGGGCTCGGAGAAACACACGTTAAACTCGGCCCTGTGCTACATACATTCCTCGTGGCGGGGGGGAGTGTTAAATATCGGTATTAAGACGGTATTGAATCGAGTCGAGCTGATAGTCGTCCACTCCAAACCAGTCTGACAGTCATACTAACACCTTCCACTTCTTGTATTATTTTACGCGTAATATATCATTTGTTATTTCTACTCTTGTGTTTCGTGTTGTTCTTCCATGATCCTAACCTTGGACCATAACAGTTAGGAATGTATAGCATAAAGGAAGGTGGTTGATGAAAATAAGAAACTTTTTCTTCGGTTGGAAGCGAGTTTCTCTAATAGGAAGTTTTTTGGAAGACAAAACTCTCATATTCTTGCCATGTGGTCAACTGTGTCTTTCATGCGTATTACTGCATCTTTATTGCAGTGGTTAGGTGCATATGCATGTTATCTTCCAATATCTCATTAGTTTATAATTTCTTTCCGGATGATAATAAAGAAAATGATTTCATTTCTTTTATTTCTTCATCCTCAAATAATTTTACATTCATTTTCCTTTCATGGCGTTTTTATTCTTCATTATTATCATCTTTTGCCGAATTCAAGTCATTCATTTCCTTCTTCAATCTTTCTCTTTCACTTTCGCCTTCCTTACCATTTCTTTTTTGATTTTTTTTCTCCTTGTTCTATATTTTTTTCTTTACTGACTTATGTACATTTTTGTTCTTAAATTTTATGCCAGTCATCCTTTTTTCTCAGCTCTGGTCTTTCTTTCTTTCTTTCTTCCTTTCTTCGTTTTCTTTTTGTCTTCTCGTATTTACGTCTCATTTTTTTCTCTCTCTTATTGACATTTCTTTCTATTTCTTATTATTTACTTTGCTTTAACTTCTCTGTCAAATTTCCCTCTTCTCTTTGTCTCATTTCTTGTTTTTCTTTCTTATTTGCTCATATTTCTTTATTTTCTTTCTTTGAATTCATATTTAGCTTTTCATAATTTAATTTTGTCAAGTTTCTTTCTTTCTTTCTATATTTTTCTTTAATTTACTTTTTTTCTTTTTTACTTTTCTTTGCTTCTACTTTTTTTTTGAATTCATCTTTTTTACCTACTGTTTTTTCTTTCTTTTTTTTTCAATTTAACTTTTTGTCTTTTATTTTTATTTCTTTTAAATTTTTCATTGAATTCATCTTTTTAGCTACTTTTCTTTCTTTCTTTCTTTCTTCAATTTAAATTTTCTTTTTTACTTTTCTTTCTTTTTTCAACACTTTAAATTTAACCTTTCTTTTTTACTTTCTTTTCTTTCTTTCTTTCTATCTTTTTTACTTTCTTTTCTTTGTTTCTTTGTTTCTTTTTTACTTTCTTTTCTTTCTTTCTTTCTTTCTTTCAATTTAACTTTTCTTTTTTACTTTTCTTTCTTTTTTCCACACTTTAAATTTAACCTTTCTTTTTTACTTTCTTTCTTTCTTTCTTTCTTTCTTTCTTTCAATTTAACTTTTCTTTTTTGCTTTTCTTTCTTTTTTGCACACTTTAAATATAACCTTTCTTTTTTACTTTCTTTCTTTCTTTCTTTCTTTCAATTTAACTTTTCTTTTTTACTTTTCTTTCTTTCTTCCACATTTTAAATTTAACTTTTCTTTTTTACTTTCGCTTCTTTCTTTCTTTCTTTCTTTCAATTTAACTTTTCTTTTTTACTTTTCTTTCTTTTTTCCACACTTTAAATTTAACCCTTCTTTTTTACTTTCGCTTCTTTCTTTCTTTCTTTCAATTTAATTTTTCTTTTTTGCTTTTCTTTCTTTGTTCCACACTTTAAATTTAACCTTTCTTTTTTCTTTCTTTCTTTCTTTCTTTCTTACTTTCTTTCTTTCTTTCTTTCAATTTAACTTTTCTTTTCTTTCTTTTTCCACACTTTAAATTTAACTTTTCTTTCTTTCTTTTTTTCTACTGTTTGTTTGACTTCATCTTTTGATCTGAACTTTCTTTTTTTTTTCTACTCTTTCTTTTTTTTCTACTCTTTCACTTTAACTTCTTTTTTGCTTACTTTTCTTATTTTCTTCCTTTCCATTTTTTAAAAGTAATTTTGTTTATATTTTACTTATTTCTGTACTGTATTTATTTCCCCTTCTTTATCTCTTCTGCATTCATTTTCTTTTCTGTTCTTCTAAATTAATTTTCTCCCACGGCTGCAGCTTGCCTGTTTTGACCTTTTCTTCATCCGTCAACAAACAAATTTGCTGCCATATTGAAATCCGATTTTTACCTGCCCTCCCCTATTCTTAAACCTTTGACAAAAGAATCAATAACCTTTCTTAAAAGAGTTCTAAATTGCATCCCTTCTTTACTGGTGTCATTCATTGCAATTTCCTTTCTTCTTCGTTACAGCAGTTTCTTTTCTTTTCCTTTACAAGCAATAAATAAATTTACTTAGTTCAAGATATTCGTTGCCTTTCTCGTTCAGACATTTTTTTCTTCTTCAATACTAAAACATTTATATTGCCTTAAAATGTTTATATCAAAAAGCAAATACATAAAACGAAACAAGCCAAAAACAGGTTTGCCGTTCGTCTCTCGTCAGTGCTCAATCAATGTATTGTCAATTGTTTTTCATTATAATTCATTCATTTTCTTTCATATTGTTTCTATTTGCATTCGTCGTATATTTTATTTGTTTGTTTCTTTGTTATCCTTGATGACTTTCACATTTAATTTCTTTTTATCTTTCTTTTTTCTTTCTTTTTTCTTTCTTTTTCGTCTTTCATTTATTTCATTTTTCTCTTTCTTTGTATCTTTCTTTTTCTTTCTTTTTCGTCTTTCATTTTATTTCATTTTTAATTCCTTTTTATCTTTCTTTTTTCTTTCTTTTTCGTCTTTCATTTCTTTCATTTTTACTATTTTATCTTTCTTTTTCTTTCTTTTTCGTCTTTCATTTCTTTCATTCGTAATTTCTTTTTCTCTTTCTTTTTTCTTTCTTTTTCGTCTTTCATTTCTTTCATTTTTAATTTCTTTTTATCTTTCTTTTTCTTTATTTTTCGTCTTTCATATCTTTCATTTTTACTTTTTTTATCTTTCTTTTTCTTTCTTTTTCGTCTTTCATTTATTTCATTCTTAATTTATTTTTGTCTTTCTTTTTCTTTCTTTTTCGTCTTTCATTTCTTTCATTTTTACTTTTTTTATCTTTCTTTTTCGTCTTTCATTTATTTCATTTTTCTCTTTCTTTTTCTCTTTCTTTCTTTTTCGTGTTTCATTTCTTTCATTTTTACTTTCTTTTTCTTTCTTTTTCATCTTCCAATTCTTTCATTTTTAATTTCTTTTTATCTTTCTTTTTTCTTTCTTTTTCCTCTTTCATTTCTTTCATTTTTACTTTCTTTTTCTTTCTTTTTCGTCTTTCATTTCTATCATTTTTAATTTCTTTTTATCTTTCTTTTTTCTTTCTTTTTCCTCTTTCATTTCTTTCATTTTTACTTTCTTTTTCTTTCTTTTTCGTCTTTCATTTCTATCATTTTTAATTTCTTTTTATCTTTCTTTTTTCTTTCTTTTTCCTCTTTCATTTCTTTCATTTTTACTTTCTTTTTCTTTCTTTTTCGTCTTTCATTTCTATCATTTTTAATTTCTTTTTATCTTTCTTTTTTCTTTCTTTTTCCTCTTTCATTTCTTTCATTCTTAATTTATTTTTCTTTCTTTTTCGCTATTGATTTCTCTCATTTTTAATTTCTTTTTTATCTTTCTTTTTCTTTCTTTTTCGTCTTTCATTCTTAATTTTTTTTCTCTTTCTTTTTCTTTCTTTTTTGCTCTTGATTTCTCTCATTTTTAATTTCTTTTTTATCTTTCTTTTTTCTTTCTTTTTCGTCTTTCATTTCTTTCATTTTTACCTTTTTATCTTTCTTTTTCTTTCTTTTTCGTCTTTCATTTCTTTCATTTTTTATTTCTTTTTTATCTTTCTTTTTCTTTCTCTTTCGTCTTTCATTTCTTTCATATTTTAAATTATTTTTATCTTTCTTTTTTCTTTCTTTTTCGTCCTCAATTTCTTTCTCTTTTTCTTTCTTTCTTTCTTGATTTATTTATTTTGCTTTTTCTTTCTTTCATTCTTTATTTATTCATTTATTTACTTTTCTTTCTTCTTCCTCATTGATTTTCTAGTTTTTCATACTTTCTTTGTTTTATTCCTTTTTTTCTACGGTTTATTCATTCATTCTTTAATATCTTCATTTTTGGCATTTCTTTATTTCCTTTTTCTTATATCCAATTATTTCCTTCTCCGTTTTCTTATTTCTCCTACATTATTTCTTTTCCTCTTTTCTTCCAAGCATTCAGCAATCCTCCTAGTGTTCCCGATAACCAACGTTTCGTCTTTTCACCTTAATCTTTCCATTATTATCTCAAATATGAAGACCTTACCTGGCCGTTAGGCTCAGAAAGGACCCCCAATATGTTGCTGACTGGAGCAAGAAATGACTGGTTAACTTTAATGCCTCATAAACAAAACTGATCTCTTTTACCCACCACAGAGAACCCTCGCTGTCTCCCATCAGAATGTCTGATCCTCAGCTCCATGAGAGCACCTCTCTGCGACTGCTTGATCTCACACTGTCCGCTGACCTGTGATGAAACAATTACATTTAACCAATAGCTTCATCTACCGCAAGGAAAGTTAGTTCTCTGTGTCGCGCCAGATAGTTTTTCTCGGCCGAGTCCATCCTTCAAATCTATAAATCCAGCATTCACCCTTGCATGGAGAACTGCTGCCATATACCGGTGTTCATCTTAAGGTCCTCGACAAAATCCAAAGACGGATATGCAATGTGATTGGCCCTGATCTGACATCTCTTATACAGTCCCTCACTCACAGATGTGCTGTCGCTCTCCCTCTGTCTTTTCTACAAATAATTGCACGGCGAGCTACTTTCGCTAGTTCCCAATGTATGAATTTAAAGTACTACTAGTTTGGCATCTCAGTCCCTCTGTTTCAATGTCGAAACTGTTAAATGTAGCCGCCTCTTCTACTCCAGTAGTTTTATGCCTCGCTCTTACTTGCTTCCCTGATAGCTATAATCTCCAGTTATGTAAATGTAATGTCAATCGACATCTCTAGATCCCTTGATCTAATTCCCCGTCCCCCTCTTCATCCTTTCCTCTTTCACGCCTCTTCACTCTTGCCCCCACTCTCTGTAACCCCTTGCGTGTTAGTGACACTTCTAATTTGCTTCAGGTGAAATGCTTAAAAAAATATCAGTAAGAATGAATTTCGCTTGTTTTTATTTTATTTTGATTTATCTTCTGTGTAGCAGCTTGTTGCCTGAGCCACTAAGGCCTTACTAAGAATTATACACAATGTAGGTAAACATGATGATGAAGATCATCAGCATCATCGAGTAAGATAGTATGCTCGCTTAGCCATTATCACTTTCATTCTACACCTTTGACACTGGCTACTCACATGGCTATGGAATACCATCTACTCTATTGTGTTAAATAGCTTTTGAACCTACAAGGTTCATCAGCCCTTTCAATAGTGTGTGTGTGTGTGTGTTTTTAATTCTGCTGGGTGTTTAGCCACTCTGTTCACAAGAAACTCTGTTTAATCGTCGATGTGTCTATTATCAGGCAGGAAATACTGGGTTATATCGTGCCTGTAGCCCTCGAATATAAACTGGCATGACAAACTTGCTTGTAATTTTTTAATATTCTAAATGTTAACCACTTTTGGATGAGGCCCATTGGAAACCCGTAAAAAGGCTTCCCAAAAGCTCAAATTTGTTGGTACACTTCTTTCTTTCTTCCTTTCTTTCCTTCATTCTTTCTTTCTTTCTTTCTTTCTTTCTTTCTTTCTTTCTTTCTTTCTTTCTCCTGCTTCGTCTTTTTCGTTATTTCTATATTATATTTGTTTTCTTTTTCGTTCTTTCTATATTATATTATGTTTTCTTCTTTTCTTCGTTTTCATTTTCTTTTTTTCTTTCTTTGTTTTTCTTTCACACATTCATACTTATTCCGTTTCTTTAATATTTACTTCTTCACTTTTTTATTTCTTTTTCCACTATATTCATTTTTTTTTTCATCACTCTTTTCAAATCTTAATATTTTTCTAATTTCTTCCTTCCTTTCTTTCTTCCTTCCTTTCTTTCTTTCATTCATTCATTCATTGTTCTGTTATTTAATGTATTAATTTCTCGCATGTTTTTTTTTTTATTTCGTTTTTACTATATTCATCAATTTCTTTCTTCATTTCCGTCATTCTTCGACAAATTCTTCTTTTTTCTTCCCAGAATTCAGTAAGCAAACTAGAAACATCAATAAGACTGTTTTCATATTATTTTCTTCGTTTTTCAGTCGAAAACGCAGATTGTTCAATAGAAGAGGAAACCTTGCTTATTGTTATTTTATCATATTCTTTTATTTGTATTCTATGTAACATTTATTTGATTGTGATTCTGTAGCGACATTCCAAGAGGTTCGAAGCAATATGGTCGTCTCTATGACTTGCAGGGGTCTTTACTACTAAATAATTTGTATTCATTGATCTGAGGAATACAACTGACAGTTTAGATATTTCTGAACGGCATCCATATAAAAGTCCTGATCTGAAGATGCTATTTTAGAATATGACACGGATTTTTAGTTTATTTTATGGGGTGTTCTATCAATTTGCGGTGTTCGAAAAGAACTAACCCTAGAGCAGCCTGTTCTCTGTTCACTTTCCTTATCCCTGACATCAAATAGTTTATTATTGATCCATATGACGAGGTATTTGAAATGGTGAGAAATAAGTCATGTTATTTCGAAACCTTCAGCAAGCTAAAACAGCAAGTAATAATGACTCATTAACACAGTCTTGGCCAACCGTTTAAGATTATTAACATTTAACACTTCTTAATTGCAATAACAATTCTAGGACATTGCAATATCGACTTTTAGTTCATGCAAACAAATTACAATATTACTTCAGCCTCGAGTTTGAAACACCGTAACATAGAGTTTGAACCAGGCTATCAAGTTGTTCAAAAGAATAGATTTCAATAATTTCTATATGGAAAAAAGAGACCAAAGATGAGTATTAAACTACAAGAGGTACAAGGGCGTGGAATCCCAGTTCAGATTGGTTGTTTAAAGACTGCAACAAGCTAACTGCCTCCTATTTTGGCCTAAAGAAAAATTGCTATCTCTTGTAACCTTGGGAAGGTTACTGAATAGAATAATCAAACGAAGGTTGGTAATGAACGATAATACTAAGGAGACGAACAACACATATAAGATTCGCTAGCGGCGCGTAGAAGAATTAGTCGACTACTAGAATCAGTCAAATGAATTCCACAATTGCAGGATATCTACCAATCACCCTACGCTGTTAGATATAGACCGAATTTAATGTGGGGTATCCGAGCCCATAGGCTTGGCCAAAAAAATTCCCCGTAGAGCCCATATAAAACGGGATCAGGTAGCTGTTTCTCGACACGAGACTCTCCTCTTCGACATAGTCTCGTCTGGAGATCCTCTCTGCCCGGAGACAGAGAGTTTGACCAGCACAGTTGGAGACGAATCTCCAACTGCAGGATATCTACTAACAGACCTATGTGGACAGATGTGGCACAAGGCCGAATTTAATGAGGTATATCCGAGCCCGTAGGTTCGGTCAAAAATTCCTCGTAGACCCCGTATAAAACGGGGCCGGGTAGCTGTTCTCGAGACAAGATTCTGCTCTTCGACATAGCCTCGTCTAGAGATCCTCTCTGTCCGGAGGCAGAGAGATTGAACAGCACAGCTGGAGACGAATCTCCAACTGCAGGATATCTACCAACCGCCCTACGTTGTCAGATGTGATAAAAAGCCGAATTTAATGTAGCGTATCAGAGCCCGTAGGCTCGGCCAAAAATTCTCCGTAGACCCCGTATAAAATGGGTTCGGGAAGCTCTTTTCCGAGACGAGACGCTTCCCTTCGATATAGCGTCGTCTAGGCATCCTCTCTGCCCGGAGACAGAGAGTTTGACCAGCAGAACAGGATACGAATCTCCAACAGCAGGGTATCTACCAACCGCCCCACGCTGGGGACGAATCACCAACTGCAGACCAACATACAGTATTGTATTTATGTAAATGGAGAAATACCCATTATCGTCTGTAGGTATGCTACAACACTATCTTAGATGGAACATCCACTAAAGATGATCGAATCATCAAATCCATCGTTTCCCGATCTCCGACAAGTTCATACAAACATATATCGAACTGTTCTGCTTCACATGGGTTCAGATGTGAATCGTAGTACTGTGTAGTTAATGAATTTCAACTAAGATCCTACAAACCTTTCCAAAAATCAAGATTGTCTTTGATAATGAAAAACCAAGAGCCTGGTGTTCACCAAAAATCCATGAACATTAGACAAAAGAGAAATGAGAAAATCGTTCTGTTCTCTAATGAATAAACATTGCTGCAATTTGTCTGGCCTCAGAATTATTGTCAGAAAGCCTGCAAAATGAGATTTCGTTTGATCATCCCCCATCCAAGCAAGGGAATAAAGGCACTAAGATGCAAGAGGGTGGCTGTGTGCGAGAGAATAAGAAAAAAAAAGAGAAGCATTATTAAGCAGTGGGGCCAGTATAGTACAATAAATTACTAAGATACTAGATAACGATTGACTTTGCATTTAACTCATTTTAGATCAAAGTTGACAGGAAATTAAGAAGCTGAAAGAGAGTTCCGCATGCAAGAAGTGTGATAGAAGAAGCTGTTAGCATAGAACTTACGGTTACATCTATCCATGTAAAATAGATATGATTGAAAATATCCCCATACTATGACTCCCATCCTAGCCACATGAATTTGGAATAGCTGGTTTGTATTTGCTGGAGAGCCTGGAACAACCAGGAAGGTCTATAGAACATTTGCAGGATAAACTGAATGATTCATATGCACATGCGTGCTTGTAGCATATTTGAGCATGATGGTGCACCATGCCAAAAAACAAAGAAAACGCAAGAATAATTTAAGAAGTTCAAGGTCATTAAATTGAAATGTTCTGGAAACAACTTTGACCTGTCTCTGTTTGGAAATCTGAGGGGTTACATTATTTCCACGGAATTTCAGTTTCAAAAAAGATAAGCCCATGATTGCTAGTCACCGTAAGCAGGAGTCATCTAAAAAAGACAAAAAAAAATCAATTAATATGGAAATATTAAGTACACTTGAAAAAATATCGTTAACTGTTGTGGTAGGATCCACCTAATTTGCATAGTGGAGTACCGACCATATAAATATGGTTGGTACCGGGAAGAGGGGGAAGGAATCAAGAGATTCCTCGGCGACTGTCGAACTCTCTGCATTAGCAGAGGGGAACTCGGACGAGGCTTTGCCGAAGGGCAAGGTTTCGTCCGGAGAGGTTGACAGGGCCTGAACCCGTGTAGGCGGGTTCAGAAAGGCCATATTTTTGGCCGAGCCTACGGGCTCGGGGATACCCACATTAAAACGGCCTTGTGCCACATTCGATCCTCGTGGGTGGATTGATAAATACAGGAATCAAGAGATTTAACCAGAGACTCTGCCCGACTGCGACTCAGGCAAGACATTCTCCAGGAATATACAAAAGACTATATGTAAATATTGTGTACACTTTCTTGTTTCAATACATTTTGTTCTAAGTACATTTTGTGTTGCTTTATTATTCGATGCATTAGTCAAGTTTCAACATTAACTTAAAACATTCCACCTTCTGAAGTTCATGTCCCTCTTCTTTTTTTATGTCGTGTCCTTTCAGGACATGGGCGATCATGATTATCCACAACATCCTTTCCCCTTGTAACTGTTAGCAAACCTTCCAATTCTGATCTCTATTCGTACAAGCCCGTCAGCTAAGTGGTCCGTTGCCGTTCCCTTATTTCTTTAACCTTTGATATTTCCTGTGAGTGTCAAGTTCTCCAAGCCCTCCTTCCTCTTTATGTGTCTCAGAAATTTTGTTTCTTGCTGTTTGGTTTTAAGTCTATGTGGTTGTTTTCAATCCATCAGTATTTTTAAAGAATTTGAACAAAGTATTAAGTTGGTGCAAAAATAATGTCGGTTTTTGACGTATGTTTAACGTCAAAAACCGACATTATTTTTGCACCAACCTAATAGATTACATCTATATATATATATATATAGATATATGAAATTGTAGCCTCCACCTGTCTGTTTGTTATCGAACTCCTCCTAGGGTTTTGGAGATACACCCGAATAACCATAGATATTCTGGAACTACATTACCCAGGATACTTGCAGGAGTATATTTTATTTTGACTAAAAGGGTTATCCGTGAGGCACAAAACCCCCACAGAATTTTTTTTTTTTTTTTAGTCCTTGATATAATTTAAATTTGAACGAGGGAATAAATCCTTGGGTACTTGGATAAGTATATTTCATTATGATCAAAGAGGGTTCCCAGGGGTTAGGGGTACAAACCCCCACTGAAAATATTTCCCTTTGATATAAATTAAATTTAAATTTGAATAAGGGTACTTGGATAAATATATTTCAATTTGATCAAAGAGTGACACGGGGGCACAAACACTCCACTTAAATTTTCCCCTTTCATTTAAATTTTATTTAAATTTTAACATGAGAATGAATCCTATCCAAAATATAGAAAGAGAAAGCCAGAAGATGGAGGCCACATCGACAAGTTCAAAATGAGACAATGAGAACGTCACGTTGTGCAAGAAATAACCAATCAATGGGTAACGCCTCAAAATTCATATTTATTATGACAATCCAACTGTCATATGAATGTTGAAATCTGCTCGTCAATCCATTCAATCAAGTATTGCATCAAATACATATCAAAGGGGGTCAGATCAAGCTGTTTTTGCACAAACCACCCACTGAAATTTTTCTTTTTGATTTAAATTAAATTTAAATTTGAAAAAAGGAAATAAATCATATCCAAAATATAGAAGGAGAAAGCCAGAAGATGGAGGTCACATTCGCAAGATAATTGAGTAATACTGAAATGCATCATTTTTCTCCACAATTATAACACTGATTTAGAATCAATCATCATTTTCTTACAAAGAAAAATCTGTGACACGAAGTAAGGCGCGGTAATTTGGCTATTTCATATATAAAATGAATGGCTTCCGTTTATATTTGTGTATTTTTTATTTTTTTTGTATTCTGTATCTTTTTCAACACTTTAATTTCGATTTCAAATTTACTTTTAAGTCGTTCTGTTATGTGGGGTTGGGGGGGTCAATAAATTTTGTTTTTTGCAATTCTGTCCCAAAGAAATCGATTCTGCAAGAATTAATTTTGTTTCATTATTAATTGATTAATTCTTGGGTCTATTTTTAGTCTTTTAAGAACTTAGAAAAAAAAAAGGCAAAATTTAAAAAGTAAAACAAATATACCTTAATTCAGACACACAAATTAATCACAATATGAAAATAAAATAAAATAAAATGAAAATAAAATAAAATAAAAATAACATGAAAATAAAATAAAAATATAATAAAAAACAAAATAAAAATGAGACCAGATTCGAGTAATCAGATAGAAACACTGTGCTTTTCGTAACGGATAAAGTAAATTATTTTTTAAAAAGTCAAAAATTTATTCAAACTTTTTTAATCAATTTTTTAAAAATAGTGTTCATGAACAGGCTAGAGTTGAAGCAACGTGTATTTTTTGGATTTTTAAATGGCGTTGACCATAGACCTTTTAAAACGACACATAAAAATGCATATACATAAGCGAGGGAACACTACAGGTAAAATTATTTTAATGCTCACAGACAGACGAAAGTTAACTTATATACAAAATTATGTATAATATTCAGAGAAAGAACATTGTAAATAATACGTGTAAAATTATTTTTTATATTCGCAGAATAAACATGGTAAATATTACGTGTAAAAGTATTTATAATATTCATAAAAAGAACATCGTAAATACTATGTGTAAAATTATTTATAGTATTCACAGAAAGAACATCGTTAAAAATTACGTGTCAATGTATTTATAATATTCACAAAAAGAACATCGTAAATATTACGTGTAAAAGTATTTTTTTACTCACGTCGAAAAAATCGTCGAAATGAGTAATGCGTTTTGGATATTACGCGTAAAATTTTTAGCGTAGATGCAGACGTGCGTAAACGTATTATTCATCTAAGGGCCACTCTCCCCCAGAGCGTAACCGATCAAGGGCCTCCACAATTTTCTTCTTTTTGTAGCTATTAGTAAATGTCTTTTTATCATCTCTCCTAAACTCCGTTCTGTCAGCTCTTTACATTAATTAGCTTATGCGTTTTTTACCTCTTTCCCTTTTGGATTCGATATTCCCAGTGAGTTTTTTTTAAAGGGAGGCACCATGGAGTAATCGATAGCGGCTTGGATTGAGGAATCAGAGAGACGAGCTCGAATTCCATTACGTGCTTGGCAAAGGTATGAATTCTCTTCTTCTCTCCCTAGCTATGGACACACCGGGCTCTGTTGTCTTGGATGGAATATAGAAAGGAATGGCAACCTACTGCGGGTAAAGATCTGCTTCGTCAGTCATGTATCGAAAGGTACAGGATCTCCTAAGCGTGTCTCACGCATGGGGCATAACTGTCTGACAGTGAGTGTCTAATCTAATCTAAACCCCTTACCTCATTATGCTCCCTAGAAATTTCAACTGTCTCATTCAGATTACAAGTAGAAATTTTCTTTTTTACTCATTTTTTTTCTGAAAAAAATTATAATTGCTCACATGATCACGCCATGTTATTCTCAGTATCCTTCTGTAGAACGCCGTTTATATTGTCTCAAGTCTCTTCCTCATCTGTGATGTGATTGACCAGCACTAACCAGTAGGACTGGGTCACATACGGTAAACGGTTGACACTTCGCGAAATAATTATTTGAATACGAACATACTGAAGAGCGTAGACACTGTGGGTAAAATGGTTTTATTAGATAGATACATAAAATGCTGACACTTTGTATAAAAATAGATTTTAATACTCAGGTAGAAAAAAGCATGAAAACTCTTCGTACAATTATACAAATTGTATTAAAGTTGATTTTTAAAGTAATATCTTTCAGAAATGATCGAGTTTCGCATTCAGTTTTCGGATAAATTGCTTTTTAACAGTAAACAATATATATATATATATATATATATATATATATATATATATAAGAGAGAGAACATTGAAGTCAACACTTAGAGGCGACATGCTGTTTCATGCTAGACGCAATCGTCAGGCCACGAGCGTTGCTTTTTTTTTCTCGGCTATTTATATATGCGAGTCTGTGGTGCATTGTGGGTAGTCTGTTTTGGCAGTTATTTTGCCGGAAGTTGTTTATTTGTTTATTCACTTATTTATTTATTTCAGTTGATTTATTTTGCTTGTTTTTATTTATTTTTATTTTTTGTTTTTATTTTTTATTTTTATTTCTTATCTTTTATATATATATATATATATATTTTTTAATCGGTGTTTTATTAACGTAGGAAAAATTGCTTATATTGCTTATTTAATAGTTTTATTTTCGCTTGGGAAGATCATTAAAGCTATTTATTCAATTTTGGGGTTGATTTCTGTTGTTTATTCTAACGATTATTGTGGCGGGAGCAGTTTTTAATTTGTTTATTACTTCATTTATTTTTTTTGATTTCTTTACATATTTTGCGGTTAATTTGTCCTGAGATGTTTTTTAGTTTGTCTATTTATTTGGATTAATTTAGATGAATTTATCTTACTTGATTTTATTATTTATTTATTATACGGTATATTTTATTTACTCTCTTTCGGTTTTCGATTTTTAAGTAACGTAACATTTTTTATCGTTATATAACAGTTATAGTTATGCGTTTCGTCCGTATTTTTGGTTTGATTTTTATAGTCTAACTAATATTTTCGCCATATTGTTTTGCTAATTTCTTTAATATTTTCTTTATTTATTTGTGTTCATTGATTTTGTTTTCTATTTTTATTTATTTATTTATTCTATTTCGTCTATTCTAACGGGTGTGATTTGGTAATTTATTTGGGTTAATTTATTTTACTTATTTTATTGTCATTTGTTTTATTTATTTTTCAGTTATCGATTTTTAAGTAACGTAGTAGAAATTTGTTTTCATGTATGTATTTTGATATGAGCTTGGATTGTTTACTTAATTTATTTTGGTCTGGGAAGGTAATAAAAGCTATTTTCCTCCAAGCAAAGTTTGCAAGTTTGTGATTGGTTGTTATAGGCTAATGATCTTTTCCTTATTTTCCAAGATATTTTTGGTGTGATGTGCGTTTTGTTTTTAATTTCCCAGATATACTTAGAAAGCATTGTGCTGTTCTCATATTTACTATTTGTGAAAGATGTTTTGTGTGGATAATTTCTTTGTTCCAGGGTTCTTCAGTTACTCCTATATATATATATATATATATATATATATATATATATATATATATATATATATATATATATTTTTTTTTTTTTCTTGCATTTTTCAACTACAATGATATACAGTAGAGGCCATAATATAGGGAACGGAAAGAACAAAGGCATAAATATGTGTTTTACTTAAAAAGTAATGCATGATTTTTACCGAATAAATATCAGGGTGTAATGCGTAAATATTATACAAAGTTACACAAATGTACATAACAGTTTTTTTTAAATAAAGATTAAATGGAACAAAGGGAATAAGCTGCTGGACAAAAGTTAAGGAACCATGTTAAAAATTTCCATAAACTTTTAATTTACATTTTTCAAAAACTAGATGGAGCTTTGCAACAATAAGTAAAAGTTCATTAATCATTAGGAGTTTATTTTTAAGCAATATGGCAAATTCTACACGCAAAACGCTTTCTTTTGAAGAAAAAAACTCATTATCGCTATCAAAAAAAAAAGTTATTTCAAAAATTTCTGATATTGTTCATAGGTCTAAAAGTGTCGTTCATCGTGTAATTAGCAGGTATAAAACCGATAAAACATTAGATGCAAAACCAAAAACCGGCAGACCTCCAAAAACATCGCAAAGAGAAGATCGAAGAATTGTTAGAATATCTACAAAAAACGTTTTGAAACTGCTACATTAATTGCCCGTAAATTTAATGAAGAGACAGATAAAATCTCAAGGAAAATGGTTGCTCGCAGGTTAACAAATGCAGGATTGCATGCCCGTATTCCAGCTTCGAATCCTCTCAATCCAAAGCGAAACCAAAGGGCACGCCTGGTGTATGCGAGAGAACATGTTGTTTGGACTGACGCACAATGGGATACAATTCATTTCAGTGATGAGTCCAAGTTTACTATATTTAGTTCTGAGGGCAAAACTAACGTACGCCGTAGAACAGGTGAAAGTCTGTCTTCTCAATGTGTTAAGAAAAACTTAAAGTTTGGTGGCGGCAGTGTGATGGTGTGGGGAATGATTTCATCTGCAGGAGTTGGCCCTATCATCCGCGTACATGACAATATCAATGCTGAGATTTACAAAAGGCTTCTTCAGCAGCATGTGGTACCAAGATTACACCTTTATGAATCTCCTATTTTCATGCAGGACAATGCACCTTGCCACAAGGCTCAGAAGTTTATGGCTTTATTTGAAGAAGAAGGAATCGCCCTAATGAAGTGGTCAGCCTAGAGCCCCGACCTGAATCCAATAGAAAATGTTTGGAAGATAAATGGAGAAAAGGCTCAGAAAAGAAACCCAAAAAAACAGGATCACCTATGGGAGTTATTGAAAGACGAATGGGAGGGAATTACTGCTGATTTTTGCAAGAAATTAATTAGATCCTGTGGTCGACGATGCAGAGAAGTCATTGAAAATAAGGGGATGTTTACCAAATATTAAATTTTGTTGATATTTTGTTCACAATCAAGTATTAACAAGATCGTTCCTTAACTTTTGTCCAGTAGCTTATTTCCTTTCTTCCATTTAATCTTTATTTAAAAAAATAAACTATTATGTAAATTTTTGTAACTTTGTATAATATTTATGCATTACACCCTAATCTTTATTCGGTAAAAATTTCATTGCTAATCATGCATTACTTTTTAAGTAATACACATATTTATGTCTTTGTTGTTTCCGTTCCTTATATTATGGCCCCTATTGCATATATATATATATATATATATATATATATATATATATATATATGTATATATATATATATATATATATATATATATATATATATATATATATATATATATGTGTGTGTGTGTGTGTATAGCACCATGGGTAAATTGTCGACGTTTTTAATTTCGTGTGTTATTTGTTTTTGCTTTTGTGGACTGCAAACTATAGCAGCATCAATTGGGCACCGTCTATGAGAAAAAGATCACCGTGACACAATTTATTCCACCAGAAATTTGTAAATGGCACGCTGTACAGTTTGGCAACCGGAAGCTCTAATACGAATATTAAGTGTTTGGTTAAGTACAGTGCAAAATATTTGGGAGGCTTTGCATTGGTCTAATGATGATTACGAAGTGATCCCTAATTATCTCAACATTATGACTCCATTTATCTTCCCACTGGGCTTCAAACTCAACACGGAAGCCTACATCAAATGCTTTGAGGAGGTAGTGCTACCCTGGATCAAGAGAGTGTCTACCGAAGACCCTGCGTCTGGCGACATGACTCTGCACCATGCCACACGGACAGGACAACCCAGTCATGGCTGTCAGACAATTTCTGCGATCTAATCACCCGTTATATCTGTTCTTCCAAATCCCCAGACTGCAACACCCTTGATTATTATGTGTGGGGTGCAGTTGAGGTAGAGAACAACAGAACTCCATGTAACACCAAAGATGAACTGAAAGCAAGCATTATGGCAATCCAGAAGAGTTACACGAGACTCCGAAGTCCTCTGGAGGCCGTGGTTGCAGCCAGTGGCTATTTTATTGAATAAATTTACTCTTTCGTATTTCAAGATATTTTTGTTTAATTTGGTAACTATATCTGTTAAAATAATTTATCTGTGTTATTTCCATTTTTGCGTAATTTAGACGACAATTAATCATACGCACTATATATATATATATATATATATATATATATATATATATATATATATATATATATATATATTATTTTTTTCATGATATTAAAACAAAAACATGTTAAAAATCATTACAAAATTATATGTGTTTAAACATTACTAATGTGTCTCCTCGAGGGATGTTAAGCTACCGGCATTTGAACGATTGTTTTAAATTCAAAATGCAGATACTTCCTCTTTTTCCTAGAGAAAAAAAAAAACAATTAAAAATAGGCTTGTGAGCTTTACCGAATCGAATGTGCCCTACCCTAAACTGTAAGTCAACGAATTTTTTTTTTTATAATATTGGTTATGAAACGATGTTGTCAGCATATATTTCCTAGACAATTTTATTATGTACAGATACAAATGGTTGCATTATTTCGTAAGATGTATCTGGCGTTCAACTTTCCTAAGAAGAAAAATCTATAGCGATAGGGAAGTAATTTAACATAATGCTAACTAGTTATATGCTCAGTCAGCTTCCTACATAAAATTTTGTACTTGATAATTAAAAAGTCCCTTTAAGAAACTGGTAAATAACCGTTTGAAAATAATAAAGATAATAAATGCAAAACTATTTTAACAAATTAATATGCAAGCGTTAAGTAAAAAGCATCGCTATAAGATGTTAATATTACTAACTAATCAACTCAAGATATTAATATTACTAACTCAATACTAACTCAATACCTGTACATCCATATAAGATGTTAATAATACTAGCTAATCAACTCAAGATATTAATATTACTAACTCAATACTAACTCAATACCTGTACATCCATATAAGATGTTAATAATACTAGCTAATCAACTCAAGATATTAATATTACTAACTCAATACTAACTCAATACCTGTACATCCATATAAGATGTTAATAATACTAGCTAATCAACTCAAGATATTAATATTACTAACTCAATACTAACTCAATACCTGTACATCCATATAAGATGTTAATAATACTAGCTAATCAACTCAAGATATTAATATTACTAACTCAATACTAACTCAATACCTGTACATCCATATAAGATGTTAATAATACTAGCTAATCAACTCAAGATATTAATATTACTAACTCAATACTAACTCAATACCTGTACATCCATATAAGATGTTAATAATACTAGCTAATCAACTCAAGATATTAATATTACTAACTCAATACTAACTCAATACCTGTACATCCATATAAGATGTTAATAATACTAGCTAATCAACTCAAGATATTAATATTACTAACTCAATACTAACTCAATACCTGTACATCCATATAAGATGTTAATAATACTAGCTAATCAACTCAAGATATTAATATTACTAACTCAATACCTGTACATCCATATAAGATGTTAATAATACTAGCTAATCAACTCAAGATATTAATATTACTAACTCAATACTAACTCAATACCTGTACATCCATATAAGATGTTAATAATACTAGCTAATCAACTCAAGATATTAATATTACTAACTCAATACCTGTACATCCATATAAGATGTTAATAATACTAGCTAATCAACTCAAGATATTAATATTACTAACTCAATACTAACTCAATACCTGTACATCCATATAAGATGTTAATAATACTAGCTAATCAACTCAAGATATTAATATTACTAACTCAATACCTGTACATCCATATAAGATGTTAATAATACTAGCTAATCAACTCAAGATATTAATATTACTAACTCAATACTAACTCAATACCTGTACATCCATATAAGATGTTAATAATACTAGCTAATCAACTCAAGATATTAATATTACTAACTCAATACTAACTCAATACCTGTACATCCATATAAGATGTTAATAATACTAGCTAATCAACTCAAGATATTAATATTACTAACTCAATACTAACTCAATACCTGTACATCCATATAAGATGTTAATAATACTAGCTAATCAACTCAAGATATTAATATTACTAACTCAATACCTGTACATCCATATAAGATGTTAATAATACTAGCTAATCAACTCAAGATATTAATATTACTAACTCAATACTAACTCAATACCTGTACATCCATATAAGATGTTAATAATACTAGCTAATCAACTCAAGATATTAATATTACTAACTCAATACTAACTCAATACCTGTACATCCATATAAGATGTTAATAATACTAGCTAATCAACTCAAGATATTAATATTACTAACTCAATACTAACTCAATACCTGTACATCCATATAAGATGTTAATAATACTAGCTAATCAACTCAAGATATTAATATTACTAACTCAATACCTGTACATCCATATAAGATGTTAATAATACTAGCTAATCAACTCAAGATATTAATATTACTAACTCAATACTAACTCAATAACTGTACATCCATATAAGATGTTAATAATACTAGCTAATCAACTCAAGATATTAATATTACTAACTCAATACCTGTACATCCATATAAGATGTTAATAATACTAGCTAATCAACTCAAGATATTAATATTACTAACTCAATACTAACTCAATACCTGTACATCCATATAAGATGTTAATAATACTAGCTAATCAACTCAAGATATTAATATTACTAACTCAATACCTGTACATCCATATAAGATGTTAATAATACTAGCTAATCAACTCAAGATATTAATATTACTAACTCAATACCTGTACATCCATATAAGATGTTAATAATACTAGCTAATCAACTCAAGATATTAATATTACTAACTCAATACCTGTACATCCATATAAGATGTTAATAATACTAGCTAATCAACTCAAGATATTAATATTACTAACTCAATACCTGTACATCCATATAAGATGTTAATAATACTAGCTAATCAACTCAAGATATTAATATTACTAACTCAATACCTGTACATCCATATAAGATGTTAATAATACTAACTAATCAACTCAAGATATTAATATTACTAACTCAATACCTGTACATCCATATAAGATGTTAATAATACTAGCTAATCAACTCAAGATATTAATATTACTAACTCAATACCTGTACATCCATATAAGATGTTAATAATACTAGCTAATCAACTCAAGATATTAATATTACTAACTCAATACCTGTACATCCATATAAGATGTTAATAATACTAGCTAATCAACTCAAGATATTAATATTACTAACTCAATACCTGTACATCCATATAAGATGTTAATAATACTAGCTAATCAACTCAAGATATTAATATTACTAACTCAATACCTGTACATCCATATAAGATGTTAATAATACTAGCTAATCAACTCAAGATATTAATATTACTAACTCAATACCTGTACATCCATATAAGATGTTAATAATACTAGCTAATCAACTCAAGATATTAATATTACTAACTCAATACCTGTACATCCATATAAGATGTTAATAATACTAGCTAATCAACTCAAGATATTAATATTACTAACTCAATACCTGTACATCCATATAAGATGTTAATAATACTAGCTAATCAACTCAAGATATTAATATTACTAACTCAATACCTGTACATCCATATAAGATGTTAATAATACTAGCTAATCAACTCAAGATATTAATATTACTAACTCAATACCTGTACATCCATATAAGATGTTAATAATACTAAGTAAACACCCATACCAAGCTATATTAAATCAAAATTAATCTTACAAATAAAATAGTTGCCATAAAAGTTGCCCCGCAGTTCATCTACCGATTATTACTATAAGGAAATGCTATTCCCACAATTTATGGTCAATTCACTTCTTTGGTTTAATAAGGATTTTTTTTTATCAGAAAGTCTTATAATTTCAAGATTTTTCATGTAAGGATAGAAATTAGGGTTCATTTAAAGATATCAGCATGTCGTACATCTCATATTACCGCATGGAGGGTCCTTCAAGTGCAGATCCTGTATCCGTATCATTTGCAATGTGTGCAGGGTCTTTCGTCCTCTGATCACACACCGCAGGATAACTTTTGTGGATGGTTTATTGCACAGACTACCGACCCGTTGTCTGTCTCTTTAATCTTGTTTACGGATGAGGCAACATTTGGAAGAGATGGAATAACAAATTTACACAACCAACATTTGTGGGCGGATCGGCATCACTTTACGATTAATGCGTGGACTAGACTTGATTGTGACTGTCTGGTAGGTCCATATGTTAACCTCGCACATCTTTCAGGAGTTGTCTACAAGGGCTTTATTTCGAACACAGTTCCAGACCAGCTAGAGAATATACCCCTGCTAATACGAAGACGAATGTGTTTCATGATGAGCTCCAGCACATTTGAGTCACACTGTTCGCATTGCACTGACAGACAATCTACCGCAAAAGATTGGGAGGTAGGGTTCGATGGCCTTCACATTTCCCCGACTTCAATCATTTGTATTTTTATCTGTGGCGTCAATTAAAGCAATTGCTTCATGCAGCAGACAGAAATAATGCAGAGGCCTTTCGTCACCGTGACATTGGGGCCTGCGAAACCATTCGACGTCGTGTGGGAGTAATTGAAAGGATCCACCAGTCACTGATCCGACGGGTGAATGCGTGTGTAGCAGCAAGCGGAGGACATTATATACATGTATTATGAGTTGCTATGTTGAGTACAACGATGTCCTTTTGGATATATGTTTATAAGAAAATATACCTTTTTTGCTGTCAGGAACCTTCCCGCAAAGTTTGTATAATTATTTTTAATACACCCTATATATATATATATACAAATATAGATAACTAGACTCGTTTCGAAAAACCCACGAAGTTTTGATTTGCCAATAATCAAATCAATCTCGAGGGGAAAAAAAAGGTTTTAAAAAAGAAAGAGCTACAAACATGAACTTCTGCCGAAAAAAATTGGACAGATGTAGGTCTGAAGCCCAAAGAAAAAACCCCGATACGAGTAAACAACTAAGTAACAAAAGAGCTCAATACAACCGTAGAGCAGACCTAGATACACCTAGTGAGCCAGACAAACCTACCTAGGTGGATCGTCAGGGAAAGTAAGTCTTACTTTCCCTGACGACCCATTTAGGTGAAACCTAGGTAGGTTTGTCTGGCTCACTAGGTGTATATATATATATATATATATATATATATATATATGAACGAAAAACAGACCACTTTAAGGTACCATTATAATAATTTATTTCACCAGAGCCCTTTTAATGGACGCCGGATCATCAGATACTACTTCCAAAAATGAAATGAAACGAAAAATGAAATTAAAATTGATGGGTAGTGTAAGTTTTTGTAATTTAACAAAGAGTGTAAGAGGAATAGTTAAATAGACATGGGAGGGATTAATTTCATATCTCTCGCAAGTATACTTTATATTGTGGGAGGAGGAGTGACCAGACCGTGACCTATTTACACGGTTAACTTAACGGAAGTGATATATAGAAGTGGGAGGGGAGTAGGGAGAAAAGAAAAAGGAAAAAGAAAGAAGAGGGAGAGGGAAGTAAAGAGAAAGAGGCTATAATTGGGTTTTTAGCAATTTATGTAAAGAATAGATTTTAATACTTGATAGAAATTTAGATGTCTAAAAAATATTTAATTTTTTTAAACAAATAGTTTAGGGACTTAATATAAGTTAAATACTATATTTATTAACGCATTGATAGAAAACATATTAAAAAATATTTTAAATTATAATAGTTAGTTTACCCGACCAATCGTACTTTTTTAATATTATAAAAAATAGTCATTATTTTTTATTGTCATTATTTTCATATGGGTAAACTTACTTAAAGTTTAGGTTTAATTAAGGAATAATATTTGAGGGTAATATTAAAGATTTTGCTTTCTTTTAAATATTAGCTCTGGATTTACATTGAGCTCTCAGGATTTCATCCTCCTTGGGATTACCCATACGGATTACCAAGTTCTTCATAACTTAACTATATATATATATATATATATATATATATATATATATATATATATATATATGGGGCAAAGTGGAGGTAATGATTATGTGCTAATACCCTAGGAAAAGGTATGAATCCTCTTCTTCTCCCTCCAGCTATGGGTAAATAGCAGGACAGATTGGGTTCTATAGCCTTGGATGGCAACTGGTCTAGAAAAAGGACAAATCAGAATTCAAAACCTGTGGACGGTCGTTTGGGAACCTTGTGGCACGTAGTGCACCAGGTCTCTGTATTCGGCCCTTCAAAAAGTGTCGATATTTCTGCACAAAACCTTCACCACTATAATCAAATTATATGTGCTGGTGTCGGGCTTTCGGCTGGCACGATCTGATCTACTTTGCCCTCATACGTCGAATTCAAACAGGAGTATCAAGAATACACATACACACATAAATACACACACACACATACACACACACACACATATATATATATATATATATATATATATATAGATAGATAGATAGATAAATATATATATATATATATATATATAGATAGATAGATAGATATATGTATATATTATCACAATTATTTATACATATATATATATATATATATATATATATATATATATATGACCACAATTCATTATATATATATATATATATATATATGTGTGTGTGTGTGTGTGTGTATTGCGAAGGAAAACAAACCAACACATATCACATTAATGTACAGTAATCAAATCAATATTGTAGCTTTATTGTTTTCAGGTGATATTCCCTTTAGCGTGCTCTTCGACACACAACTTGGTAAGAAATAATTCAATTACACAAACCAAACCAGTTTTGTCTGTACAACTATAATATAAGTTACATTTTAGATGATATTTTTTCCAGTAATTTTTGTCTCGGCCAGGTGGAAGACGGCCAACAGGTATATACCCTTAGGACTAGAGAATATATATTCAATGTTTCCTAATCGAATTATTTATATTGGTCAGTCTCCTCTTGTCATTATTTACGAAATACAAACTTCTGATATTAATCCCATGACGTTGTGCGCGCTTGTAGTGTCTACTTTATTAAATTTTGTGGGGCGGGACGGTATTAATGACTAAATTAAGAACATTTTGCAGAAAGAAAATTGTTCACCAATTTTGACATACTGCCATATGTGATTTTCATTTTTTATGTCAGATTAAAACCGACCGTATAATTGCCCTTAATATTTGCGAAAGGAAAATAATAAACTTCAAATTTGGCGTTTGTCGCGTAGCAATATGTTAGGTCGTTATTAGTGTATGGCTTGCTAAACGCGGTTTCTCAGATGACTGGCGCAGAAATACTCACTGACATTGAGCACTTTCACCCATAAAATATAGCATACCTTAAAAACTAAAATGATCATATATATATATATATATATATATATATATATATATATATATGACATAGCAACATAAATTGATATCAGTCCCAGAACAGCTGTCAGGTATCTTCACAAGCTGGGCTAGTACGGCAGAACTGCGAGAAGAAAACCACTTCTCCGTCCAGCCAATATCAAACTCAGAAAGGATTGGGCTCATCAGATGGTGGAGAGACCTGTGACCATTTGGACCACTGTCATTTTCTCTGATGAGTCAAGATTCGCAATATTTTCCGACAGTGGAAAAGTATTGGCATGGAGACTCTATAGTCAAGCGTTTGATTTAAAAAGACTGCAGCCAACGGTTAAACATGGGGACCTTTCAGTAATGGTATGGGGTGCAATTTGAAGCGATGGTCCCTCAGAGCTTGTGGAGTGTGAAGGAAACATTAATTCAAACAAATATGTTTCTATATTAAAGTAAGGGCTCCTTCCAATATTCTCAAGTAGTAGAATGAGCAAAGTTGACTCCCTATTTATGGAAGATGGAGCTCCATGTCACACTGCTCAAGCAATGCAACATTGGTTGAGACAAAATGTGATCAATAAACTTCCATGGCCAAGTCAGTCCCCGGATATTAACCCTATTGAACACCTTTGGGGCATATTAGATGGAAAACTCCGCAAAAAGAACAGGAAGCCATCTTCTAAGCCCGAATTTTTAGGATTATTGCGTCAAACATGGCAAGAAATCCCCCAAGATGATATTCGTGAACTCATCGCTAGCATGCCTAGAAGGGTCCTTGCATTAAAAAAAGAAACAGGGATGTCAACCAAGTATTAGTTATTAAATTTATGACCATTTATAATTACTTCATTTTTATAAATTACTTGTTTAATAAAATAAACGGTTTCTGTGAGCGTCCATTCAATTCTGTCATGCCTGTATATAACTTCTCTGAGTTAACCTGTACAAAAAGACAATATGTATAAAGATAAAAGACGATAGAAAAACTGTATTATTAGCCGAGGGTTTCGTCCAATGTGGATTTTTTCAAGGCAAAAACAAAATGATTTTTTTTTAAAACAAAGTAACTATAAACAACAAGCAAAATCTCCTTAACAACTAGAAGAATTTAGTAAACGCTATTGTATTCATATTTTAAAATATATATATATATAGACGTATTTTTCAGTTGACAATATGAACGCAACAATGGCAGGTGCGACACTGAGATCCGTAGATGTATTGAGATGGCCAAAGACACGTTCTAAAAGCTGGGAAGATTATGACGAGACAGGAGGATTCCTTTGGTAACTAAGTAAAGAGTAATGAGCTGTTACGCAACATTTGTCCTCTTTTAAGCGAATTTTGGACGGTCTCCTGAAAGATGAAGAAGAGACTCGAGGCGACAGAGATGTGGTTCTACAGAAGGATGCTGAGGATATCATGGACCCAGCGTGTGAGCAACAGTGAGGTCTTGGAGAGGATGCAAACAGGGAGGAGGCTTTACATCAGAAAGAAGCAGCTGAATTTTCTGGGACACCTAATGAGAAAGGAGAGCCTGGAGAATCTGATACTAACTAATAGAATAGAGGGAAAGAGAGATAAGGGAAAACAATGCGTGATATACATGGCGGGGTTGAGCAAATAGCTGACAGAATGTGGTTTGGGGGAGGTGGCAGAGGGGAGAAACTTATTGAGAGCTACATGGAATATGAGCAGTGGAGAACCATGATCGCCTACGGCCTCGTTATCACTGGTTATTATAATAAAGACTTCAACCTTATACATCATAATAATCATAGGGAATGTATTTGGCGATGACGTCAGTGTGAAACTGCCTTCACTTGTTAGTGGTCAGGACCTGTGCGTGGCGGATTCGTGTATCACTTAGCGATTCACTCGTGTACTGGACGCATGCACGGAGTCCCTATATTATGTTTTCCGCGTGAACTACGATAAAAAAAATATAAGAAGAGATAGATATTAATAATGACCTATGTCTATATTTCTGAGACGAGTTATTTGTTGTGGCCTGTTTAGAGGCCAGAAAGAGAGACACGGAAGACGAAGGTAGGTTGAACAAGAGTAATGAAGTAACAGATATATACAAAGCAAGAGAGTTAGTAATAAGCAGATAGAGGTGTACATCCGAACCGTAGGTTAACACTGCGTCTAAGCTGCTACGACTCTCCTACGACTATATTTAACAGTACCCCCACGAGGAATATATGTGGCACAAGACCGAGTTTAACGTGGGTTTCTCCGATCCCGTAGGCTCGGCCAAAGATATTCCCTTAGAACACACATAAGTGGGTTAGGGATCTGTCTACCTCTCCGGACGAAACATTGCCCTTCGGCAAAACCTCGTCCGGATTCCTCTCTGCCAAAGCAGAGAGCTCGACAGAAGTCGCGCACAGTTAGAGACTGCTCTACGACTCGGTATTTAACAGTCCCTCCACGAGGAATATATGTGGCAAAAGGCCGAGTTTAATGTGGGTTTCTCCAAGCCCGTAGGCGCGCCCAAAAATATTCCCTTAAAACACGCATAAGCGGCTTAGGGATCTGTCTACCTCTCCAGACGAAACATTGCCCTTCGGCAAAGTCTCGTCCGGGTTCCTCTCTGCCAAAGCAGAGATTTCGACAGAAGTCGCACACAGTCAGAGACTGCTCTACGACTCCCCCCTAGGAAGTCTTGCAGTCAGTATTTATGAGAGGAGGAAGAGTTTCTTCTACCGTACGAGGGTTTCTCACAACTTTATTGTAACTAATTACATCGTTCGGACTGCTCCCAATATTTTCATTGACATATTCCAAACGTTTAAGCCACTGTACGAATCGACCTTCTTCATTTAATACCAGAGCCAATAGTGAATCCCCAAACGAAAACAAAACACTATAAAAGCATAAAAATATATATTTACAGTAAAATTACGAAGAATTACGGTACCTATTTATTGTAAAATGGCCAACAATTCATATTCAAAGCAAGATGACAAGTAATACATTTTTAAAGCAAAATGGTTAGCAACACATTTTATAGTGAATTTACCAAGAATATATTTTATAGCAAAATGACCATTTTGTCTTTAAGCTGAAGGCATGCAGCTGTGATCACAATATGCAGATTTTGGCATTGAATAACCAACAGAGTTTGATATGCCGCTAAACAAATTCAACCAAACCAATGAAGGTACCAACAATATTTCCTTTAGCTATGGATCGTATATATGCTTTCCATTTCACCATTCCACGTCTGACAGCAATGCCTCTGATCAAGAGGCTTTCAGGAGTATGGAACCACATATTAATTGCTGTTGCTCCCAGGTTTATTTTGATACCGGGTGGTAGCACCTGTTGGGGTCCCAACTATGGTCAACTATTTAACTCCTAGGGTCAAAACCTTATGAAAATATAAAAACAGATTTTTATAGTAAAAATACCAGCAATACATTTTTGAAGAGAATATTACCAGCAATATTTTTTTTTTAAATATTATCAGGAATACATTAGACTCTAAACAAAAACAAAAATACGTCAATAAAAGCTGACTTCGTACGAACTGATTCCTTACAAAGAATACATATTCTATTCATACAAACCTATCTTAAAAATCTTGCCGGCATTAAATAACCCATTGTGGTCGATATGTCGTAAAACGATACAGACCAACCAACCCATTCAGCAGTGCAATTTCAACATGGGGTTAGGCATCTGATTCAAGTATTTTGAAAGGAACTTTAAAACAGAAAAAATTACGAACGTTTATGTTATTTTTTTTTTCTGCCCGTCTATCGTGTAATTATGTATTCACATAATAAATAGCAAATGCAATTTTCATTTATTTTTTTGACTTTTCTCTTTCTGTTGGGAAATTTAGGACAGTTCCCGAAATAATCACTCCATATATTTTATGTAATCGGAAAGACCTGTGAACGAATGAGAGTCTGGTGTGATGTTTTATTTCGTACGCTACCAAAGATATTCGTCTTGCTTTAATTATATCGACGTCATATATGACAGCTAAGCAGAAAAATGCTTTTAATTTCATGTAATACCGAACTTTACAGATGGGGTTATCCTGAGCCACTGGCTTTGGTTGGTGAGATCTCGTTAATGCAATGTCGCCAGCCGGTTCTGGGTATAGAACGGTAAGGGAGCTATTATTCTTTTTAACCATTTTGCGAAAATGTCTGGGGGAAAATCGAATATTTCTGCATATTTTATGTAATGGAAACACACACTTGCATCTACACACACACACACATATATGTATCTCTCTCTCTCTCTCTCTCTCTCTCTCTCTATATATATATATATATATATATATATATATATATATATGTGTGTGTGTGTGTGTTTGTGTATGCATCCATGTATTTATATATATGTATATGAAACCCGACACATAATGATCAATAGCACAAAAGTATTATAAACAAGCTCTAAAGAGGATGACAAATGCGAGAAGCCTTAATCATAAAAGCAACGCAACGTCAAATAAATATATTTCAATTTACTAAGAGATATAGAACATATATTCCGAAAATAATAATAATAATAATGATAATTATAATAATAATATTAATAATCATAATTATAAAAAAATAATTAGAAGAAGAAGACAAAGAAGAAGAAGAAAGAAGAAGAAGAAAAAGAAGAAAGAAAAAGAAAAAGAAGAAGAAGAAAAAGAAGAAGAAAAAGAAGAAGAAAAAGAAGAAGAAAGAAGAAGAAGTTCAAATTCTCAAATATTTATCATTTATCTACTGGTCGTACGTATTTCCGTTTATAAGCATTTACTTGATTCGTGAATTGGCAAATATTTCTCGTTTATATCTAAGTTTATCAATAATTACTTCTGTTGGGAATCGACAAATATTGCTCGATTGTCTATATGTTTGTAACCATTTACTTTTTCAGGAACTATTAAATATTAGTCGATTGCAATTGTGTCTATAAACATTCACTTGGCAAATATTTGTAGCTTATATTTAAGTATATAAACCATTTACTTCTTTCGACAACTGGCAAGCATCTGTCAGTTTTATTTAATTATATATATATTTACTTGATTTTAGAATTAGAAAATAGCATTCAACTATTTTAACGTCTGTAAGCATTTTCTTGCTTCTTGAATTGGAAAAATATTGTTCGTTTGTATAAAAATCTATGATAATTTCTTTGCTCCATGAATTGGCAAATATTTGTCGTTAATATTTAAGTCTATAAATATTTATTTAGTTCAGGAAATGGTAAATATTTGTAGTCTATATTTACATCTATAAACATTTAAATAGTTCGAGACTTGACAGATATTGGTCAGTTGTATTTAACTCTATAAGGATTTTCAAGGTTCCGTAATTGACAGAGAATTGCCGATTGTGTTTAAATCTGTAAGCGTTTCGTGTCTAGAATTGGCAATTACTAGTTGACTGTATACAATATTATAAGCATTTAATTGATTCTGGATTTGGCAGATATTTGTCGTTTATATTAAAGTCTCATAATATTTACTTGGTTCGGGAATTGGCAAATATTGATCGATTGAATTTCAGATTATAATCAATGGCTTCGTTCTGGAGGTTTTGCAAATATTTGTCGTTTTTATTTAGGTCTGTAAAACTTTACTTGTCCCAGGATTTGGAAAATATTAGTAGATTGTATTTAGGTGTATGAACATTTACTTGCTCTGAGAATTGCTAATATTTGCAAATTAATTGAAACAAAACGAATAACTCCGATCTTATTTAATGTTTTTGTTGTATTTTTCCAATGAAACATGACCCACTGCACATGTGAGTACTTCGTATGTCAATTCCACGAATCGTTCCTTGCAGACTTACCACAGATTTTCGATTGGATTTAAATCAGGAGAGTTTCTGAGCCAGTCTATTATACCTTAATTTGCTCGCTGGTAAGGCTTTTCAGCGTTTTAGTACAGCGTCACAATTTTTGTACGCTGCCTTGGAGTAACGTCCATCGCAGACGATGGCCGCAGGATTACTAATCGACAGTCGAAACAATAGTGACTGGGCGTGATAAAAATCTGACGTAATATTTTTAAAAGCACAACAAATTCCATCATACACCCACTAAATAGATTTATATTACTGAACACCACAGTTAATCTGAGGAAAAAATAGAAAACAATTAAACCCTGTCACTCAAGAGGGTTTAAAACTGACCGTATGATGAAAGAAAGGAAACTAAAGCGCTTGTTTCAATTAATTTGCACAAGGGTTTAGGTCTATAATCCTTTACTTATTGCATGATTTCGTAAATATTAGTCGAATGTATTCAGATATATTATAATTTACTTACCCTGAGAATTGGTTAATATTTTGCGTTAATGTTTAAATTTATAAACATTTACTTGGGACAGGAATTAGTAAATATTCGACGATTGTAATTGCTCAAGAATTGGCATTTATATTTAAATGCGCAAAAAATGATAAGTGATTTGGCAAATATTTGTCGAATTTATTTAGGTCTATAAGAATTTACCGAGTACGGAGATTGACAAATATTAGCCAAAGATTTGGGCAGCTCGAGGGGGTGTAATGGTTAGGAAGCTTGTCTCACTAGAACAGTTAACACTAAGTGGTGAGTTCGATTCTCACTGGCTGCCCCCTAATTTCGGTATTGTGCCACATAAAAGCTATGCGTGGAAAATCACAATGTAAGTCGACGATATTACAGTCTATAATCAATTGCTTGGTCCGGGAATTGCCAAATATCTGCGGTTTATATACAAGTGTTCTTGTTTCGAGAATTAGCAAGTATGGTCGGCTGTATTTCCACTTATACAGAAATACCAAATATTTGCCGTTTATATAAGTGTATGTAAATTTTCTTGTTTCAGGAATTAGCAAGTATGGTCAAAAAGTATTTCCATCTATAGAAAAATGCCAGATATTTGCTGTTATGCACAAGTGTATGTAAATATTCTTCTTTCGGGAATTAGCATATATTGGTCGAGGGTATTTCCATCTATACAAAAATATCAAATATTTGCTGTTTATGTATAAATGCATGTAAATTAGCATGCTCAAATTCCAACTATAAAAAAAGGCCAAATATTTGCTGTTTCTGTACAAGTGTATGTAAATTTTCTTGTTTCGATATTTTGCAAGAATTGGTCGACTGTATTTCAATCTATAAAAAATGCCAGATATTTGCTGTTTATGGACAAGTCTATGTAAATGTGCTTGTTTCGAGAATTAGCATATATTGGTGGAGTGTATTTCCATCTATACAAAAATGCCAAATATTTGCCATTTATATAGAAGCATATGTAAAAGTTTTTGTTTATAGAATTAGCAATTATTGTCGACTGCATTGATATCTATAAAAAATGCCAAATATTTACCATTTATGTACAAGTCTACGGATATTTTCTTGTTTCGTGAATTAGCAAGTATTGGTCGACTGTATTTGCATCTATAAAAAAGTTCCAAATATTTACCATTTATGTACAAGTCTATGTAAAATTTCTTGTTTCGTGAATTAGCAAGTATTGGTCGCCTGTATTTGCATCTGTAAAAAAGTTCCAAATATTTACCATGCATGTACAAGTCTATGTAAAATTTCTTGTTTCGAGAATTACCAAGTATTGGTCGACTGTATTTGCATCTATAAAAAAATTCCAAGTATTTACCTTTTATGTACAAGTCTACGGATATTTTCTTGTTTCGTGAATTAGCAAGTATTGGTCGACTGTATTTCCATCTATAAAAAATTTCCAAATATTTATGATTTATGTACAATTCTATGTATATTTTCTTGTTTCGAGAATTAACAAGTATTGGTCGACTCCATTTGCATCTCTGCAAAAATTCCAAATATTTACCATTTATGTACAAGCTTATGTAAATTCTCTTGTTTCGGGCATTAGCAAGTTTTGGTCGACTGTATTTCCAGCTATTCAAAAATGTCAAATATTTGTCAATTATATTTAACACTATAAATATTTCCTTGGTTAGACATCTGGTTAATATCGGTCGATTTGTATTTACGTCTATGTAATGAGAATTGTTATGTTTCTCGTTTATATTTAAGTGTATTTTCCTTTATTTGGTTCTGGAATTTTTAAATATTAGCATTTATGTGCTTTTATTTCTTTTTTATGTGCCATATCCTTTCTGGACGTTGATGATCATGGCTCTCCACTCCCCTCTATCCCTTGTAGCTCTCAATAGGTTTCATGCCTCTGTCAACTCACCCAGACCACGTTTTATCATCCACTGCCAGGTACGACATGCGTTGCTTTCCATTGTCTCTCTTTTCTACTGCTCAACTTGTGAGTATCACGTTCTACAGGACCTCCTTTCTCATTACGTGTCCTTAAAATTTCATCTGCCTCTTCCTTGTGCACTTGGTCAGAATATTAATCGGTTTTATTTTGGTTCGTAAACATTTAGATTGTTAAGCTTGGTTTGATTTATTTTGTTTTACGGCATATCAATCTCAATGGGTGATATAATGCCAAGATTTTTAATATAAGTCCGTATGACTAGAATATGGATTCTTTGTAAGGAATCAGTTTGTAGATCAAGCTTCATTGATGTAGCGTTTTTGTCGAGAGTTAAATATATTGCTTGTATTTCTTTTCAAAAGTGTATTGGTAATGTTTCTTTTTTCAAAAATACATTCTTGCTATATGTTGAGGTGTCCTCCCCTTTTTACATAAATGGACTCACCCAGTATATACATATACTACTGCTACATGAAGACCCGAGGAGACAGAGGGAGAGTGAAAGATTGTAGGTAACCGGATGAGTGAAAGATTGTAGGTAACCGGAAGAGTGAGAGTGAAGTAACAGCGTTGTAGGTAACCTACAGAATGTGAAGGTAACAGACAGACAGAACGAACGTATCCAGCAAGTCACCGTGACCGAGCACGTAGACTCAGTAAGAAGTCATACAGCGATACTTCAATACCAAAGACTGTATAGATATTTTGCTACTAACCCGTATTCCTGGAACTACTAACCTGCATTACCAGTTTGTATTATTACGTTAATACATTATTTTCATATATTCATTCTTGACGTTTGTTATTTATTGGTAGCAGATTTCATCCGCGAATCCACGACGCTATAAAAACCTATTTTTTTTACTTTAATTATGTTTTGATCCAAGTTTGGGGCTTAACAATTTTCTCATGGCTGGGATTCTAATAGATGATACCACCCCGAGTCAGGGTGAACCTGGGAACAACAGCAATTAAGAGATGGTTCCATGTAATTGAAAACCTCCCAGTCAAAGATCTTGATGTCGGAGGTATTTTATTGTCATGCCCAGGGTGCTGGCTAAGGAATAATACATTTGACCTTTATATTTATGTCTATAAACATATTTGGGGGTTCCAGAATTGGCAAATACTAGCCGTTTATTCTGAATTTGATTCCATATAATATTGCAACTATATATTAGCTTATAAATTTTGGCAGACAGATTTTTGTTTATATTTAAGTCTAAAATCATTTACTTCGTTCGGCATTGGGTAGATATTAATTGATTATATTTCAGTCTGTTATCAATTGCTTTGTTGTGAGATTGGCAAATATTAGGCGTTTATACTGAATTCGATTCCATATAATATTGCAACTATTTATTAGCTTATACATTCGGGCAGATAGTTTTTTGTTTATATTTAAGTCTAGAAACATTTACTTAGTTCTGCATTGGATAGATATTGATTATATTTCAGTCTGTTATCAATGTCTTTGTTCTGAAATTGGCAAATTATTTGGCGTTTATATATTAGTCTATGTAAGCAAATGTATGGATATAGATCCAACACTATGAAGAAAAATATACGGAAAAAACAAACAAAAATCCTTATATGCAATAATGCTGTTTTAATGTTAATATAATGTCAACGTCGGACGTTTCGGTCTAATAAACCATCTTCAGGACATATTTAGATAAGTCTTGTTCTTATGTCCATCGTCTTTGTCATGTTGAATTGATAATGTTAATTATATTTTATGAATATGTCCTGAAGATGGTTTATTAGACCGAAACGTTCGACGTTGACATTATATTAACATTAAAACAGCATAATTGCATATAAGGATTTTTGTTTGTTTTTTTCTTATATTTTCTTCATATTAGTCTATATACATTTTGTTGTTTCGAGAATTACCTAATGTTGGTCAATTGTATTTAAATCTATATGCATTTTCTTGTTTGAGAATATGACAAATACAGTGTGCGATCGATAAATTATCGTCTAAATTACGCAAAAATGAAAATAATCCTGACATCACATTTTAACAGATATATTTACCAAAATTACACAGAAATATATTGAAATACTAAAGTATAAATTTATTCAATAAAATCGCCATTCACTTCAACCTCCATACCTTTTCGGAATCTCCTGCAACTCTTCTGGACGCTTTCATTGTTTAAGTTGGTGACTGCTGCCATAATCCATCTTTGGTGTTACAAGGAATTTTGTTGGTCTTTCACTCAAATGCGCCCCACACCTAATAATCATGGAGATTGGAGTCTGCAGAGTTACGTGGCTAGAAGTAACGGGTCATTGGTCGCAGAAATTTTCTGACAGCCCTGACTGGGTTCTCCTGTTTGTGTGGTATGGTGCAGCGTCTTCTTGCCGAACATAGAATATTCCAGCTGCAACCCGCTTGACACCGAGCAGCACTACGTCCTCAGGGCACTTGATGTAGACCTCCGTGTTGGATCTGAGGGCGTGTGAGAAGATGCATGGAGGTATAATGTATCCATCACTAGTCATCTCAGCAAATAACTTTATGATCACAAACTCATCCAACACATTCCACATTCTCTGTACTGTCCTCAGATTGACGCCAAAACATTCTGAAATAATCACATTGGAGCTTCCGGCGCGAATGCCAAGCAGTACAACATGCTGTTACCATATTTGTGACGGAGTGAATTGCGTCATGGTGCTCGTTTTTCTCACAGACGGTGCCTAACTGACCCTACTATACTGTGCAGTCCACAATATCAAAAACAAACAACGCGCATGCGCAAAATTGAAAATATAAAATGGCGACTATGTACTGTATTTGTTGTTTGTATTTAACTTTATATATATTTCGTTGGTTCGGGAATTGAAGATTGCTTCGTTCGAATGATTCGTTTTCTACGGCTTATCCACTCTTGGCAGCCAGAAAATATTTTTAGATTTAAAAATGATTTTTTTGAGATACCAATGGTGTAGTGATGCAAAACTTAATGATTAACCTATAGCGTGGGAGAGAAGAGGCGGATTCAGACCTTTCCCAAAGGTACTTGCGAATAAGTAAATATAACGAACCCAGCTGAAATTGGAACTCGCCTCTCCGATTAACAAGCAACCACCCATCTAGGTACTGACCAGGCATAACATTGCTTAACATCGGTGATCGTACGAGAACATGCGTTTCAACGCTATTTAACCTTAAGACTTATTTGGTTCAGGAACTTACAAATATTTAGTTTTATCTGGAAGTAAGAAGTATAGAGTTGAAGTAGACTCATGGACACATGGCGGAGTGGATAAAAGCGTTGGTTAGATCCAGTGCCAGGACCCAAAGAGTGTGAGTTCAATACCTGGTTAAGGTGGTGGAGAAGTTGGAGAGAAGTGAGAAAGAAAATAAAGATACAAAGAAAAGAAAGAGAGAACGAAAGAGACAGAGAGAAGAAAAAGAGATATAAAGAAAAGAAAGAGCGATAGAAAGGCAGATGGGGAAAAAAGAAATAAATAAAAACATTTAAAAAGAGAGATAGAAAAAAGAGAGGTGGAAAGAAAAGGAAGAAAAATAGATGAAAAGAAAGTGAGAGAGATAGAAAAACAGATGGAAAGAAAAGAAAGAGAGGTGGAAAGAAAAGAGATAGGAATATAGAAAGAAAGAGAGATAGAAAAATAGATGGAATAAAGAAAGAAAGACGTTTAGAAAGAGAGAAAGAGAGATAGCAAGAAAAAAGAAGGATAGAGGGATGGAAAGAAAGAGAGATGAAAAGAAAGATATTTAGAAAGAGAGATGGAAAAGAAAGAAAGACAGAAAGAAAAGAAAGACATTTAGAAAGAGAGATGAAAAGGAAGAGAGAGATAGAAAGATGTTTAGAAAGGGAGAAAGAAAAAAGAAAGATAGAAATAAAGATGAAAAGAAAGGAAGAAAAAGAGATAGAGATAGAAAGACAGATGGAATGAAACGAAAGAAAGAAAGTCATTTAGAAAGAGAGATGAAAAGATAGAGAGAAAGTGAGATGAAAAGGAAGAAAGAGATAGAAAGAAAAGAAAGACAGATGAAAAGAAAGAAAGACATTTAGAAAGAGACATGGAAAGAAAAGAAAATGAGAGTTAAAGAGAATTAGAACCAGAGATGAAAAGAAAAACTGAGCTTTATGCAGTGGCAGAAAAAATAAATAGAAAAAGAGAACAAGATATCGAAGGCGTATAAATCGAGTGTTACAAGCGGAAGTGATTTATGTCTGCCATATCTGCGCAGATGGGAAATTGAGGTTTACGCATGTGTTGACATTTTTCTTGACCCAAATTACATCGAGAGCAAAATATGTAATGTTTCTACGCATGTGTCTTAACATGTGGATAAGCTTGTAGGTAAGAGCTCATATTGTGTTTGTGTGTGTGTGTGTGGATGTGAGTGTTTGCGCGGGCGCGTGTGTGTGCTTTCCGTGCTGTTATATAGATGTTTTCGGCGATGCACTTTCTGGTCAACCGGTTT
>OZ010597.1:39823184-39973184 GCA_963932145.1 Acanthosepion lycidas
TGTGAGACCTTGCCGCCAAACTAGTATTGCGCTTAAATTCAAAAAGACTAGTTACCTCAGAGGAAAGTTTATCAGAACAATTATCATGAAAATATCAATAGAAAAGACACAGGGAAGATGAGTTACAGCGGCCGGAAAAAGAATGAAGACTTGATGCCAGGTCATGACTAATAACATTGCAGATATTTCTTTGTATTTTATCAAGAATCTGTAAATACATGGCAAAAGCACCAGACCATATGTAGCTGCAATATTCAGCGCATGGACGAATGGTAGACTTCTAAATGTGTAAGCTAGATTCTGCCAAGTTAATCAGTTTTAAAGCAACAGACCTAGTAAATGATTCTATGAAATTAAGCCATTAAAATATGTTTACATATTTTTCATCAATTATTCTTCAATTTTATTTTTTCATTATTTCACCTCAAGAAAGGCATCAATGCCACTAAGATGCAAATGGTTACTGGAAGTGAAAAGTGAATCAGAAGTCCGTGGAGAATGGATAAAAAAGAACAAGTTTAAGACGGAAAACAGCGATTGATGTTGCATTTAAATTTTTCAAGTGTGTAGGTGTCGGGAAAGCAAGAAACCGGAAAAGAATCCAGGGGTTGAGAAGTGCGAGAATAGAAATCATTAGATACGAACTTATGGTTATACCAGCGAGTTCAACAACAATAATAAAACAATGGGACCTAGTTGCCAATCCAGTGGCACGTTTAAATTCACGCAGTCAAGATGCTAAGGGGGACAGTTCACCGGAACAGCTAACATGAAAATATTTATAGAAAAGACCAAGGGAAACCGCGTTACGGCGGTGGAAAAGAGGAATAAAGTTGAGATGCCAGGTCTGGACCGATTGCACTGCAGATCCTTCTTTGGATTTTTATCGAGAATCTCGAGATATATATCAGGCGCACCACGCCAGATATGAAAGCAACATTCAGTGGGAATATTCAAGTGTGGATGGCAGATTTATAAATGTGTAAGTTATTGACGAGAAATAATTGTTTGGTACGACACAGTGAACCAACTTGCCTAGCAGAAGACCTATCAAATGATTCAGTCTAATCACGAGAGTAGAAAACGTGAGCCGAAGAAGACAAAAACAGTGACTCTCTTGTTAGCATTAGCCATGATGATGATAGGCAGAAACTGTTCTCTGTAGTGATTAAACGAAAGAGGTGTTATGTTGCCCCAGTTAACCACTGATTGGAGGCTATTTTCGAAAGCAGTTCCCAGTTTTACATTGTCTGACGTATCGAACTTACTACTAAGATAGGACTAAATAACCGCGACGAAAATACACTACTTACATTATTCGAACTATCGTCCTCATAAATGTTGCCATATTTATCACAACGTTTTGGCCGTTGTATGCTCCGGCCTTCTTCAGGTGGTTGGAATGTCGAACTGAACCATTTATTTCGCTCTCTGGGGTAGACTGTTCTCGTTCCACGTGCCATGTCTAATGAATGTCAGTTTTCAGTTATCTCCTGTTAATTCCCCTCTCCAAGTTCTCCACCGCCTTAATCAGGTATTGAACTCACACATTTTGGGTCCTGTCACTGGATCTAACTAACGCCTTTGTGCCATATGTCCTTGAACAGTCTACCCAAGCGAGCGAAATAAAGGGATTGATTGGAAAATTTTCTGATAGACCCATTGATGGGAATCTTGATAGTCCATGCTGTAATGAAAAACAAAAGTACACCTCACACATTACGAATTTATTTATTCACGTACCGATGTGTGTGAGCGTAGTATTATTTTTTCATTATTTTGTTTTTTTTTTTACAGAATGGTAAATGTCATAAAGCAATTTCTGAGCTTAGGTCTCTGGTTGGGACCTGGAAAGAAAATTTGTATGGAGCATAAATCCAAAGACAGAATAATAATAATAATAATAATAATAATAATAATAATAATAATATAAGGACCTTGAAATAGTAATCTCAAAAATGTGGCACATGGGAACATCAATATTCCCTGTTGTAGTGGGAGACATTAGGATTAGTTGGAAAAGGTTCCAGTAGACTAATTGAAGGGATTCCTGGAAGCCCATGCCTCAAAGAGATACAGAAATTGTTCTGACACGTACAGCCCACACTTTACGAAGGGCTTTATCTATGTCATTTTTTTTTTTTTTTCGGTCAGTGGAAAGTGTCATGATGCCATTTCTAATCTTAGGTCCCTGGGCGGGACCCGGAAAGAAATGTGTAAACGCCAGAAATCAAAGGAAATAATAATAATAATAATAATAATAATAATAATAATAATAATAATAATAATAATAATAATAATAGATGATAGCAAAGAAAATGAAAAGATTGCAAAATACAGGAGTTGGACATGAAACTGAAGTAATTCCGCCCAGAAACGTGGAAGAGAATTTAGCAGAAATTGGAATTTAGACTAAGATTGTAGACCTACGGATATCTTCCATCATTTACCCAATAGAAGGATTCTTCGAAAACTTCTTGACCTATGAGGAGTCATATTGACACCACATCTCAAGAACTGACATTTCCATTTACGTCAATGTGCAACACCAACATAATAATAATAATAATAATAATAATAATAATAATAATAATAATAATAATGTTATAATTACAATCAAGACACCAGAGAAAATAATAATGAAAAATTTATTTGAGAAGAGCGATGAAATGATGAACTATTGCTTCTCATCTTCGCTGCTTAGTGAAGGGCCGATTAAAAAAGAACATGTTTTCACGTCTTATCTGCCGGTGTAGTGTAGCGATTGCCTACGTGGAGAGTTGAAATTTCCAGGGAACATAATGAGGAAAGTGTACTTGGAAAATCTGATACTCACAGGACAGACTGAAGGCAAGAGGGATACAGGTAAATAGAGCATAATATCCCTAGTGAGCTCGAGTAAATGGATGGCAGAACAAGATTTAGGATATATAATAAAGACAAAATTTATTATAACCTATGCAGTGGTCCTCAACCACCAGACCGCAGACTGGTACCAGCCCGTGGATCATTTGCAGCCGGGCGCAAAGAAAGGGCTGCAAAGCAAGGATCCGTCTTCTCACCCGACCTGTTCAAACAATACAGCCCGGGAATTCTGAGCAATAATGAGGTCTTAGGGAGGTTTCAATCAAGGAGGAGGCTTATACTTAATATCAGAAAGAGGCAGCTGAAGTTTCTGGGACACATAATGAGGAAAGAAGGCCTAGAGAATCTAATACTCAAGGGCCAAATAGAGGGAAAGAGAGACAAGCGAAAACAATGCAGACTTAAGCAAGTGGATAACAGAACGGTAAGCAGAAGAAAGGAACTTGTTAAGAGCTGCAATGGATACAGGAAAATGGAGAGCACATATATATATATATATATTTTTAAGCATTTCACCCTAATCAAGGCGGGAGGCCACTAGGACGCGTGGGGTTACAGAAAATTTAGACCAAGAACAGATAGGAGTGATAGAAGAAAGGATGAGGAGGAGGGTAGTGGATAGATCAAGGCAACTGGAGATGTCGATTGACATTACACTTGAATAGCTGGAGATTATAGCTCTCAGGGAAACTGTAATAGGGAAGGGAGTTCCACAGGCGAGCGGTGCGAGACATGAAGCTATTGGAGTAGAAGAGATGGCTACATTTAGGAGTTTCGACAGTGAAGGGGTGAGAGCGGGATGCCATCCTCGTAGGTCGCTTGAACTCATGACGTCTGGGAACCAGCGAATGCAGTTCCTCGGAGCAATTTCCACGAAAGTATTTGTAGAACAGACAGAGGGAGGCGACGGCGCGTCTGTGAAAAAGTAACTGTAGACGAGATGCCAGAGCAGGGCCAATTATATTGCATATCCGCCTCTGGAGCCTATCAAGAACCCCGAGGCAAACAGAGGGGGCACCAGACCATATATGGCAGCAATACTCCATGCAAGGGCGAATTGTTGATATATAAAGAATGAAAGAATAAATGCTTTGAATATTGGACTTTATTTTTTAAAAAAAGATTTCTTTAAATATTCATTATTCATCTACTCGATGCTATCTATCATAACTGTAAATAGATTTTAAAATTAATCTATATATTTTATTTGTCTATTTGTAATTACTTTTAACTAATTTTCCAATCCCAACTAATTTTCACATTCTACATTGTTTCTACATTATGGTGAGTTGATATTGATGTGATAAGAGAATAACATGTACTGATTCAGGAAAACTAAGCATGCAAGAGTGTGGTCGGGCTGGGACCCAGACAAGAGAGTCAAAAGATTATAAACTTTTTTTCCCCCTTTAATAAATTACTCATTTTTATTATTGCCCTCTTTATCGAAATGCACTTAAATTACACATATATGCCACGACCGGTTCGCATGAAGCCGGTCGTGGGATAAAAAAGGTTGGAGATCACTGCTTGAAAGGATGGGAAATTGTGGAGGGCCATGATAGCCCAAGTCCTAAAGAGAATGCACATAGAAGAAAAAGAAGTAAATGGATTGTTAAATAAGAACAAACGGTAAATTTAGATTTCGTTTGAACGTGATAACAGGTAAATACAGGTAAGAACGGCGCTTTAAATGATATCAATATCAACTTGAAATTATTTGAAATTGTATAAGTTTAGAAAGAATATGCTTTACCAGGTGGTATGAACATATATTGGGGGGTTGCTTAGGGGTATTAATTTAGAATTAATTCACGTAACAAACTGGATCTTACGCCAAAAGTACAAAATTTAAAAAAAAAAAATAAAGCTTATTCGTTAATAATATCTAAAAATATTTGAAAAAAATGGCTTACGGACACATCACATTGAAACACCATTTCCACTACGATCCCAGAAATTAAGTAACGTCGAGGCTGGTCTGTACCTAGATGGGTGACCGCTTGGGAATACCAACTGCTGTAAGCTTGGATGAGCAATTGGTGTTATCGATAATGGCTTGGAATTGTTCATCGGAGAGCTGAGTTCCAATTCCAGTTGGGTTCATTATATTCACTTACACGTAAATAACATTGGAAAGGTATCAATCTACTTCTTCTCTTCCAGTTATAGATCAATTAGTAATACTAAACCATTATTATCTCAATAAAAGAAAAAAATCTAAAAATTTAAAATTATTTTCTGGCATTAAATAACCTGCAATGGGTTGATAAACCATCAAAATCGAAACAAACAATTAATCATAACATTATTATTTCCTGGCGTTTCTGTAGAAAGCGTGTTTCTCTTCTTAAAGACTGCTTCTGGTTTATATAAAACAAACTCCAGTTTCTTTTTCACAATTCCAAGTGGAACATCCTTTTAACCAAATCTTATATGGTTTTTCCCGTTTTGCATTTTTGCTTTCTTTTTCCTTCTCATTTAATTTTCTGCGTTTGCAGCAATGGAAAATATGATGAGTAGCTTTTCCCTAAAAATAACAAAAAAAATCCGAAGAAATCATAGATGGAAATACAGATTTATAGCAGTAAATCACCTGAAACTTTCTGAGAAGATGCTTTGAGAATTAATATTCTCACCATAGTAGTGCCGACCGGAGATTGACCGATGCCCGATAAGCCGTCAATATAAGATGTGTTGAGGAATTGGAGAAAAATCGCTTCGGCTTAAATTAGGAAGACATTTAGCTTCCATGGGGCATTAGGAAACATGAACAAGGTTGTCGAAGACCTGTCAGAAATTCTGAGTAACCTTACAGACCGGTATATTGCACCGAGATCAAGAAGATAGATAGATAGATAGATAGATAGATAGATAGATAGATAGATAGATAGATAGATAGATCAGAGTGAAAGAGATAAATAGGTAGATATATCAGATTAAACAGACAGAAAATATTAAAAGAGATAGACCAAGGAATATTAGTATACTGAGATAGAACAGATTAAAAGGCATAGATAGATAGATAGAAACACCAATAGATAGATAGATAGATAGATAGATAGATAGATAGATAGGTAGATCAAATTAACATAAATAGATATTAGGTTGGTGCAAAATTATTTTTGCACCAACCTAATAGATAGAAATAATCAGAATAAAATATATATTAAAATAGATAAATCAGAACAAAATATAAATATATATAGAACAGATTAAAAGAGATAGCTATCTATCTATCTATCTATCTATCTATCTATCTATCAGAGATAGATAAAGGATAAAAGATAAGAGATAACTAGCTAGTTATATATATATATATATATATATATATATATATATATAGAGAGAGAGAGAGAGAGAGATACATAGATAGATTGATAGATAGATAGAAAGAACAGATTAAAAGAGATAGATAGATAGATATGATAAGATTAAACTGAGATCCAATTTGTTCAACTCAGTAGATAAATATGAGTGCGTTTTCATACGCCTGATAGTGAGTACACCCTCTTTCTACTGCCGTTACCCCCCCCAGGTAAAGAATGTTTCAACGGCATCACTCAAGCCAATTACCTACCATCACCTTTATCGAACAATAACTTCATCCGACGCCATGACGGAAATGAAAAGGTCATAATCTATAACATTTATTTAACAGTTTTTAGACAATGTATATTCACGTTTTCTCCGCTCGAGTATCCTAATCATAGTGGTTTTTTTCTCTCAATATTTCAGTACGTTCCTTTGACAGTCTACCTAAAATGAATATTATATGAAATAAATTTCATCGGGTTTTTCTTTTATCAATCAGTCAGTTATGTGCGATACACGCTTAGGCGATCCTGTATCTTTCGATACATGACTGACGGGGCAGATTTTTTCTTCCCCGTAGTACGTTTCCATTTCTTTCTGTGGTAGACCATTTGCCATCGAAGGCTAAAGAACCTGTCCTGTTACTTACACATAGCTGTGGGGAGAAGATAAATACCTTTCTCAAGGGTAGTAGCACGTAAGTGAATGCATTGGATTCGACTGGAATTCGAACTCTGCTCTTCGATTCCTCAATCCGAGCCTCTATCCATTACGCCACCGTAATCATTTAAAATACTTCGATATCTGGATCAGTTAGGAAATAAGTAGATTGAAAACAGTAAATATTGCCTTCGAGTTACTTTTATCTGGAAACTTCTTTACGTGCCGTGTACGTAAACGATCGTGGCTCTCCACAATATCCTGTCTTTTGTAGCTCTCAATAAATATTCTTTCTGTTATTTCCCCTAAACCTTGTCCCGCCATCCATTTACTCAAGCTCACTAAGTATGTCATGCTTTGTTTTTCACTATCCATCTCGCCTTGAATCTGTAGTGAGTATCAAATTTCCAAAGCCCTCTTTCCTTATTATGTGCTCTAGAAACCTCAACTGTTTCTTTCCTTTTTTTTTCGCTTTTTCACCGTGTCTAAAACTTCGTTGTTGTTTACATGATCGGCCCATGGTATCCCCAGTATCCTTCTGTAGAACCACGTTTTTTTGTTGCTTCGGGTGTCTTCTTCATCTTTGAAGCCACTGTCAAGCACTCACTGCCTTACAGGAGGACAGATATCACGTAAGAATTTTGTATTCTTTTCCATGTTTCTAGCAGAGTTTTTCTATTTCCTCGTACTCTGCTTAACTTTTGGAATGGATCTTTGGATATTCCAATACGCCTTCGGATATCCAATCATTTTTCCAAGACAATGATTAGAAATGTCTTTAAATGAATCAATCTTATGAGTCTTAATGACGGTCCTTCATCATACCCTACAGAATTGCAAACGAAAAGCGTTACCAAATAAAAAAAGTGCACATCACTTCAACACTTCTTACCATGTCACCTGAAAGAGCTTTTCCTGCTCCCATCTTATATTAAGCTCCATGAGAGTGACACGCTCTGCCTTATAGGGCTAATATTCTCAGCTGGTATCAAGTGGAAAATTATATTAAATCCATTGATAAGTCTGCTGCTAAGAAAATTGGTTCAATGTTTTGAGCGAGACAATTTTTTCTCTCCTGAATCTATCTTACATAGCTATAAATCTACCATTCATCTGTGGCTAGAATACTTCTGTCACAATCAGCTCATAAATCAGATCGTACTCCACACCATATACGAAGCAAATAACGGGCGTGTGTATTTGGGACGCTGCGAAATGATGAGCATATTTTCTTTTAATATCTCTCTATATCTCTGAGATTAGGTATTATGATTACTTGCATTAATTACATTATTCGGACTGTTATCTTCATCTTCATTGCCATATTCACAACCTTTCGGCCTCTATATATTTGAGATGAGGTATTATAATTACTTGCATTATTTACAATATTCGGACTGTTATCCTCATCTTCATTTCTATATTCACAACGTTTCGGCCGCTATATCTTTGAGATGAGGTATTATGGTTACTTGCATTGTGTAGATTATTCGGACTGTTATCTTCATCTTCATTGCCCTATACACAACGTTTCGGCCTCTATATCGCTGAGATGAGGTATTATGATTACTTGCTTTATTCACAACGTTTTGGCCTCTATATCTTTGAGATGAGTTATTATGATTACTTACATTATTTACATTATTCAGACTGTTATCTTCATCTTCATTGCCATATTCACAACGTTTCGGCCTCTATATCGCTGAGATGAGGTATTATGATTACTTGCATTATGTACATTATTCGGACTGTTATCCTCATCTTCATTGCCATATTCACAACGTTTCGGCCTCTATATCTTTGAGATGAGGTATTATGATTACTTGCATTGTGTAGATTATTCGGACTGTTATCCTCATCTTCATTGCCATATTCACAACGTTTCGGCCATTTTATGCTCCGATCTACTTCAGGTGATTCGAGTAAATGCTCTGTTTATTTAATTAAACAGTATTTTTTTATTTATTTAATTACATTTACCAGACAGAAAATTCGAGAAATTGTCATAAAATATGCGTTTTCCAGCAGTATCCGTTTATTCTCCTCGACTGGTTGCTAACCAAGACTAGAGAGCCCAGTTTACGAGATGGATTAATACGTTTCTTAATGGTATTTAAGCTTAACAAACCTGACTGGAATTTGAACAACATTCTGATCCCACTTTTCATATCACTAACCACTATCCTACACATACCTTCACTCTATCTACCCTCATATAAACTCTTGCAGGTAAGCAGTTAATCATTTGAACTTTTAATTTATTGAATATATATACACACATTGTCTATATCTCTGAGATGAGGTATTATGGTTACTTACATTATTTACATTTGTTATCCACATCTTCATTGCCATATTCGCAATGTTTCGGCCGTTGTAAGCTCCGGCCTTGTTCAGATGATTGAAATTTTAAACCGGACCCTTTATTTCGTTCACCGGAGAAGATTGTTCAAGTTCCACGTGGCGCATATGAGTGGAAAACCATCTCAAAAAGATGTCTTCCCATGTCAGCTTTAAAATATAATAACTGGTGTTATAATAATGCATAATCCTGACATGTTTCTTTTTTCTATTAAGTAAACTTCACCCAATCCAATTCTCAAGAGCCACAATTAAATGGTTATGGATTATGAGATGCAATATGAATGTAAGAAGAGGCAGAAAGAAGATGACATTACGAGGATGAGAAGGATAGATAAAGATTGAAGAGATTAAGATGCTATGTTCAGGGGAAGCGGCTAGGCTCGAATATGTTCCAGGAAATAATAGTTATTGGTAAAAGAGTGAGTTGATCTTCCTCATAACAAAGAGAATACGCATTCCCCTCTCACAAAAATATGACTTTTTTTTTCTCCTCAATTTATCTTCTTTTATTAGATATCCCACACGTGATAATAAAAGTTCTGTCAGGAATGGTGAATGTTGTAAGAGCCAGAGCGTAAATTTTCTATGGATCATATTGCCAGCACCCATCATTCCTATACATGTGTAGTCGTACCAAAATAACAGACCTCACATGCATTTGACTAGACAAGCAGTGTTCGTGTGTGTGTGTAACATAATTCTAGTTTGTCGATGCTGGATTCTGATGATAATGTATATTCATAAATATGTTTGTGTTTCTAGTAGGCATACAAACACACACACACACACACACACACACACACATATATATATATATATATATTTATGTATGTATGTATGTATGTATAATTGACTCTCTAACTGCTTAATTGATTAAGTGATGAAATTTTGTGCGATACTCCTAAGTGGCACTTACGACCCGCAAAGGAGGCCACACATGGAGCAAGGGTGAGTATTGTGAGAGGAGATCGCTGTTAGATTGGCTGACCTTTTAGATCTTGCTCTCGCTTCTTGAAGATGATTCAGACAAGCAGATTGAAAACTGCTGAGTCTACTAAAATATGTTGATCTCCATTCTACCCGTTCCAAGGCGTAGGGCTCATGGTTGGTATGTGGTATATTGACAGCTGACAATTGCTTTTCAGCTTGTCTTTGTATTTTAGCCATGGGCGTCCTATATACCTGTAGCCCTGATCTAATTGGCTGTGCATTAGGATCTTAGGTATCCTGTAATCAAACATTCTCGAGATATAACCAGTCCACTGCAACCGTAATATATATATATATATATATATATATGTGTGTGTGTGTGTGTGTGTGTGTATGTGTGTGTGTTGAAATGAACTAAATGAAGAGATATGAGCAATCGTATATGTGTGCGATTACGCACACACACTGGGGAGCAAATGACTATTTAATTTTGGGCGTAGACAAAATAGTGCCTAGTATAATAAAACAGAGCTATAAGGTATATATTAATAATTACACATATACCTATGTTTGCAGTACGACCCAGTGTTTCATGGTTTTCCCATTCATCAGCTACTAAAAGTTAACTTTCAGTACTTGATGAATGGGAAAACCATGACCCTCTGAGTCGTACTGCAAACGTTTATATATATATATCAAAATTAAAAATTCCCACAGTTGACGTATATAATTTGCTGGTTACAATGCCCCTTAAGGAACTGCATTCCGGATTAAACCAAACTCATAAGTAATTACATCGGTCACACTACTACAATCTTATCTAGACGACTTACGTTACACCTACTCGACCATAGCTCGATTAGGACTTATTTAAGCAAGCACACAAACCTGCCAGATTCTATCCGAAACATGCTAGTAGAAAATACAGACATAATAACTGAGCCTACATATAAAAAAAACGATTAAAAATAATGGAAATTCTAATAATAAAAAGGAAAGCCAACATTCAGTAACTTTAACTGTGAACGCGACCACAATTTGCTAAACGTGTTTGGAAAATAAAACATCCTTATATATATATATATATATATATATATATATATATATATATATATGTAAGCAAATATAAATGGATATAAATCCGACAGAATGAAGAAAAATATTTGGAAAAAACAAACAAAAATCCTTAAATGCAATTATGTTGTTTTAATATGAATGAAATGTCCATCGTCTTTGTCATGTTGAACTGATTATGTTAATTGTATTTTAATGAATATTGTCCTGAAGAAGGTTTATTAAACCGAAACGACAGACGTTGACATTTCATTCATATTAAAACAACATAATTGCATTTAAGGATTTTTGTTTGTTTTTTCCAAATATTTTTCTTCATATATATATATATATATATATATATATATATATATATATGCAACCCAACCTATATATTCAGTTAAAAGTAAAAATAAAATCATCCTTGATAATGGCTAAAAGTATAATAAAACAGCCAAAACCGCACGGAGATGCAGAAATTTTGTACAGTTTTTACACACTTTGCGTCCAGAAAAGAAAACATTCGTCCGTACATTAAAAAAATAAATAAAGATCTGAATCCCAGTACCTTGCCAGTGATCTTTAACGAAACATGTATATCTGTGTGTATGTGTGTGTGTATACTTTGTGTGTACTTAGCACTTCATCTCACCCCTATAATCACAATATCTCACCGCCCCCAATGTTTTGATGTCACAATCTGTGAAGTCATATTTCGCTCAGCCTTTATTCCATCGATTTGACCGATTAAAAATGGTTAAATGATTGGACTTCATGTTTTCGCTTTCCTTATTTTATTTGAATTTCTTTTAAAGTAGGCCCAATGATATTTCTGACAGTTTTTGCCATTTGATTTTAGACTTTAGATACAATTTTGACACTCCTTCGCTGACACAATGCATATAAATTTTATAATTTGACAAAGACACATTCTTAATACCTCTTTCTTGATACAGAACCCAGATCGACGAGACAATGTTTCATATTAGACTGGCAATGGAAACCTCGGAGATCCGTAACGATCTTCTGACCGTTCGGTGATACCTGCCATTTATTATTTTTATTTTTTTGTAATTTCAACTGCAATATTTTTCTTTATTGCAAGTTGAAGATATTAAACTTTTCTTACAATCCGTCAAGCAGCCTTGCTGATCATTTTCATGCTTCAAAACGACGCCATGTCTATTCATTTGAATCTTCGAAATTCAGAACATTTTATAGATATGGCTACCAATTTGTTTGCAGCTGCGCAAAAACAAACCAGCTCTCCACCTCGCTCTCTCTCTCTCTCTCTCTCTGCACAGTTATTCATTCTTAAGATCTAATAAGTATGTATTTTATATATCAATGAAATATGAAGTAGGTGTTAAATAAATTCGTGTCTTCATTTATTATATTTTTCCTTTACATAAAATTATTTTTAGTCTCAAAATATTCTCGTCCACGGGGAAACCAAACGTGTGTCTTTCATTTTTACTCCCGTGCAAACGAAATCAGTGTCTTTCGTTTTTCTTCTGTGCAAGCTAAAGATTTGTCTTTCTTTTGGCTATCGTATACACCAAACCGTTGTCTTTTTTTTTCTACTTCCGTGCAAAGCAAATTAATGCCTAAACTTTGTCTATCGTTCAAATAAACGATGAGTCTAAAGTTGTTTTTTTTTATTTTGTTTTTTTAAGCACTTCACCCTAAGCAAAGCAAGAGTGACTCTAGCCGACAGTGGGTTACTCAGTGAAAATGAAAGAAAATTTGGTGTAGGAGGGAATTGGGGAAAAGAAAAAAATGAGAGAGATCAAGTCAACAAAAGATAGCGATTGACGTTTCATTTAAATATTTTGAAATTGTAGTTATATGGAAAGCAACTGAAAGGAAGAGATTTCCCATGTCGGGAAGTACAAGGAAAGAAACTGTTGGAGTAGAAGTGGTGGTTATATTTAAGTTTATCATCAGTAAATGAGTGAGGCCTAGAAGCCAAGCTAGTAACACGCTTAAATTCATATAGTTTGGGCATCAGGGAAACAAGCTCGTCAGAAGCCATGGATATATTTGTAGAAGTCAGAATCGATTCCATTACAGTTCCTGCTTTAGATTTTGTCGACAACCTCCAGATAAACGACAGGAACTCCGGACCAGATAAGACCGCAGCATTCAATGCATGGACGAATGGCTAATTTGTAAATATACAAGATGAACTCCGACGAGAAAAAAACAAAAACAAAAAAAAAACTAGACACGTGTCTAACATTTTGCTTCTTGTGCAAAGCAAACTAATAACTTTGACTATCATTCAAACAAATCCTGATATTAAGTCTTTTTTTTTTGTTTTCTTTTGTTTTTTGTTTTTTTAAGCATTTCACCCCAAGCAAAGCAAGAGTGACACAGGGGGTTATGGAGAGTGAAATGAGAGAAAAGAGTGGTTGCAGGGGGAATTGAGGAAAAGAAAAAATGAGAGAGATCAAAGCAACAGAAGATGGGGATTGCCGTTGCATTTAAATGTTTGGAAATTGTAGTTATCTGGTAAGCAAGTGAGAAGATGAGATTTCCATGGTCAGGAAGTACAAGTAAAGTAACTGTTGGAGGAGAAATGGCGGTAACATTTAAGTATTTCATCAGTAAATGATTGGGAACTATAATCCGACCTCGTAGCACGCTTAAATTCATGTAGTCTAGTAACCAGGGGAACAAGCTCGTTAGATCGTAGCCATGAAAATATTTGTAGAAAAGACAGAAGAGAGCCACGTCACGTTGGTGAGAGAAAGGTACTAAAATTGAGATTCTAAGTGAGGATCGATTCCATTACAGTTGCTTCTTTGGATTTGAGAACCTCAAGAGGAACGGCAGGGGCGTCAGACCAGATACGGCAATAATATTTAATGCAAAGATGTGTGAGACAGACTATACCTTCTGGCACGACACGGTGAACCAACTGTCCTTGCAGTAGATGCAGTTATTGATTTAATGTAGTTGTTCCACTTCAAGTCAGTTGAAACGTGAGGCCAACAAGTTTTTGACTCATGCGTAAACTAGTCACGTGTCTAACATTTTGCTTCTTTGGCAAAGCAAAAGCTATGTATATCTTTTCGACTCTCGTTCTAACCAAGCTTGTGTTTAACATTATCACTCACATGAAAACTAAATTTATGTCAGGTCTTTTGAATCTTGTGTAAAGGAATCCATGACAAACCTTTTACTCACATGCAAGCCAAAACTCAGCCTTATTTTCTATTTATCAAAACAACAGTATTTGGCATTAAATAACGTGGAAATATTGATATGCCCTAAAACAACACAATCCAAAACAAATTTTCTATTCAGGAAATTATTTAGTTCACTTAGTTGTATAATAAAATACGTCAAAGGACGCTGGATAATACTCTTTGATATTCTGTGTGAAGTTTTGTAAGCAGCTTTGATTATGGGATCATATTTGTTATTTTTAATATCGGATATGCTGATACTTTTAGCTTTCGTATTTCATGTTGCGATTGCTTTTTCAATAAAAGCAACATTTTTTTTATTTTTATCTGTAATCTCATATAATTTGTTTTTCTCATGGATTACTTCTCCAGTAGAAAGAACATCCAATGTATCGATCAGAGAAATTGAGGGTTTTGAGGAGCGTATACCCACCTCAGATTTTCTCGAAAGACGATTGTCACTCAACCAACAATTATGTATCTGTTCATATCTATCTATCTATCTATCTATCTATCTATCTATCTTTTCATATGTACATCAATGTTATGGGATCTTACCCATAATAATAATAATGGACTATTTCGATACTTAATAAATACTGCGCCTCATGAGTAGCCAAAGAGGTCCGCCGCTCAACTCTTGAACGACAGATCGGTTGAACACTCTGCCTTCGGGCGGGGAGGAACCCGAAGGAGGCTACGCCGAAGGGCGGATTCTCTTTCGGGGAAGTAAACCGACCCTTAACCCGTTTATACGGGTTCAATGGGCATACTTTTGGCCGAGCTCACGGGCTCGGAGCGCCTAGGTTAAAATGGCCTTGTGTCACATGACGCCCTCGTGGGGGATGCATGAATATCGTCAGCCGCTCAACTCTTGAACGACAGATCGTTTGAACTCTCTGCCTTCGGGCGGGAAGAACCCGAAGGAGGCTAAGCCGAAGGGCGGATTCTCTTTCGGGGAGGTAAACCGACCCTAAACCCGTTTATATTGCTCAATGGGCATATTTTTGGCCGAGACTACGGGCTCGAAGAGCCCACGTTAAAAAGTCCTTCTGCCCCATGACGCCCTCGTGGGGGTGGTGACTGAATATCGTCAGTCGGTCAACTCTTGAACGAGAGATCGTTTGAACTATCTGCCTTCGGGCGGGAGGAACCCGAAGGAGGCTACGCCGAAGGGCGGATTCTCTTTCGGGGAGGTAAACCGACCCTGAACCCGTTTATACGGGTTCAATGGGCATACTGATGCCTTGTGCCACATGATGCTCACGTTGGGGGTGGGTGACTAAATATAGTCAGTAGTTCAAGTCGAGTCAGTAGTTCGAGTCAAGAGTCGAGTCAGAGGCAGTCTGAAACAGAGTCGTGTTCAGATAATTACTGCAAGACATTGGAATAGTGATATTGGTCGAGACTACATTATTCTCTCTACTAAACCTGATTCTTCATACTAACACTTCTACTTCTCTGTATATATTCTGCTTTGTAATATATCTGTGTTATTCCATACCTGTGTTCGAGTTTTTCTTTATTGGTTCTACCTTGGACTATCACCGTGGTACAAGGAACCGGACCATAGCAATCAACCTATTCTTTCGTTATCTATCTCAGTTCTAAGTTCTAAGTATATTATTACTGTTTTCCCAGGTCTACCCCGATGCTGGGTGGTAGCACCTGTTAGGGTCCCACCTATGGGAAAATAGTGTTTGGATTTTTCTTTGGTGGTTCACTAAGAAAGTATAAAAATGCATTATGGTATGTAAATATTTATTTAAAAAATGATGACCAGTTGTAATACATTTTCATAGCAAAATGACAACTAATACAGCTTCTTCTTTTATGTACCGTTTCCCGTTGGCGATCATGGCCCTCCATATTTTCCCTTGTAGCTCTTAATAAGTTTTGTCATGTTGTTATTTCTCTCAAGCCCTGTTCTACCATCCATTTACTCAAGCTCATAATGTTACACGCTGCGTTACTCTGTCCCTCTTTCCCTCTATCAGTCCTGTGAGTATCAGATTTTCCTAGCCCTCCTTCCTTATTACATGCTCCAAGTAAAAATACATTTTTATAGCATAATAATCAGAAATACATTTTATTATCTACAAACTATATATCGAAAGAAAAAACATACGTTTGCCCTGAAAGTATAAAATTATATACTAAATATATATATATATAAAAAACGACTCTCGATATCTAGGAGAATGTCATAGAACTTGCTCTTTAGCACAAGACCACTATGGAACAATAAAAGTTATTTGTGCAAAATCAGTCCTGGGTATGACGATGAACGACATCCGGCAGAATGGAAGTTTTGTTGTCCCCACTGACCTGAGCTGGTAACATCTATTAGGGTCCCACCTATGGAAAAATAGTTTTTTGATTTTTCTTTGGTGGTTCACTAAGAAAGTATTAAAACGTATTATGGTAAAAAAATACCAGCAGTATATTTATAAACAAAAACAGTAGTAATACATTTTTATAGTAAAATACTAATCAGTACAATACTAAGCTATAAAAATACAAATTTATATTAAAATTACAAGCAATGCATTTATCTCCAAACTATATATCTCAAAAAATACATTCGCCCTCAAAGTAAAAAATTATAAATAAATTATATCTAGTTGAAGCCAAAACATTGCATACAAGATGTTTAGATTTCGGCATTAAATAACCCATAATGGTGTTGATATGCCGCTAAATAATAACAACAAACAATGGGTCATTTCCTTCTGCTGTTTTACAACACTCTTCGTAGTAAATAATATCACAAATACAAATGCAACATAATAGAACGTAACGAAACATTGTCAAAAAGGGGAAAATTAGCGTAAAATTAGCGTAGTGATAAATTCTTGGAATATTATCAACCGGTCATCGAAATAAACGTTGAATCAAACACTCACGCGAACTCTTTCCATGTGTAATATAAGAGCAAATTAAAGGGAACGACGTTTTTGAAGCGCTGGATGTCCTAATGACAGACAGATGAAACTGCTCCTCCAGTCAGAGGATACCCACCATTTAAAAAAGGAGAGGATATTTAATTCGAATTGATGCGTCATTTGTGCACGAAAGCTGCACCGTTAGTCTGCAGCGATGTTTCGATCTGGCGTCAACCACAGCAAGGCGAGTTCAAACAACCCTGCAAATTAATGGCACCGAGAAATAATGACGATTTGTTTCAACTCTCTGACCTTGGAGCAATTGACTAGAAATTCGCCCAGACGAGTTGAAAACATTCAATTCCATTATTGAATTTCAATTTATTTTCCCTATTCTGGTTTACTTTAGCCCGGCTTCCATTACTTTATTTGATACACGCCCATGCATGCACACAGAAGAATAAACGCGCACAAATATATATATATATATATATATATATATATATATATGTCTGTGTGTGTGTGTGTGCAGGTGTAAGTATTGTATATGCACACTCATAGAGAAAAACTAACACATATACACAATTTCAGACATGAAATGAAAAGTGTTAAAAATACATATGTAAGGAAATATAACGTTATACACATTGATGTATAATTTACGCACACATGTATCTCACTCTCCCATTCTTCTTTTCTCTCAGGATATAAATACATGTGTAGATAGATAATAAATTGAATGTGATAGAGAAATAATAAAGACAATGCGATAGATAGATAAATAGGCAAATAGAGATATCAAATTTTATATATATATATATATATATATATATATATATATATAAATATATATATATATAAACTCTCTCTGTCTATAAATGCTCTCTCACCAATACAGCCTTTTAGTATATTCGAAATAAAATAAATAAATCAAATTCGAAAAATATCTATCTATCTATCTATCTATCTATCTATCTATCTATGCCAAGAATATATAGACCGGACATCCTGATGGGTCACATTATATCAGGTATGGCTACGCCCCACTTAAGCTAGCTGAAACACTAACCAAAATTGTAACGTCAATTCTTGGTACAAATTACCGTTGGTATATAAAAATCTATGGTGTTTTTTTAAATAAATTAAAAAAAAAACGTAGACATCAAAAACAATTTTTTTTTAAGTTGGTAAATTCTGACATAATGCTTGCATTAAGGTCATCATCTGCGCCCCACACATAATGATCAAGGGTGTTTCAGTCTGGGGAGTTAGATGGTCAGATGTAAGGGATGATGTGATCTCAGAAATTATCTGACAGCCATGACTGGGTTTTCCTGATTGTGTGTCATGTTGTAGAGTCCTGTTGCCAGTTTCTTCCAGCAGCCACATTCTTGACTCAGAGCAGTACCACCTTCTCACGGCACGATGTGTTAAGTCTGAGGCCCTGTTAGAAGATGAATAAAGGCATAAGATCGCCATCACTAGTAATCATTTTTATCCCCATTAGACTCATCCAACTATTTCCGAATCCTCTGCACTGTTCTCAGATTAACACCCAAACACTCTGAAATGTTCGTATTGGAGCTTTCTAGGCGAATGCCAAGCAGTACAGCAGGTCGTTTCCAAATTTCTAGCTGAGTGAATTGCGTCATGGTGCTCTTTTTCTTACAGACGATGTCCAACCGACTCTAATATATTGTGCTGTCGACAAAATCAAAACGAAACAAAGCGCATACGCGAAATTAAAAATATAAAATGGCGACATTTTACCCATCGTACCCTGTACATAGACGATTCTCTATTAATATATCCACAAAACATAATTTTACCTGATCTTTGCCATTGTAAATAAAAATTGTTTTCAGAAAATGATTTTATAAATTTCGACCGATAGTAATGCAAACTATTCGGTCAGTGAACCGCGACCTTTTTTTTCCTTATGAGGAACGATTAATGTTGCCTTTAAAGCAGAGGCTGTCAGGTGTTTGTTGAGAACAGCGAAATATTTCACCGAGCAGCGTTCAATACATACATACATATATATATATACACACACACACACACATATATATATATATATATATATATATATATATATATATATATATATATATATATATATATATATATATATTTCAAAATTTGTGGACTTAGCGGAATGAGTAGTATTAATTCTCAAAGTGACTTCTTGGTGGCGGTGGTTGGCCTTTGAATTTTAAACAACTAAGAGGGTATGATATAATAGCGTGTGCGTGAGAAATCTATTATTTTTGTTATTTTGATCAATATATCTATATTAAATATATTTAATAATGCTATATATAACTGTTTATAGTATTTATATAATGATCATAACTACGGTTAGTTACTATAGTAGTTTTATAAATAAAAAAAAATAACCTTTCCCATCTAAGAAAAATCAACTTTAACGATGATGAGAGGCTTGTCTTTATTTGATTCGGGGTTATTCTTCAAATAATGACTTAATTTAATAGTTCATTTTTATTTATAGACGAAATAAAAAATATATCAAGCATATCTTGAATAACGTGATTATTTTTGGTTAAATCTTTTAGCATTCCCAATTTATTCTAACGTCAGTTCTGCCATGCAGAAAATCTGTTAGATGAATACTACCAAACTCAAGGCATTAGGGCAGAAATGAAAGTCGTTTCGAATCTATCAACAGACCGTTTATCTTCAGGTGAAAAGAATCCCGCATCGATTGAGATGACATCAACTATTTACCACTTAAAAACCTTAAAGCTAAGATCAAAACACATCTTTTTCATGTCTATACGAATGGGAATTTTCGAAGGCATTACTATGATGTGTGACATCTCTGGGCAGTACCTTTTGAACATAACAAAACCTTAATGGCTAAGCCATCTGGGGAACATGATTTCCTGTAGGTTATCTAATTAGTGACCCTGTGTGCTTATAAAAGCTTCTCGGGATCGTAGGAGGTTCAGAAATAACATCAACGATTGCATTCATTTTAACAATATTTCAAGGTTTGTACGCTTTCAAAGAAGTATAAGGGCACTCTTTAAATATTACTTTTGCGAAATTAGTTTAATAAATTTGAAGAGAATCTACCTATATTTTTAAATGTCCTCATGCTTCAGGATGTAGGTGATCATGCCTCTCGATAGATTGTTTTTACGAACTGAGATAACCTCTCGGGAAAGATAGTGGAGTTTGGCTTCAGTTGTCGGAGATACTGATTTTGAATAGGACTTCTCCGAGGCAGGCTTCCAACCAAGGTTAAAGATCTTAATCTATATTGCTATTTAACTCATTGCTTGGAGGAGGGAGATTCGTGCCTTTTTTCCGTTGACGGTAGTGAGAAATAACCGAAAGAGCAAGGCTTCAATTCGAACCCGGCTCCTCGATTCCACTTTGCGTGCCGATAACGGTTACGCTATCCGACCATTAAAAAACCAACTTATTCGCAATTTTGTATCAGTAAGTACGTGAGTTGTGGTGTCAGAGATAATGGTTCGGAATGAAAAATTAGAAACTCGAGTTCGAATTCCAGTCCGGTTCGTTGTATTCGCTTACGGGCAAATACGCTTGTATGAATGCATTTCTTCTCCCCACCCCTAACTATGGACTGAATAGCAGGACAGACTGGGTCCTATAGTCTTGGTTGGCAACCAGCCTACCTCAGAAAGAAACGGCAAGTGATTGTGGCAAAATCTTCTTCCGAGTCGGTCATGAGTCTAAAGAGACATGATCTCCCAAGTGTTTATCATGTATAACACTTAACTGACTGACTGAAGCTGTATTAATAAATTTATATGGTTTCATGTTGAATAGGTAGGTCAAAAATAAATTGTAGCTGCAATGGCAGGATTTATAATCCGAACCATGTTAAAATCAGAAGAATCGATACAAAAATAAAAAATATAAGCTTTTTTTACTTGAATCATATCTACATGAGAACTGTTTTTTTCTCTCTAAAGTTTTAAATAATTTATTAGGTTGGTGCAAAAATAATGACGTAATAATGTCGTTTTTTGACGTTAAAAAATACGTCAAAAAAGGACATTATTGCGTCATTATTTTTGCACCAACCTAATATTAAATTAGTGATTTTTCAAGATGTGTAATTTTGAGCTTTTTGACAAAGCCGATCTCTCCTATTAAAGACTTGGAAAATCTAATAAGAAAATTCGTTTTATAACAGAGATCCCCGTTAAATCTGTTTAAACTGACATCTAGGAAAAAAAAGAAGAAGAAGAAGAAGAGGAAGAAGTATGTTTGTTTTTGTTTTCTATGCAAAGAATTTAATAATCTTCCAGTGCACAAATCGCCTGCCAAAATAATTATTTTGAATTCAATGTGATTTCTTTCAAATCCTTGATTCTATTGGAGGCATTACTCTCTATACCGTCTGACTTAGCATCCCCAAACTTTCATCTCTTTGGTGCAATAAACGTGATACTGAGAGGTGATGGTAATGAAGAAATGAAAATTGTTGTAAGCAATTGGCTCTACCACTAGCCAGCTGAGTGTTACGAAGCTGCGTTATATACCCTCATTCGTAAGTGGAAAGAGGTGGTTACTATATTCAGTAGGGATGTGTGCCTGTGATGTATAACTATATCTAGATCACCTGTCTATATTTTTGAGATAAGCTATTTACACTATTTACATTGTTCAGACCGTTGTCCTCATCTTTATTGTCATATTCACTACGTTTCTGCGGTTGTAGTTTCCGGCCTTCTTCAGGTGATATCTGTTGGAATTTCGAACCGAACACTTTGTTTAGTCCACGTACCATGCCTTTGGATGGCTCAGTTTTAGTTAATACGCCTTGAAACCTCTCCAAGTTGTTTATTGTATCTGCTGAGGTCAGGGATTGAACTTAAAATTCTTTGGATCAAATCACATTAACTGACCAACGTTTTTATACACTGGACCATGTGTGGTACGTGGAATTTGAGCAGTCTACCCCGTGGACTAAATAAATGGTTCTGTTCAAAATTCAAATAAATTACCTGAAGAAGGCCGGAGCGTACAACGGCCGAAAAGTCGTGAATATGACAATACATAATGAAGACAACAGCCTGAATAATGTAAATAATTTAGACTATATCTTTATGTGCGATCTGTTTGATTGTATTCCTTATTTTTGATATAATAAAAAAAAATTGCATTACTCTGAGACTCCACCCTCGGAGAGAAGAGCGTAGGTTCGAGGAGAGAGACTCGGGGGACGCCAGTATTGACCTCAAGTGCCTCAGAGGATTGGTCATTGATAATTAATTATCTAGCGCATGCGTCATTTCCTCTTATGTTTTTCGTAGTTTATACAACGATAGCATGAACGTATTGATCCATCATTTCTACTTGTGTTTTACATATACTATGTTGGCGAGAAAGTCCTGACTCACTCGGGAAGTGGGAAAAAATACAAATCTTGATTTATCTCTGGTGGAATTACCAAGAAGTACTGCATTTCGAGCTCGTTTCACACGGTCGCGCCATCAACGCTAAACTATTGCCAACAGCTAGACTGTGTACGAGAAAATAAAGAAAGTTTGTCCTGCTTTGGTCAATCGAAGTCGGGGTTTGTTTCAGAAAGAAAATTTGAGGTCACACACTGCCAGGTCGATAAGGACAAATCCAAAGAGATGGATGATGTTAAGATTCTTCCACATCCACCATTCAGTGTCGATGCTACTCGGGGTGACTATAGCCTGTTCCGCTCAATGACACACTTCCTACTTTTGATGAAGTAAAGGAAGCTTGTTTACAGTTTTGGATGGATGGTGTTAAGATTCTTCTACATCCACCATTCAGTGCCGATGCTGCTCCGGGTGACTATAGCCAGGTCCGCTCAGACACACTTCCTTCGTGACCAGCGATTCAATACTTTTGATGAAGCGGAGGAAGCTTGTTTACAGTTTTGGATGGATGGTGTTAAGATTCTTCTACATCCACCATTCAGTGCCGATGCAGCTTCGGGTGACTATAACCTGGTCCGCTCAATGACACACCTCTTACGCGACCAGCGATTCAAAACTTTTGATGAAGTAAAGGAAGCTTGTTCACAGTTTTGGATTCAAAGACAGCGAACCGGAATCTTGGACAGATTCAGATGCTGGCTGATCGCTTTCAGAACATCGCCGAGAATGATGAACTTTATTTTGAAGAATAAATGTTGGTGTTGCTGCATAAGATTTCATTGTTTTATTTCCGCTTCCTAAATAAGTTAGGACTTTTTGTCCAAATTAATATGTACCTCCGATTTTCTAGTATATTCGATTCCAGAATTTTCTCGGATTTGCTGGACTAGAAAAAAAAAATCACAATTTAAATAATACACGTCTGATACACCCATCCTGTATTTCTTTTATCTAAAAGAGTATCACCTGCGATATTAAACTATTCGTTGACGTTAAAATGGTGGCGGACCTGTAGAAAATTAGTGACAACCTCTCCAAGAAGGGAATTAATTTTTCAAAAGATCAGGAGTTAAGATATTTAAACATTTAATCACAAAAGGAAAAACGCATTTCTTATAAGGTAATCATTGATTTGTGTAAATTTGTTGAAAATGTCAATAGTACAACGTGACTAGAATTCTTTGGACTTCGATAAAAACGAAATCCATTCTTAATGGCTTTCGAAATCTCAAGAGAAATTTGACTCATGTTTCTTATATTGTATTTTTGAGGCAAGATGCAGTAATGGATAGCGAGTCGGACTGAGGAATAGGAGAGCCGAGTTCAAATTCAAGTCGAATCCATTACATTCACTTACATGCTAATAATCTTGGAAAAGGTACGAATCACTTTCTTCTCCCCCCCCCCAGCTATGGGTAAATAGCAGGACAGACCGGGTTCTATAGCCTTGGATTGCAACTGGTCTACTGCAAAAAGAAATGGCAACCTGCTGCAGAGTAAAAATCTGCCTCGTCAGTCATGTATCGAAAGATACATGATCGCCTACGCGTGTATCACGCATGGCACATATATGACTAACTGATGGGGCTACGATAAACCTCTGGAATATGTTTGTTGATTGATGTAAACAGCGTTGAATTTTTAGAGAAAATTGAAACCAAAAGTACACTTATACGTAGTTTCCGAAAGCGACAGTGTGCATCTCTAGGGCACGTAATGAGGAGAGAAGACTTTGAAAATTTAACACTCACGGCATATTGAAGAGGAGAATGACCGAGAAAAGCAGTGAGTAACCTACCTAACAAGGTTGTGTAAATGGTTGTCAGAAAAGGGATGTAAAAGATAAGAAAGAGATAATTATTGCTAAGGGTGGAAAGAGACAGAAAGTTGTGGAGAACAATGATCGCCCACGTCATGCAAAATAGCGACAGATGTCACTGCACTAATAAATCAGCTTATTTTTATTAATGTTGTGCCTATGTCGAGTTTCTACCTAGTTCGAATTGCAGTTGAGTTCGCTAGATTCACTTCCGCACAAATACCCTTGGGAAATGTATGAATTCCATCCCCAGCTATGGGTTGAATAGCAGAACAGGCTGGATTCTTGTTATGGCAATTTACCCACGCACGCATGAACTCTTCCAGCTATAAATAGGAGAAGGAACTACCTTTTAGAGAGGGAAATTTCCAGCAGTCAGCTCTGACAGTCAGACCGAACATTCTTGCTGTAACACTCTCGTTTGTATATGTTTGTATTACTGTTTCTGTTAATATATTTGTTTAAATCAATTCCACTCTTTGTGTCTTTATTTCTGGCCCTAACAAGGCCACAACAAGTTCGTACCTTGTTCGAATTCCAGTTGCGTTCGTTGGATTCATTTACGCATTACCCTTGGGTAATGTATGAATTCCATCTCTTCTCCCCCAGCTATGGGTTGAATAGCAGGATAGGCTGAATTCCTTAGCCTTAGTTGGCAACCAATGTACCACAGAAAGAAATGGCAACCTACTGCAGGAAAAATATGCCTCGTCAGTCATGTATCGAATGATACATGATCGCCTAAGCGTGTACAACGAATATGCACATAACTCACTGATAGTTAACATCTTTACACAAGGCTGTTTTTTTGCGAGCACTTCTGAATTACGTTTTTATTCCTACTTTTTCCTCTTCAACGATTCTTTTACTTGTTTATTTTCTTTTATTTTTTTCATTCTACAAAATTTAAATGCCAATTCTTTAGAAACTTGACGACCCATAATTCATTTTCTCCTTTCTCTTTCTTTTCGTTTATTTTTTCTCATTTGGTAATATTTAACCGTTTCCCTATAAGGAAACATTCGACACTAATTAACTGTACAGCCAGTTTTACCGACGATTGAAAGTAATAGATATTTGTATGAAAACAGGTAAGACGATAAACGACATTCGACAGCAAGGCTTCCGATCAGGGTTTTTTTTTTAATTGCTAGTGTTCCCAGGTTCGCCCTGACCCGGGGTGGTAGCACATGTTAGGGTCCCAGTTATGGGCAAACAGTTGACCCCCAAACTGGGCCCAAAACACTATGAAAGTGTGAAAATGTGTTGTAATACCAGCAATACATTTTTGGAAAAAAATATTACCAGCAATACATTTTTGAAGAAAATATTATTACCAGAAATACATTTCTTGAAAAAATATTACCAGCATTACATTTATGGAAAAAAATATTACCAGCAATACATTTTAAAAGAATATTAACAGAAATACATTTATTGAAAAAATTACCAGAAATAAAAATTTTATCGACATTAAATAAGCCATTGATGTTGATATGGGATAAAACAAACCAAAACGTTTAATACAAGTTTTCATAAAAAAATCTTTTCACAAGTCTACTAAAAGTTATCGCTCTTTCCGGTATTGATGGGGGATTTCTCTCCTTGCCTTTTGTTTGAGATTGTATGAAACGTCAACATCTTTATCAAGTCATTATTTTCTATTCGAGTTATATGGGCCAACCATTTTAGTTGTTGCTGTTGTTGAAAGTCCTTAACCGATGTGGTTTCTGTTGTTTGGCACTATTCTTTGTAATTCTGTAGCATATTACACGAGGTTCGAAAACGGATGGTCCTCCCCTAGACCAACATACGTCAACCGATCGAAGCCATTTTTAAGTATCGATCTGAGAAAGCGCTTGTATACAGCTGAGTTTATATATTTCTAAAGGAGTTTGACGCAATATAAAATTTGGCATCCATATCAAAATCTTGATCTGACTAGGCGGTTTAAGAAAATGACTTGAATTTTCATGTTAAAAACAACTTGACGTGTTGTGAGAAACTACTCTCAATCGCAATTTTTTTCCTATATTCAATTTCCTCGGCTTCTATACTAAATTTATGCAATGAATCTGGGTATTTGGAGTGTTAATGAAAACGATAAGGGAATATGGTGTAGGCTGGCGTATACCTGTGACTGGTATGTGTTACATGTAGCGAGAACTATTTATTATTGGTTGGTATATTTTGTTAAAAGAATGAGCGTTGATTTTCCACATAGTCTACTCGTTCATTATGCAAAAAAAAAAAAAAAAAAAAAAAAACGCTTTTACTATTAGTTTGGTGCAAAAATAATAACGTAATAATGTCGTTTTTTGACGTATTTTTACGTCAAAAAACGACATTGTTACGTCATTATTTTTGCACCAACCTAATAGTTATTTCTTATAGGGATTTCAAGAAGTGCCGGAGAAAGAAGCGTTGTAATGTGAGAGTGGAAGAAAAACAAAAGACTTACTAAGTTCATATTTGTAATTTTTATGACGGATTCATGTTACATGAATCTGTCATAAAAATTACAAATATGGACTTAGTAAGTCTTTCATTATGATTACAGATCATGCTTTCTCTTATTGAAAAGGTTTATCTGGAGACTTATTTCTTGGAAAACTTTGTAGAGGATGCTAATTTTTTTTTTTTTTTTTTTTTTCAAGAATATTCTTATCGCAGGTATCAATAAATTTCTCTTCTTTCTTTCTTCCACTATTTGTTAGTTTCAATTCATCACCACCATCAATATTAACATCACCATCATCACCTATGTTTTTTTCATATGGTTTATTCCCTTCCCTCATTTCTTCTTTACATCTCAATCTAATGGCGATTTCTTATCGTCTGTTTTATTCATTTCTGCTTCGGTCCTTCTTTTTTGGACTAATTCTCTTTCACTCTCTTTTGTTTTTTCTCACACTACAACGCTTCTTCCTCTGGTACTTATTCTTGAAACACCTATAACAAATTACTAGTAAAAGCGTTTTTTTTTGTTTTTTTTTTTTTTGTTTTTTTCTTGTATAATGAACGGGGTAGACAGCGTGGAAAACCAACGCTCATTCTTTTAACAAAATACACCAACCAATAATAAATAGTTCTCGCTATATGTAACACATACCAGTCACAGGTATACGCCAGCCTACACCATATTCCCTTATCATTTTCATTCTGCTGGCGGCCATTTCTAATCGAAAAGATCAATAAAAAAAAAAAAAACGCCGGGCAAGTAAAATAAATTTTGGAATTAAATAAACCTTCGGCGTTTGGCTTTTATATGCAAAACTCGATTTAAAAAAAATGTCTCTTCCCGTTCCTTGTTTGTTCTAACTTCGAGTTATCGCAAGAAATCTTGAGAATATTTTTACTAGTGTTCAACAGCTTCGGTGCTGCAAGGCTTTGTTGTTGCTCCAGGGCGTAGGAATACATTATCCCAGATTTAATAAGGAAAAAGTACACCAACTAATGAAAAATACCGAACGCAAACGTTTACATGTTCTAATATTTTCTATTATTTTTTTTTCTTTTGATGACAATTATGTAAGCATGTGTCTACTACGTGTATCGCTAGTTTTTTTTTTCCTACCACTTGCAAAAACGCTTGCAGAAAATACATTTTTTGAAAAAATAAACTTGATTTTAATCACTATTTTTTTAAATATTGCATATTTTAAAACCCCCTCCAATCCAAAAATGAATATAAAAGTTAAATTAAAAGATTTGGAAAGTTAAAGACTGATAATAATGTTTTTTTGAAATGTCATGTCTCTTCAGTAGACAGACGTTCACGGCTCTCCACAGATTCCTTTTCTTTATTTTCTATGAATTATTATGATTTCTTTTTAAAGATAGTTGTGCGTTTTCTCGTTGCTTGGCCACTGTTTTGAATTCAAAGTTGTCCTTATCGTCGATTGGTTGTCATATACAGTGTAACCCGGATATAAGACAGTTGTCGAGACCGGATAAGAAGTCTCTTATATCAGTGTTTCTCTTATATCCGGGTTACACTGTATATTCTAGTTATTTACATGAAATATGGCACAAGCCCAAGAGGGAATGAAGAACGATGGTCTTCATCTGTTCTACATTTAACTTAGCTAACCTCAATCACAGAGTTAAGCATATAACTTTCTTTACAATAAGGTAATACATTCTTACCTACCATTCTTACTATTGGGTTGGTGCATAATTATCAGGCGGTTTTTAAACAATATTTATTATGAAAAAAGAAACATAATAATTCAACAATAACATTTTAAATGATTATTTCGGAGCCTATGATTATCGGCACGGATTTTATAACATGAAAATAAAATATTTTTATTTAAAATAAGTAAACAAAACAGCAATTTTTATTAGCAAATAACTCGCCTACAAAAACGCTTGATAATTATGCACCAATCAAAAACAATCATCATAATACTACAATTTCTCTATGAAGTCGCCCTATGAAGAGTTTATCTGTGGGGTCGGGAAATAAAGACTTTAAAAATTTAACGCCAATGAGTATTTACAATAATCAAAAAAAAAAGTATCTAAAAACTAAATACTGTTAATAATAAAATACCTCCCCAAATCTTAAATTGTGACAAAAATCTGTTATCCACAGCGAAATTAATGCGGGATTAGAAAATTGAATCGATCACGCTAAAAATACACTCATTCAAACACGCTTTCATTCAGATAGAGTGTAAGCCGGATATAAGAGAAACCCGGATATAAGATAGGTTTTCTTTGGTCCCAAATTAGAGTCATACTTACCTAAACAAAATAGACAAAACCCGTATATAAGAGAAACCCGGATATAAGATACTTCTTATCCGGTCCCGACAACTCTCTTATATCCGGGTTACACTGTACAACAAAAAATGTAAAACCCTCGAAATACAAAAATTGGCCCGGCATCTACTAGAGAACCGACATCTCTGTCACCTAACGGTGAAGGAGATAGGGAATTAACTTAAAGAAAATGTAGACAAAAATAAAAGAGAGCGATTAACATACGTCATTCGGGCGAAGTTCACTTCAAAGGAATAAACTGAAGAACAAACAAGTTCTACTCTATTTGAAACTGAGTTGTCAATATTCAGTCCAGAGCTACCCCCAGTCACGATGAATGGATGTCCTCTCGGAGAGAGCATCTTGCCTTGAGAGACTATTGGGCCTTAAACTCACACCTGACCTCAAGTGGAACTCGTATATACGAGCCATCGCTAAGGATACAGGTAAAAATGGTCGGCTCCCGGCACCGCTCCAGTAAGTACCTGATTCCAGGTGCTATCCTCTACCTTTACAAGCGTCAGATCGGGTCAAAAATACTGTTTTTATATTGGGGCGGGAGCTACGCAAAACGCACTTCCCAACCTCCATAGAGTCCAAAAGCTTCTCCCAGTCCTTGTTAGTAACAAATTATTATCCGTTCTCCAACTTATTCTCTCACAGGTGGATATGGCGAGCCTCTCTCAACAGGAGATGGCGACTGACTGGACTTTTGAAGATTGTAGTTTGCAAGGAAACAAAAGCTCGTGAGTTACACAGGCGAGAAATGCGAGAAAAATTAGATTTGATTTGTTTGTCTAACAGCATATCAACACCTTATGTGCCATTTTATGCCACCATTTAATTTTGTTTTGAGTCTTGAAGTAATATAAAATATAATCTATGTTATACTGTTTTCACAGTTGAATACATGGTAGATGTGACTCAGCTTATATACATGTTTGCGTGGACATTATTACTAGCGGCGGTGATATGTGTTTTATGTTGTAGTTTTGTTGACGTTATATTTTGGAATAGAATTTGATTCTTTTAAGAAATTGTAGGATGAATTAATATCATGAAAGAGTTCTTTCATGTTGGTTGGTTGATTTTGTTTAGTGGCATATAAATCTATATGGGTTATTTAATGCCGAATCTAAATATTTAGCACACAATTTTATGACTTGAACTAAATATATATTGAATGCTATTGTATACCTTCAACTACAGATAAAATTTATTTTTGGTAATACTACTATTAAATTATATTGGTGATAATCTTACTATAAGTAAGAATTGTTGGTATGTTTTTATATGAAAATTTATTCCCAGTAATTTTGCTTTAAAAATGTATTTTTATACTTTCATAATGTTTGTTTTTGTTTGGAATTTCATTATTTGCTCGTAGCTGAAGACCTTAAGAGGTGTATTCCAGCTCCTCAAAACCGATAATCTCCCGACCAGAGGCTTTAATACTGGATATATTCTATCGTCATACATACGACTGACGCTTAAATTCATACAGTCAAGGAAATATCAGTGGTAACTGTTCTAGCGAAACAGGGTTTCTAACCATTACATATCACTTCAAAGTTCAAGGAAGTCGGGTGAAGGATGGCAAAACAGACATGTTATTAAAAGCTACAAGAGATAGGAAGTTGCGGAGACTCATGTTCACCGACGTCATTAAAGGACACAGGAAAAGATGATACTTGTAATTGTGTATTAACGCATGGAATTTCGATGCCTGGTATTATAATACTTTTGAAATTCCAGTGCCACAAGTTGGGAGTTGTACTGAAGCGACCCGTGAGGCCTCGTAGCATACGAAATAATTTAACACGTTCTTCCGTCTATGGTTCTAGTGTTGTTGTTTTTTTTATTATTAAATATAAATCATTTTTCATCTGAAAAAAAAGATGTATTCTCTTTTTTCAATGTGTTTTATGTATTTCGAAAAAGAAACTATATCTGGAACCTGCAAAAAAATATTAATAAGTTTTATTTATTTTTCATGAGTGAAGAACTTAATTCGCTTAAATAGGGTTTCATTTCAAAGAAACTTCTAAGTGGGATAATAGTCATCCATTAACAATAATTTTAATTGGGAAGTAGGTACAACAATTACTCACAATTTTTAAACGCCAATTATTTCACATGCTCGCAATTCTATTAGGTTGGTGCAAAAATAATTTCGTTTTCTAACATATGTTACTATGTGAGAAAACGAAATTATTTTTGCACCAACCTAATAGTTGCCATATTCTAACGTTGCTTCATATTCTATTGTTGCGGCAACTGTTTTACTCTTCCTAGGAGAGTAATGGTCCATGATATTGATAAAAGGAGGCGATATTTCTTTCTAAGAAAATAACGCATTCTACAGTTTACATTAATTTTGTGATAAATTATCGTCTTTCTTTTAACTCGTAAATTTATGGCCTCGGTTTAAGCAGACGACTACTTTTTTTTTGTCCATATATCTTAAGAGTGACAGAATTAATTTCAACTCGGAACCTCAAAAGGATAATTTGCAGTTCAAGCCACGCACTCAGTTTCTAAGAAAAGTCTCCATTTAGGTGTAAATGTACATGTTTAATTCGAAAATAACAAAGACATTTTGATAGAATCTACCGTTTTGGAGTTATCGACAATAAAAGTTTGGACTCATTCGTGACGCGGTGGGTGAACTTGAAATTAATTCTGAACTTCTATCTTAAGTATATGTATGTAATTAAGCAGTGAAAATTTCAACTGAAATATGTTAGAAATTTTTCCAAGTTTTCACCTCAATTGCCGAGAATACGGACTTGAAGTAAAATTGTTACTATATATAGAAAGAAGAATACGCCAATTTAACCTATGTCCAACTGATGTAAATTTAAACTAGTGCCTTCTTTTCTTCTATATATCTAAAATGTAATTATAAACTAAATAATAATTATAAATTACTAAATAATAATCACAAAATACTGCAAATATTCGAGGAAATATGGTCGAAATTTTCTAGGTTTCTTCTGAGATCAACAAAAGTCGTGTTTAGACGCAAATGCTCGCATTATACGGAAAATGTTTGACGTCAATTTAGAAGCATATCCGCCTGACGTCTGTCAAAACTGAAACCTATGTCAAATATAATTATAAACCATGCTATTTTAAAGCGAAACTTTCGCTGAAATACTGAGAAGTTTTCGATTTAATATATTATGTCCGAAATTTTCCAGATTTTCTTCAGAAATCAGGAAAATAGCAACATTCATCAAAATGTCCAAATGAACGCAAAAAAAAAATGCTGGCATGGGTTAATGGAAAAATAAAATGTCAGTTGAAATGAAATAAGACTAGATTGGATGAAACAAACTTCGATATTTTGATTTGATGGAATATGCTCCTTTATTTTTTTTATATGGGAAATTGAAAGAAAATAGAACAGAATGCAGAAGCAGGGGCGATTTATTTGAGGGTTATCGGCACGTAATCCTCGTTACGAAGAGCAAATTTATAATTCATAGTGTCAAGTTGCCAACATCCTAATTGAGGAGATTGACATAATAAAATAAAATAAAATAAACAAACACCTTTTCCGATTATGATAGCCGAATCATTTTATTCAATTTAACGATCTAAACTAAACTGCCAAAAAAAAAAAAGAGAGGCAGGTACCTAATAACTTGCAGCGCTTCCTTTCACCTGAAAAATAGCAATTACGCGACCTGGAAGTGGATCAAAAAGGTTCTGGTTTCGTTGAGTCGCAATATTTATACACGCACATTCTAGGGCTTGTCTCAACTGAGCCGTGTCTGTGTTATAATGCTCGTACAAGCTCGTAGATCAGTAGAATAATATCCCAAGGAAAACACTGGAACAAGAATGTAGTGACGAAACTCTTTAATCACATGGATTAATAATACAATAATGGTGAAAACTGTAGTTAATTCGGCGATACGTGCAACAAAATTTGCAACTCCCGTTCCTATGAGCGGACATTTCACTCATAATAAATGGAATGGTCTATATTCAATAATATAGGCCGATCGACTTTTTACACAGTTGGTTAGGTGTATCCACAATAAATTTAGTGCTCGATGGGGTCTAAATCTGTTGGACGCATGTCTGAGTAGGTTAGCTTATGTAGGTTAGCTGTATGTTTTCTAACTAGATTCTCAACATCCTGGAACGATAGGGGGTTGTGTACACTCGCTGAAACAAGCCATCACTACCGGGAACAGAAGGAAGATAAAGTAGTGCAAATATCCCATTAGAAGATCTTCATACAAACGGTGTTTCATACGGTCCACGTGCCATAGCAGCTAGCTGTCATAGCTACACTACCTCCTCACCTTTTACGTAAAATATGCGTGATTCAGCTGAAACCATTTCTACAATGTGCGAAATTGTTTACTGTACTGCTATCAAAAATAATTTTCGCACTTCTGCACGGATTTATGGCAGATCGGCGACAAAAGGACTGCGGAGTGTCAAATTTTGTTTAAAGCTACAAAAACAGGAAGTTGTGGAGAGCCATCATCAGCCATCCGCTGAACGTTCATGGTATATGATAAAAGAAAAGAGTATTTTTCAGATCTATCTTCGTTTTAACCTTTGCTGTAACCATTAAGAAAATATTCTTCTTACGTAAGATGAGGCAAATTACTTGTTTGTTTTTTTTTTGCTGATGCTCGGAAATTAGTATTTGAGAGAAAAAGTGTTGAGACAGTTTAAAATGGCAGATGTTCATCGCAGACTGCTTGACAGTCAGGAATCCGTTAGTCTTATGCAGAAAAAGATAAGTGGATTAAGCTTTTCCATTACCTTAAAGAACACTGTGTGGAATCAATCGAATCCGAATGTTAAGATCTTTGAACCCAAAGCGTTAAATATTTGAAAAAGTATTCATTACTTCCAATTTACTGGGTGGTATGATCAATAAAGGGACGGTCACTTAACGTTAAAAGGGTTTAATGTGTTGATGATGAGAGTAATGTCAGAAAACTTCTTTTAGCGAGATGTCACTATCAAGGAAGAAGTTCCTTTAATTTTAAACAGTGTATTAAGGCTTGTGATCATCACGCTCTCGAGATGCTTAACGCTAAGGAAATAAGAGAGCCTTTTGTAAAAGAACAACGTAATCAATATTAAACTATTGATGATCGAACGAATAAACAGAGGTTGCAGAAACTGATTTCCAGATTTATTTTTTTTTTTTTGCCTGTCAATAAAGGCATACAGACCCTCAAAACTAACGGCTAAAAACGAACAAAAACCAATTATTTTGTTTTATTTAGCTGTCTGAAACTCAATAAGGATAGATATTGATTAGTGGCATGTTAGACATTTTATAACGAATGAACAACATCTAATCACCGTACTGTCAAAATACCAAAGCGTCATCTGAAATCTTACACTCACTCTCTCTCTCTATATATATATTTTTATGTTTATACATTCTTTTTTTATAGATACAAATATTTAAGTAAATGCTCTGTTTATAATAAAACAGTATTAAACAACTTTTACCGGCCTGAATGTCCGAGAAAAGGAATTGAACCTGTATCCTATACGGAACCGTCATATAGCCTGACGTGCTTTTACCGATTTCGACACAGAGGAGCGTTTCGGTTAGCAAGGTCGATTTTACTGTTTTTAAACTACAATCTTCCATGATTATCTCACGTACATTCATGTCATGTCTTAAAATAATTGTTGGACTTTGTCCATTTCATAATGGGTGACGTCATTTGTTTACATTTGGATACGCATCGAACAAATATGAATTTCAAATATTCATTGACTCATTCTCATGCTTGAGAACTGAAACAATGCGTCATGAAATCGGTTCATTCTTTTTTAATAACCCTGTATATTTGAGCAACGCATGTATAATTTATAAAAAGTATCGTTACACATGAAAGTTTTATTTAATAGTTATTTAATTGTTATATCTGCTGTTCAAAATATACTTCTTTTTCAAAGCACATTTCAATTCCCTGCCTGCATGATTCATTAACATATCGGAGAGTTTCCTCTGTCATTTTACTGCATTCATATTTAATTCTTTAAGTTCCTCAATATTTCTTTTGTTATTTCAGCCATCTTACTTCGTCAAAATATGAAAATATCAAAGAAAATAAGATATTTAAAATATGATGAATTAATTAACCTCTATGAAGCGCGACTTTTTATTAACAATATTTGTCTCTGTGGTGAGAAACAAAAACCACCAGTCAACAAATTTCCAGAGAGACCATTGAAAGTAGAAGACAAAGCCCTGAACTATGTAAAGTCTTTCACCTATCTTGGTAGCAAAGTCGATTACAGTGGAATTTTAGATGATGAAATCATACATCGGATTGCTAAGGCTACCAGTGCTTTCGGCAAACTTCGCCATCGCTTGTGAAATGAGTGGAGTATTCCAGAAGATACAAAAATTCGGGTTTACAGAGCTGTTGTACTTGCCATTCTTTTGTATCGTGGTCTCCATACAGGTACCATATACGCCAGCTGGATGTTTTCCATAAAAGCTGTCTGCGTGCAATCTGTGGAGTTAAGCTTCAAGATAGGACATCTAACGTAGACAGGTGTAATATTGGAGGAATCGAGATTTTTCTCATACAGTTTCAGTTCCGGTGGACTGGTCATATCTTGAGAATGTCTGATGACAGGATACCAAATATCCTAATGTAGAGCCAGTTAGATCAGGGTTACAGGAATGTAGGACGCCCATGGCTATAATACAAAGACAAGCTGAAAAGCAACGTGTCAGCTGTCAATATACCACATATCAACCTCGAGCGCTTAGACTTGGAGCGGGTAAACTGGAGATCAACGTGTTTTAGTGGATGCAGCAGTTTTCAGTTCTTGTCTGAATCATCTTCACGAAGCGAGAGCAATATCTAAAATGTCAGCCAATCTAAAAGTGATTTCATCTCGCAATCCTTAATCTTGCTCCATATGCGGCCTACTTTGTAAATCACAAGCGAGTCTTAAGTGCTATAAAATTTCCTAACTGAACCAACTAGGATGTCAGATCCTGTATATATATATATATATATATATATATATATATATATATATATATATATATGTAAGCAAATATATGGATATAGATCCGACAGTATGAAGAAAAATATACGGAAAAAACAAACAAAAATCCTTATATGCAATTATGCTGTTTTAATGTTAATATAATGTCAACGGAAAGCTGATCATATAAAACTTTCAGTTATCTGTTTGGATAAGTCTTGTTCTTATGTCCATCGTCTTTGTCATGTTGAATTGATAATGTTAATTATATTTTATGAATATGTCCTGAAGATGGTTTATTAGACCGAAACGTCCGACGTTGACATTATATTAACATTAAAACAGCATAATTGCATATAAGGATTTTTGTTTGTTTTTTCCGTATATTTCTCTTCATATATATATATATATATATATATATATATATATATATATATATATATATATATATATATAGGATGTATCAAAAATACATTTACAAATTTGTGGCAAGTTCTTCACACCAAAATTAAACCAAAAGTCCATATAAACATATATCCTTTCTTTTTGAGTTATTAAGTTTAAAGAAATTTTACGGTAGATGGGGCGGTGTTGCCATGTAGACTAGGTTACATTTGTCATTCTTGGACATTTGTGGCCAGTCTGTCTTCATCGCTTAACGTGTGTAGTAGTGACTAAACTGAGAAGTATTCCATTTAACAATGGCAGTTTATTCATATCGTGAGCAGGCAGATATGATTTTTACATAAGATCTGTGCGAATGGCGATGGACGCGATATTGCACGGCTGAATCAGATGCCGTTTCCAGACTGAAGGCAGCCGAGTCATCCAACATATGCTGCTATTTATCGTCGTGTTACTGAGACAGGATCCGTGATCATACTTGGACAAAAGTTCATATGGACATTTTACCTTATTTTAGTGTCAGGAAACCAACCACAATGTCTTTCAAAGTATTTTTAATGCACCATATATATATATATATATATATATATATATATATATATATATATATATATATAAAAGAGCCGTTAGGTTAATAATCCGATGTTCTTTAGTTATTTTTTGTTTTATTTTTAAAAACCAGTGTTCAATAAATAAGTAGAGCCTATATTATAATTATTTTTTAAAAATATAATTCCATCGCTACTTAAGAGTTCTCATGTTTCAAAAAACAGAAACTAAAAACTTCAATTTAATTATAGAAATTAAATTAAAGTACCTACTTGTGTTTCATCCTCAAGCGAATTTTGGAATAACAAATTTTGAAATTGATGGAGCTCTATAAGCATATACTTTCATAATATTAATTTCTTAGAAACAGAGAAAAACAATCATTTTAATAAGGGGTGATAGGGTTTACATTTTCCATGACAACTATTGTATCAACATATTAGTTACTTTCGAAAAGATGTTAAGTCAAGCTAGGGTTGGGGTGCCTATTTTCAAACGAATTATGACATCGTTCAACGCATATGTAGCGAAGGAATCATATTTTTTTTAAATATTATATATATATATATATATATATATATATATATATATATATATATATATATATATGTTGATGCATGTTTCATTAAATAATATAGACAAATTTTGAACGACTGATGCGGGGAATTTTAAATTTATTAATTTTTAATTTATTTTATTTTTTTAATCTCTTTTTCTTCTTTGACCAGAGTAGCATATCATATGTCAAAATTGGGGCCAGTCTCGTTACAGTGGGCAACCGACGCATTTGATGTATTATTTTGTAAAATATCCCTTTTGTGTTCATATAATCTTTTATTTAGATTCTTTGAGGTTACTACAGCTAAAATGTATACACAGTGCCTTCTTCGCAAGGCTATCTATAGTACATTTTCTCCCTGCCTCTTACAACATTTCACCATTCCTCGCAGAAATTCTATTCTCATTGTGTAGGATTTCTACAAACAAAATTGATGGAAAGAAAAAGAATCTAAATGAAATCGGCCAGATTAAAAATAAATTTAAATTTAAAATTTCTAGCACTCCGCGTTCGTGCGCATCTGAAGTCGCGTCAACATAACGAATTTGCGAACATTTTCCAGAACTAAGAAAATTTCCTAAGAATTATATATGTGATTTTCGAATTGGCGTGACTGAAATTTACCGGGCACACCGACGTAGAGGAAAACAACGGCTAGAAAAAAACAGTTAACTAAATGGAATTAATAAAAACGTAGAATGTTTATAATTACGGTGCTGAAGATCAAATTAAAAAGAAAGAATAAAGACTAATAATTTAAATCATAAAATCACGCTTTTTACTTTAGTGTAGATATGTTCACCTATCGTCCGGTTCACACTCCTCCTGGTTTTTTGAAAAGGTGTAGGAGTTTATCCCTTGTCTCCTGTTTAGGATTGGGTTTCCGGTTCCTTCTAAAGTCTACTTCAACTTTATACTTATAATATCACCGCCTAAACTCTGAACCTTTATTTAATATTGATTTACTTTTTTTTTTTCTTTTCTCAATTCGAGTATATAGGTTCGTCTATCAGCCGGTTGACATTCCCTCTCTGGTCTTTTGAAGAAGCGTAGATATTTTTCTTTTGTTTCCTGATTAGGATTGGGTTTCCGGTTAAAACTAAAGTCTTTTCCTTATGTAATCCTCTAGCTCGAGTGGCTCTTTGCCTTTTACAGGGAAAATTATCATTGTAAAGATCCGTCTTCAATGAGCAATTATAACCTAATTATGATTAACGGTAAGTAAAGTGGTCAAAATCTTTCACTTCCGGTGATCCGATTGTTCAATAAGGCCTGTAGTATATTTATCAGAATATTGTGAGGAGATTGTAGCGCTGTTTTAATCAATTAGGCTTATTCCGTTTAGTTAAACAGTTTTATTCAAATCGTTGGGCCGTGTGCCCTGGCATAAAGCGACTTGAATATAATCTGAACGGTAAACAAATATGAAGAAACAATTTCAATTGATTAATAACCAAACCGAGTTTGCGACTAACTGACGAAAATTAACAGAAATCCCCTGCTGCTCTCAGCAACTAATTTAATTCCAAACATTAAATATTTTGTTAAATTAAAACAGGCGTGAAAGTAATGGAATTAATGCTAATTTTGTTTTATATTAAACTAAGAAATTATAGAAAACAGCTAAATATGATTTATATAAACCCATTTTCAATTCGTAAACAATAAAGCACAAATATGCCTAGTTGCATACAGATGAAACATGGTGTGGAGAATATTCCTTATTGAAAATGCAATCTGGTAAGCTTCTCTCAATATTGAATTTTTCTGAATCATTCATTTCTGGCAATCATTAATTACCAACTTCTTTCAAAGATCAATGGCTATCAACGGCTATGAGTGAGTGAAGCCTGGGGCTTTTGGCAAAAAATTATCCTTCTTTGAGCATGGCGCTCCAGATTCAAAAACAAAAATTTATCAATGATATAAGACGTTGTCTTTCTACAATATCTTAAAAGGTTACGATGGAAAATCATGTCAATAATAGAAAGAGTGATAACAGCTAATCAACTTGAAAAATCTATTTTTCTGAAAAAAGAATTGTTTTAAGAGAAAGATTTTATAAATTTAAACAGAAAGCAGTTCTGGCTGCTCGGTAAATAACGCCAAATGTCTTCTTGGAGGGAAACGTTTAATATTACCATTACCATTTGCTCAGAATTATTTTGTCATTTCAAAATGGCGTACAAATGTAAAGTTGTATTTCAGCCATGATACTGATTAAAAACAAAACGAGACAGTGATTAGCAAAACAAAATTTTAAAAGTTCTCTGCTGCTCTCAGTAAAGAATTTAACTTAAAATATTTAAAGTTTGATAGTAATTAAACAGACTCAAGATTATCATTAAAGTAATTAATACACATTTTGTGTCTCTTACATTTATTAATTTATAAGTTATATTAAAATGCTAAATATATTTGTGTAAATATTTTATAGAAGAATTCACAAGAGTAAATTATTTTTCATCACATGTGAAGTTGCGCATTGAAAAACTGACACTGGGGATATGAAAATTTTTCCATCTCTGCATTAGTCATTACCATGATTTTAAATGTGGATTATGATTTAAACCAGTCATGACTGACGAGGTAGATTTTTCCTGTAGTAGGTTACCATTTCTTTCTACGGTAGCCATCCAAGACTATAGAACTCGGTATGTCCTGCTATTTACCCGTAGGTGGGGGAAGAAGAAGAGGATTCATACCTTTCCCAAGTGTATTAGCACGTAAGTGAATGTAATGGATTCGACTCCCTGATTCCTCGCTCCGAGCCACTATCAATTACTCCCCCATGCCTCGTTGATTTGAGAAGGCGGCTGGGATGGCATGGTGGAGTAATGAATAGCGGCTTGGATTGAGAATCGTAGAGCCGAGTTCGAATTCCACTGAGATCCATTACATTCACTTACATGCTAATACTTTTAGGAAAGGTATGAATCCCCTTCTTCTACCCCCAGCTATGGTTAAATAGCAAGTCAAGACCGGTTTCTATAGCCTTCGAGAGCAATGGGTCTACCGCAGAAAGAATTAACAACGTATTTCGGGATAAAATCTGCCTCATCATCATGTATTGAACGATACAAGATTGCTATCACTCATGGCGCATAACTGACTGAATATTTATTAATTTATTCTTGCTTTCCTTTTCTACATTATCTCAAAGTCCTTATAGTTTAGAGAAGAGAAGAGTAACTGTTTGTGCTTTTTTGGTCCCATGTTTTAATAAAATTGGAGTGATAATATTGAATCAAGTATGCTGCTGGGAAAATTGGTTCACTGTGCCGTGCAAGACAATTTTTTTCACTTCTTGCACATTTTAAATCATTGAATACTGCTTCCATATATCAGAATCCAAAAAACAGGATGAATAGTTTTAGCGCACACCTGAGTTGTGACTTAGCAATCTGTTATATCTGCAGAACTATATTGGATGGCAACTGGTCAACCGCAGGAAAAAAATGTCAACCCACTGCAGGAAAAAAAAAATGGGCCCCGTCAGCATGTATCGAAAGATACATGATCGCCTAAGCGTTTATCACGCATGGCACATAACTAACTGAATTAATCCCTATCCGCCTTTAAACTGACCCTTTTTTTTGGTTCGTATATTGCGACTATTTTGCTTACAGTTTGCATTTTCTTCATTCTTTATTTTAGATGAAGAGTTTGAAATTTCCCCCTATATTTCAGTGAAATTTTCACATTCCGAAAGTTTAGTCCACAGACCTAATTTATATATATATATATATATATATATATATATATATATATATATATATATATATATATATAGATAGATAGATAGATAGATAAAGAGGTATGGTCACTTTAAACTTACAACAAAATGATAAGAGTTAAACTGACAAGATTTTGCCATAAAGTCTCGCCATATTGTTAAAATTCGTATTTTCTTGACCTGAGATGAAAACTTTGAAATAAATTCTTTCATTGAAATATTCATTTCGCCAAATCATAGTTTATGGTTCAGGCATATAAAAAAGGAAGTCGTTTCTTTCAACTGATACCAATAGGCGATGGGTTAAATATGTTTACGGCTAGTTGAACTTTATAAAAATCTGTATTAGACAAAATGTAACTGAAATTGGACTAAGGATGGAGCAACTATGGCTTCAGCTATGAAGATAATCTTGTGATTATTTTCTTATTGAGAGAGAAAAAAGTGAATAAGACAGAATCGAAAATAAAAAAGGAGGTAAAAGTTGAGTATATAAAAGAAAAACAAATTCAAAGCCCCCACTATTATAATATAGTATGCAATAAATCAAAAATTCATGATTCAAGATTTCGTCTTCAACTGAATGAAAAAGTACCTTCGATGCAATTGTTTGCTCGTCATCGAGCAAGCTTTTAATCTAATTTCTACGCTCTCCAATAAACGGAGTTAATTTTAGTGCACTGGATGCGCTTAACCACCCCCGACAACTGAAAGACAAAGCACAAACAGAAAGCTATCAAACAAAAAGATGAGAAAATGAAAATAAAAAAAAAGAAAGCCAGTTAGACATTTTGATTTAAAATGATTTTGGTATTCCGAACATTTCTCTCAGGTTGTTCAATTTTGTTAATACCAAAGCGAACAGCATTCTTCTTTTGCTTCTATTATTTATCTCTTCTTTCTTTCTTTCTTTCTTTCTTTCTTTCTTTCTTTCTTTCTTTCCCTTTTTCTCTCTCAATTTCTCCTTCTTCTCCATCTCTCTATCGTCTCACCATCTCTGTGGACACTCCGGTTTTCAAAAAGATCCGTCTTTTGTGTTTAAATTAAATTTTTGCTATTTGTATTAATAGAGACAAAATGGTAGGTTGTTAGACATTTCACCTTCATGGTTATTACCGATTTTACAAGTATGCTAAAGTAATAACTATGAAGCTAGAATATCATATCAGAGATAATAAATATTGCAAGTCAATACCTGATTTTTGGCCGATCAAATAGTGATTACCAAATCTCTCAGGAAATAAGTTACGGCTTCTCTTTCCGAAATATGAAAACGGGAAAAAAGTTAAGAGATATAAATTATGTTCTATGTATTTTTTTTTTTTTTTTTTTTTTTTTTTGATGAGGAGTTATAATTGTTTATATTAATTACATTCGGTCACTGATCTTCGTACAGATTTCGAACAAATCCCTCCATTTAATCTACGGGGATAGATTATTCTCGCCCCTCTGTTCATATCTCAATGTCTTGTCTTGTACTGCTCAGATATTGCCCCTACCTGTTTCCAGCGAAACAATAATTAATTGCGATAACAAAAGAGAACCCTTCGTGGATGCAGTTAAGCTTGCCAAGCATTAGTAATATCAACAGCCGTCAGGCTGAGTTAAATGGTTCGAAATTCTAGACTCAGGACTGTCCTACTGGATAAACGACGAGTGGATTAAAGCATTGGTTTGTTAATTTGCTGACATAGTAAATGTGACTGACTTTATTTCTGAGATGAGATATTATGTACACTATTTACATTATTCTGACTATTGTCCTCATCTTTGTTGTCATATTTATCACAACGTTTCGGCCGTCGTACGCTCCAGCCTTCTTCAGGTGGTTGGAATGTCGAACTGAACCATTTATTTTGGGGTAGATTGTTCTAGTTCCACTTGCCATGTCCAATAGATATCACTTATCAGTTATCTCTTGTAAATTCCCCTCTCCAAGTTCTCCACTGCCTTAGCCACATGGTACAAGGATACATGACACAGTGGATAAAGGCGTTAGTTAGATCCAGTGACTGGACCCAAAGAGAGTAAGTTCAATAAGTGGTTAAGGCGGTGGAGAAATTTGAAATGAGAATTAACAGGAGATAACTGACATCTGTTAGAAATGGCACGTGGAACTAAAACAATCTACCCCAGTGAGCGAAATAAAGGGTCCAGTTCGACATTCCAACCACCTGAAGAAGCGTACAACGGCCGAAACGTTGGGATAAACATGGCCTCAAAGCTGAGGACAATAGTCCGAGTAATGTAAATAGTATAGTAAATGTGAGTTCGATTTATGAATTTTACCCAGATCAACTGAAGACGACTGGAGGGTAAAACTGCCGAAACATTGAGATAATAACAATAAAGATGAGGACAATGGTTCGAATGAAAATAATGTAAATAAATTTAAAATAAGTTGTACATTTTTCTTGTTTTAATTTAAACTCATACTTTCGATTTTCAGTCTTGCAATAATTTGATTAAAAGCCGATGTCGTAATTCGCGTCCATATTATAATTTTTGCTTTAACATTACGTTTGAACCTTGCAGATGTAACAATGCTGTAGCTTTACGTTTTACGATGCTAAAATCAACACTCGCACACACAGAGATTTATATATGTTTATCAATAAGCGGAAAAAATATTAGAATTAGATTTGAACAGAATATTTCGGTAGTATTTGAATATGGACCAATAAAATGATAAAGTTTCACTATCTTTCTTATTCTCTCACACTCAGTAACCAGTGGCCTTACAACCTTGCATGGAGTGATATGATTTAAAATATTTCAATGTTATATCCTTTCAGAACGTTGGCGGTGATGGCTCTCCCCGGGTTAATTTTCTTCTTTATGTATGACTGTTCTTGGAGACAGATAGTCATACTACAAAAACATATCGAATTATTGTAATCTGCTCAGGACAGTTGCCTCAGCCTAGCTAAAGGCGAAATCAAATCCGTTCAGTCGAGATATCAGTTCAACGATCACTGTGATACACTATTTATATTTTTCGGACTATTGTCCTCATCTTTGTCGCCATATTTATCACAACGTTTCGGCCGTTGTACACTCCGGCCTTCTTCAGGTGGTTGGAATGTCGAACTGAACCCTTTATTTCCCTCACTGGGGTAGACTGTTCTAGTTCCACGTGCCATGTTTAATGGATGTCAGTTATCAGTTATCTTCTGTTAATTCCCCTCTCCAAGTTCTCCACTGCCTTAACTGGGTATTGTACTCACACTCTTTGGGTCCTGTCACTGGATCTAACGAATGCCTTTATCCACTGTGCTATGTGTCCTTGAGAAAATATAGACAGATCTGTGTGATGTATACAAATTGAATGGCTATATACAATGGAAGTGAAGAATTTCTTCACCTTTCGCCAACGGGAGAACTGATTAAAACACTCGAAAGCGATCGTTAGTTCCAAATACTTTGGCCATCTTTGACAGACTTGTTGAAATTTTTAGATTGGCCAGAAGATTCCAAGCACCTGGCTTTGAATAACAAACAAAACAAACTGTAAACAAGCTTCCTTCAGTTCATCACTGGTCGTGGAAGAAGTGTCCCATAGAGCAGAATAGGCCATAGTCACTTGGAGCAGCATCGGCACTGAATGGTAGATGAGGATAAATCTGAGCATCGTCCATCTGTTTGAACTTCTACTTCGTCAACCTGGCAGTATGTGGCCTCGCATTGTCTTGCTGAAACAAAGCCCCACTTCGACTGACCAAAGCAGGATACTCCTTCATTAGTTTATCAGACATGCGGGGGTCTAGCTGTGGGCAATATAGCGTTGATGGCACGACTGTGTGGGACAATCTCGATAATGCACCACTATTTGTGAATTACACCAGACCACCAGATCAAGATTTCTTGTCTTCTTTCCGCTTCCTAAGTGAGTCCAGAATTTCTGACCAACCTAGTATTTCCCTAGTAATGATCTTAATGCACCAACAACTGGCTATTTTCAAGAAGAAACCGAAGATGCTGCTCAAAAGAGCTGAAGGACTATCGACTAATTCTTATTCACGGTTTTGAATACAGGGTTTCCTTTCTTTCTCTGAGACATGTTGATGCACATAAGATTTCAGACAACCCTGCTATTTAGACTATAGCGGGGCGAAGGAAAAGGAGATGGATTCATGCCTTTTTCAATGTTATTCGAAATAGAAGGCAACAGAATTAGTAAAAGATTTGAACTCCTCTGGCCGACTCGAATTTTCGGGCGCATATCTGTCACGCTGCACGCGCATCCTCAAGATAGAGAGAGAAAGAAACAAACTAACAAATATGAATGATATGATATAAACATAAACAGGGTGAGAGAGATGGACAGACGAGAACAAAATGAGATAGATAGATAGATAGATAGATAGATAGGCCGAAAAAGACAGAATGAGATAGATAGATAGATAGATAGATAGATAGATAGATAGATAGATAGGCAGAAAAGAACAGAATTTGATAGATAGATAGATAGATAGATAGATAGATAGAAAAAGACAGAATGAGATAGATAGATAGATAGATAGATAGATAGGCAGAAAAGAACAGAATGTGATAGATAGAAACAAACAAACAAAGGCAGGGAGAAATCAACACAATGAGATAGATATATAGTTGAACAGAAATTAACATAATTAGATAGATAGATAGATAGATAGATAGATAGATAGACCGAAATAAACAGAGAACTCAGGTTATTGTAACGTTCTACCAGAATCCAAGTAAATTATTTAAACCGGAAACACCGTGCGTGAATGTTCGTGTCTGTTTGTGCGTGTGTGTGTGTGCGCGCGTGTGTGTCTATGCACGTATGCGTGCTACGTGCGCGTGCGATTCTGCATGCCCGTGTGTTAGCTGACGCTCTTGTCAGCTTTTCAATGCAGCGATATAATCGGGCCACTATGAAAACCTATTCGGTCACACCTGTCTGAGTTCCTATCATATGTCGCTTTGTCTAAACATTAGCTCGTAGTTTGCGCCTTTACGCTCTGTTTCCCTTCACTACAACTTTAGACACTTCACCCCGACCCGAAACCACACCAGCCGCTCCACTGCATTTGCATAGGTTTTGGCCTGCTCAACCCGCTTTACGCCGTCCAAATCTATGACCATCAGATCAAACACCATGACTCTGTATTCTGGCGAGCTACCAGTGTAAACTCAATAATCATACGGTCGAGCATAAAAGTTGTGGTTCAGTGCTATTATTATATATGCGCAAAGTCGCACACATGCCTTATATACGCGGGTGTGAACAGAAGAATTTTATTACATAGGCCCAAATACAAATACTTGGGGTTTGAAGTATACGTAAAAATGTTCTTGTATAGGTGTATATCCAAATACATTTAAGAGCATATATGATTAATATATCAATCACTAATATATAGCTACTGTTATAGACAGATACGTACATAGATAGAGAGAGGGGAGAGAAAGAGAGAGATGTTTAAAAGAATTAAATAGATACGAACAGACTGGGATGTATAGTCATATAGATACGAACAGGTTGAGATAGATAACTAGCTAGCTAGATAGATAGATAGATTTGAAAAGATTTAAATAAAAATATAAACAGACTGAAATTGATAGATAGCTAGACAGTTATGAATAGACTAAGATAGATAGATATATTGGTGGACTGAATTATATACATCTACATAGATACATATGAACAAAGTCAGATTATAGATAGATAGATAGATAGATAGATAGATATATACACATTAACAAGCTAATTAATACGAACAGATTGAAATAGATATGAATACAATTAGACATTAATCTATTGATATACAAAGAGAGAAAGTATGATAGATAGATAGATAGATAGATGTGAACAGTTTGATATATATATATATATATATATATATATATATATATATATATATATATATATATATATATATATATGCCAGAACATACACATGTTGGTGTTACCATTCCTGCTGAAAATAAATCCAAGTGAAAAAACTAAAGAGAGGAAAGAAATTGAAAACTGAAAAGGAAAATCAGGAAATTGCGCCACGGAGATACGTGATTTGGAAATTCAAAACAACCACGGCATTATCCCAAATCATATTTCGATCCAGTACACACTTTAAAATATATCAATAACTAAGAAGCAACAGAAGAGCAGACACAGTTTAGAATAAATTCCATCACATGCTTGCCATAAAACAACTGTAAAATTCGTACAAAAGGGACCCCTTTCTGTCCACGCTTTATTTCCTTATTAGTGGACATAGTCATCATAAAAATGTTCCCAGAGTCTAAGCCTTTTATGGGAAGAACTTGCGTACTGTCAGGAGAATGGATTTTAGTTGTTCGGAAATATACTTTAGAGCCTACACCTTGCAATACATTTACCGCCTTTTGTTTTATTCTACTTCTGCCTCTTCCTCTTTGTCCTCTTCTTCTTTTTTTTTATGCGCCGTGTCCCTTCAGGACTTGGGTAATTATAGTCCTCCACACCTTCTTGATTTTTCATGGCTCCCTACAATTTAGAATTTTCAGCACACCTTCTTATGTATGACTGCATATATACGAAAATGAAATTATAGGTGTACATATATATATATATATATATATATATATATATATATATATATATATATATATATATATATATATATATATATATATATTCAAATGTACGATCGCGTACTGGCGCAAACTAAATTATTGTTGTGCGTACACGAACACACATAGGTTTTATCCTTTTACTTCTCCTCACTCATATATATTCATACATACATACATACATATATATATATATATATATATATATATATATATATATATATATATATATATATATATATTTGTGTGTGTGCGCGTGTGTGTATTTTGTACAGTGTAACCCGGATATAAGAGAGTTGTTGGGACCGGAGAAGAAGTCTCTTATATCCGGATTTCTCTTATATCGGGTTTGGTCTATTTTGTCTAGCTAAATATAGCTCTAATTTGGGACCAGAGAAAATCTATCTTATATCCGGGTTTCTCTTATATCCAGGTCGCTTATATCCGGATTACACTGTATATCAGCATATTAATGTCTAATTGTATTCATATCTATTGCAATCTGTTCGTATTAATCAATTAGCTTGTTCATATCTATCTTTCTATTTATCTATCTATCTATCTATCTATCTATCTATCTATATATATATATATATATATATATATATATATATATATATATATATTAATTTGTTTATGTCTATAATCTGTCTTTATTTATATGTCTGTTCATATCTATCTATCTATCTATCTATCTATCTATATAACTCAGACTATCTATCTATCTATCTCAGTTCATTCATATCTATCTATCTATCTATCAGACGAAATATGGATAAGAATCCGATAGAATAAGATATTGAACAAATAGGAAACATTTATCACTCTAAGATGTTTCCATTTTATTAAAGCTTCATCAAAGTATAAGATATGGAGAAAAGTAGCTGTGCCTAAACAATCTGTTTTATCTGCAGAGGTATATCATATATATATATATATATATATATATATATATATATATAGTGTATATTTTGCTCATGATTGACATGGTTAAGAAACCATTATTTCAAGATGATTCAGATTCGTATAAAGTGTTTGAACGACTTGAAAAATATTTCAAAAAGATTTCAAAAAACCTGCCTACATTAAAACAAAAATCACAAAAATAACTAACAAAAATCAAAGTGGTATACGTCTATGTTTCCGAGATGAAGTATTAAGTACATTATTCGGACTATTGTCCTGATCTTTGTTGTCATATTTATCACAACGTTTCGAACTTCTTCAGGGGTTTGGAATATCGAACTGAACGTTTTATTTCGCTCGCATGGGTAGACTATTCTAGTTCCACGTGCCATGTCTAATAGATATCAGTAAGCAGTTATCTCCTATTAATTTACCTCTCCAATTTCTCCACTGACTTAACCAGGTATTGAACTCACAACTGATCGGGTCCTGTCACTGGATCTAACCAACGTCTTTATCCACTGTGCCATGGTTAAGGCAGTCGAGAAATTGGAGAGGTGAATTAACAGGGGACATGGTAATAATCCGAATAATGTAAATAGTGCAAAATCAAAGCGAATTAATTGACAATATGGCCTTCTCTAACATTTTAATAATGCCGCCAACAACAACAACAATAACAAAAAGTGGTAGCAATGTACATTGGCCACGACATTTAGAAACATACATTACCAGATGATCAGATTCAGATTTCATAAGGGAATCTCTTTTTTGTTTTAATCTGGGAAGAGTATATATTGGATTACCACCCCCCTGGTAATAACCAAAGACAGCGGGTTATTGAATTACCGCTGCTGATAATAACTACAGGCAGCTCGAGATTTGAAAGAATCTTCTACATTCCTCGATGACATTGATAGAGAAAAGACGTCCTTCTCTCGCTCTGTCGCCATTTAAGTACCTTAAAGATAGATACTGAAAATTGCTTTGAATTCTTCACATTTAATTTCATTTCTCCTTTTTTTCTTTTTTTGTAATATGTCCAATTAACAACTGTTAATATTTGTTTGTTTAAATTCCATGTCTTGTGTCTAAATGAGTTTCGCCCGGACGCACACGAGTGCGCCAATATTGTTTGCTGAACAAATGTACCAGGAACATTAAATGTTTACTAAAGAAACGTTCACATCTCACATCAAAACATGTTGATTCACTCAACAAGCTTTTATCCTTGGTTCCTTTACTACATGAATGTAAGCGCTGTACAAGTTTGGCTAATCGAGCCCATCGTTTTACTTTTCGAGTAGCGAGATGTAACCGTAAGTTAAATTCTATTAATTTCTTTTTTCGTACTTCTTGCCTATAGAACCCTCTTCTATTCTCTCTCACTCCCAGTAACGCCTTAGCGTCATTATCGCCATGCTTGGGGTGAAATGATTAAAAGGGGATACAAAATAACACATAACATTGTATTTATAAATAAGTTAAAACGATATAGGTGCTTATTTACATTGTTCGCACTGTTATCCTCATTTTATTGCCACATTCACGATGTTTCGGTTGTTGTACACTTCAGCCTTCTTCAGGTGGCTGGAATTTCGAACTGGACCCTTTACTTTGATAAAATCTTGGAAGAGGTTCATCTATTACTGGACCATGTAAACTCAATAAGATCATCGATACTGTTCACAATGGACAGAGAAAACGACAACAAACTCACTTTCATGGATGCACTATTATCTCGAACAGAGCTTGGATTCAAATCATATACCGCAAGCCAACATTCACCAGAGAATACCTCAACTTTAACTCCCACCACCCATACAGTATAAACAATGGGATCGTCCGCTGCTTACAACATCGAGCCATAAGTGGTGACCCAGAGACATAAGATCAAGAAATATTCAGTATAAGCAGTACCCTACAATGTAACAACTACACTGGGTACATGACAGCAGCTCCGACAAACTGGGATAGAAGAGTACAAGATGATAACAACACTCCGAAAACAGCTTCACTCTTTCTACCCTATGTGAAGGGATTATCTGAAAAAATGCAAAAGATCTGTGGCCCGTATATCATCCAAACGACCTTCAAACGTGGTTCGACATTTCGCAGACATCTCTTCCAAGAAAGTTTCTACATAGAAAAGAACATGACTAAGGACTGTATATACGCCATCCCGTGCATCTGTGATAAGAAATATAAAGGAAAAACAGGCCGTCCCCTTAAGGTATGGCTACAATAATATCGTAAAACCGTAACACGAGAGGAAATAGAAAAATCAGGAGTATCTGACCTCATATGGAGGGTAAACGGGGTCACCATCTCTTGTGAGATGAAGTTGAAATAACAGACAGAGAACATAATTGTAAAATACGAAAACTTAAGGAATCAGCACATATGCTAGACCACAAAAATTTCCTAATTCAGCCATGCTTAGAAATGAATACAATATAGGAAGAAGTAGGAGTGCTAGAATAAGAACAATAATGAGAATTGCAATATGATCTCTAGTAAAAAAAAAAATAATTACTGTGACATTAGTATTATAAGACCCCAAAATTCCTCAAGTCCATTTTTGGATCTACTGACTTGAGCCAAAAATTTGTGAGTTCAATATCTGTCTATAGCACAGGTTAAAAAAAAAACTTGGAGAGTTGAGTTAAAAGGATATAACTGAAACATCCTGAAGAGGCATGGCTCGTGGAACTAGAACAAACTACCCCGGTGGACGAAATAAAGGGTTCAGTTTGAAATTCCAATCAACTGAAGAAGGCCGTAACATATAACGGCCAAAACGTTGTGAATATGGCAATAATAATAATTACAGTACCTCATCTCAGAAATATAGACACGAATTGATATAGGCATAAGATATATTGATGCTAATAAGTAATAAGTAATAGATCATCTGTTTACAATATTAATCTTTAATAAATAATAATGATAATATATTTGGGAGTGCCGCGTTTTACTGAGAAAATAAATTATTGTGGTTTTCTTCTGACTTTTCTAGAAATATTTCCATGACAATTGTTCTATGACCGCAGGAATTTACGTTGACTACTAGAATGGCAAGTAGGTCTCGTTTTACCGTGAAAATATTTTTTTTCTCGCATTTCTCGCTTGTTGAACTCTTTTCAAGTTTCTTGCTTCCCTGCTCTTTTCAATCTTCGAAACTTTAAAGGCCACACCAATGTCCATCGTCTGCCTTCCTAATACTTCTTTTATTGTCCTTTCTCTTCACTAACAGCTTCACATTCTCTTTTACCCCCAGTACCTCCTTGCGTCTCAACGGCATTATTGTGTTGCTTTGGATTGAATGACTAAAAGGAAAAAAATCCTTCTGAGATTACTGTCAATAGAGTATCATCAAATCTTAAAAGTGAGAAAAAAAAGACAAGCGATCAATTCCAAGAAGACAGAATACATGGTTGTTAGCAAAAGAAGCAGCCCAACATGAAAATTGCAAATTGGAGATACCAAAGTCAAGCAAGTAAAGGATGTTCCATTAAGATGGATCCAAGTGAGCAGTAAATAAATCAGTGTTATTGGCGAAAATTTATTGATTTCTCTATTGCATCATGTTATTTAAGTCATGAAAATTATGTTTGAAAAATAATATTGCCCAAATGTGCGCCAAGGCTTCTGCGGCACACCTCAACTCGATGGTCAAAATTTTTGATGAAGTCTCTGCATAGTTGCTACTTGATCTCACCAATATGCCTTATTATCTAATCCTTCAGTTGTTGAATTGTTGGCTTGTTGGCATCGACCTTACTTTTTAGATGACCTCAAAGGAAGAAATCTAAAGGCGTCAAGTCGCACGATCGTGGTGGCCAATTGATTTTGCTGTTTCGAGAGATGATGCGACCTGGGAACTTCTCATTGCATTTCTTTTAGAACGTCCATTTTCGTAATGGGCTTCGATAACTTTAACACGTTGTTTGATTGTTAATCTTTCCAGGGTTGAACTTGTCAAAGACTTAATTTTTGAAATCTGAAAACAAAAGAAAAAAAAATCATTAGACGCTTAAAATTAATTCACATTTAAAATCAGTCCAACTTATTGGAATACATTTTACTTAGCATCAGGGAAAACAGTTGAAATTATGAAGTACATAATGAGGAAAGAGTATTTGGAAAATTTGATACTCACAGGACAAATTGAAGGTAAGACGTCCCGGTGAAAGTAATGAACAACCTACCTTTGCGAGCTTGAGCGAATGGTGGCGGAGCAGTGTTTGGGAGAGATGGCGAAAAGACAAAAGTTATTAAAAACTACAAAGTACAAGAAATTGTGGAGGGCCATGATCACCAAGGTCCTGAAGAGACACAGCACATAGAAGAAAAATATTTCATCAATTGGATCTCTAACTTTAAAATAAAAACAGGCTATTCGTCATCACGCGCAGGAATTGAATCTCTTCGCAACAACATTACATCGTTTCCAATTGCACTCTCTGTTGGTCGATTATGTTGAGCAAAAATAATCGCGAAGTGCGCGAAATGCATTTCTGTTTGAACGTCCATTTTCGTAATAGGCATAGATAACTTTAACACGTTGTTTGTTAATCTTTCTAGGGTTGAAATTGTAAATGACTTAAGTTGTGAAATCTGAAAGAAAAAGAAAAAAAATCATTAGACGCGTCAATTTAATTCACATATAAAATCAGCCCCAAGTTATTGGAACAATCTTTACAGCAATCTAGGAAGTGTTTCAATAGAGTACGGAAAGTCTAATACCGAAATTCGAAGGAACATTGGGATAGTAAAATATGTCTCCTAAAAACTAAGCAACGTATTAAGAAACGGGAAAATTCCATTAGAAATAAAATAAAAAAAAATATTGAACTGTTATCAATATCAGTTCTCCTATATGACAGTGAATGCTGGACCATATCCACAACGATGAAGAGAAATGTTTTTCTACAGGTGGATACTGACAATACCATAAACCGAACATGTGAGCGAGGACACAGTTTTACAGAAGATGGAAATAAAAAAGACATTTATATATAACACCAGAAAGAGAGATTCAAAATTTCTAAGACACATAACGAGAAAAGAATGCTTGGAAAATTAGATACTCACAGGACAAACTGAAGTCAAGATAGACACAGGAAAACAAAGCCTAACCTAATTAGGAGAGATACAAAAAAACAAAATTTACTAAGAGTTACAAAGTTTTGGAGAGCCATGATCGCCATCATCATGAAGGGACAATACGCACAAATGAAAATGGACTAGAACCTTATGTTTTTAAGACTTTGTCCGCCGATAGGTCTTCTTGTTTTCACGGTGCCGTTTCGCTGTACAAGTTGAATAGAACCGCTGAACTCACGCGTCTTTATTATTACTTTTTTATTTAATCGTTGTATTCGAAGGACTTATTATCCAGGTAACTAGGTTCAACTAAAATACTTACAGATGATCAATTCCTAACGGCTTTTCTTTGTACAAGATTTCCCTGATGAAAAGAACGAAGGTAGAACATAATAATCAATGTTCAATCAATATCTGCTCATATTTTTAGATCATTTTTATACGAGGAGGTGGCACCGAAATTAATACGTCTTACTTACACTGAAGCGACACCAGATACAGAGCGCAAAACGGTAAGTTTTAATTAATACTAGCCGTTTCTTTATAAGGAAACATTCGACGTTCATTGACTGAGCAGCTACTGTTACTTGCGGGTGAAATTTATAAAATCTTTCTGTTAATTTTTCTTTCGTTTTTTTTTTTTTTGTATTTTTTTTCAGGAAAATACATTTCTCAAGTCCAGTAGCTGTTATCACTCTTTCCAGTATATCAATATCAATTACTGCTACTGTAGGTGGGTGTAGTGTCCTAACCATTTTTTTCCAGGAACATCAGCATTATGTTTAGGTCATTATTTTCTCTTCGAGTTACAAGTACCGTTGATTTTCATCGTTGTTTCTGTTATTGAGTAAAATTCTTTGATCATGATTCTCAAAGAATATCAGTCCTCCCTAAAAACTACAAGGTTCATTCACTCGAATCCATTTTAAAATCATTCATCTGAGAAAACGGATGAATACAGGGGACAGCTTATATATATATATATATATATATATATATATATATATATATATATATATATATAGGTAACTATACACGTTTCGAAAAACCTTCGAATTTTTGATTTGCCAATAATCAAATCAATCACGAAGGAAAAAAAGGTTTTTAAAAAAAAGAAAGAGCTAGAAACATGAAAGTCTGTCGTAAAAAATCGCACAGATAAACCCCAAATAAAAACCCCGACACGAGTAAACAACTAACAAAAGAGCTGAATACAACCGTAGAGCAGACCTAGATAAACCTAGTGAGCCAGACAAACCTACCCAGATTTCACCTAAGCGGATCGTCAGGGAAAGCGGATCGTCTCTCTCTCTCTCTGTATATATATATATATATATATATATATATATATATATATATATATATATATATATATATATATATATATATACAGAGAGATATAATAACGGTATATATTTTAATATATCAAGAATAGTATTGAGGAAATTGTATGGAAAAAATTATTTGGGGCCTCGTTTCGTCCTTCAGGACTTCATTATACTAAATTTATTATGTTGGTATCATAACACGTGCGTACGAACGAGGGATGCTGGGGATTTTATAATTTTTCTTACCTAGCCGGCTATATATGTATTCGGCTAGATAAAAAAAAAGTTCTAAAATTTCTAGCATCCCTCTCTCATGCTCATGTTAGTCCTACCAACCTAACAAATTTAGTCTCGTTATGCGTTCAAGAAATTTCAGCGTAAGTAAAATATGTTTTATTAAAAATAATATCTATTTTATTTTGAAAATAAGATTTTTTTTTCTGAAAATAAGAAAAAAAGTATTCCAGTTTCGAGCGTAGTCAGGATCATCGAGTCAATCCAAACGAACCTTTCCTTAGCTGCATAATATGGGCTTAGTTAGGGGTACATGGTTTTGAATTCAGAGTTTTCCTTCTCGTAGATCGGTCGACACCCAAGAGTATAGAACCCAGTCTGTTGCTTTGAGTCTCTTCTTCATCTTTGAGGAAATTGTCCAGCATTCCTTGCCATACAAGAGAACATATATCATATAGCATTTCACTACTTTTTTTCTTTGTTTCCAACAAAATTTCCCTGTCTCTTAATACAATGCTTAGCTTTTAGAATGCGTCTTTGGTCATCCCAATACATCTTCGGATCTCATTGTTATTTACCCATAGCTGGGGGGATAAAATATATAAATGCCATAAAACAATACGAATATAAGTTAAATTCTGACTATAAATTTTCATTTTGTTACCACTTTCTTTGGAACTTCCTCATTGCTTAGTCATTCCATCCGTGGAATTACCACTATCCTTCCGTACGACAAAATTTATGATACCACTATTTTTCTTTATCTGTCCAGCTTTCCCTGCTATGCAGGATTGATGTAATACAATAGTTCAGTACATTTTTTTTTTGTTTCTAACGAAATTTTTACCATTTCTTAGTACTTCGTGAATCCAATGCATGTTCGGATCTTGTTTTTTTTTGTTTTTTGTTTTTTTTTCCATTCTTTGTCTCAGAATATTTCGTTATCTGGATTTACCCCAAGCAAGGCAATAAAGCCCCTAAGATATAAGGTGTAACCGGGTGTGGAAGAATTAGAAAAAAGAAACATCACTGAGGAGCGAGAACTGTAAAGGCGTAATCAGGAGGACAGGAGATTGTATTTAGATTTTTGAAGCTCAAAATTAACTGAAAATCATGCAACCGGAAACGATAAAAAAAGAAATAGTTAACATAGAACTTACGGTTACATCTAGCCAATACAACTATAAAATGATGAGATTTTCTTGCCAATGTAGTTTTCTTTTATGCGCTGTATCCCTTCACGGCATAAGCGATCATGGCCCTTCACATCCTCCTGTCCGTTCTAGCTCTTAATAAGTTTTGCCTTTTTGTTATTTCTCCCAAACCCTGTTCAGCCGTCCATTTGCTCAAGCTCATCAAATATGTCACGCGCTGCTTTCCTCTCTCCCTATTTCCCTCAGTCCTGTGAGTAGCAAATTTTCCGAGCGATTTTTTTTCTTCATTATGCACTTCAGAAATTTCGACTGTCTCTTCTTGATGTTAAATATACGTTTACTTTTTTGTTTTCATTCTCCCCAAAATCTCGTTATTGTTCACTTGTTCGGTCCATGGTATTCTTAGCATCCTTCTGTAGAACCGCATTTCTGCTGCTTCAAGTTTTTTTTTTCATCTTTGAGGAGATTGTCTATCATTTGCTGCCATACAGAAGGATATATATCACGTAACAGTTCAGTATTTTTTTCTTTGCTTCCAACGAAATTTACCTGTGTCTTAATACTCTGTTTTGCTTGTGGAATACGTCTTTGTCTTTCCTAATACGTCTTCGGATCTCAGGTCGCACTTTCCGTCCTCTGTTAGAACACTTCCCTGCTTCATTTTAGTATACCCGAACTGAAATTAGCATTTTAGTTTCATCTTTTTGCTGATAACTATGCATTCTCTCTTCTTGGGTTTATACATAATCACTTCTAATCGCTCTCCTTCGCTAAAATCTGTAGGTGATTTTGTTGTTTCTTTTCCGTGTCTGCTATAAGTACTGTGTAATCTGTATATCTTATATTGTTAAGATTGTAGCCGCCAATAAGATTTCTAGTTGTCTCAAAATTGCCTTGCTGTATAGGTTGAATAAGTCAGGTGAAACAACGCACCCTACGTTCTTTTCTTCATATGCCGACTGATTACAACCAGCATAGATTCTTGATTATTATAATCTCTTACCAAAATATGTCAAGGTTGCTGAGGAGCTCTAACAGATCTTTGCTGCGTACTATGTCAAATGCATTTGCGAAGTCAATAAAACAAAGGTATAGGTCTTTCTACGTTTGCAATTATCTTTTTCATAACATTCTGGTAATATGTATCATATCAGTATGGAAGAATGAAACTGATTGGATATTAAAAACTGGTTGGATTAAATTCTGCCTACAATGAAGACATCGCATACATCAGTATGGAAGAATGTTTTGAAAAATGCTGGGATTTTAATTCTGCCTACTATGCAGACAACACATATATCAGTATGGAAAAATGTGTTGAAAACTGCTGGGATTTTAATTTCGCCTACTATGCAGACATCACATATATCAATATGGGAGAATGTGTTGAAAACTGGTTGGATTTTAATTCTGCCTACGTTGAAGACATCACATATACCAATATGGGAGAATGTGTTGAAAACTGGTTGGATTTTAATTCTGCCTACGTTGAAGACATCACATATATCAATATGGGAGAATGTGTTGAAAACTGGTTGGATTTTAATTCTGCCTACGATGCAGGCATCACATATATCAATATGGGAGAATGTGTTGAAAACTGGTTGGATTTTAATTCTGCCTACGTTGAAGACATCACATATATCAATATGGGAGAATGTGTTGAAAACTGGTTGGATTTTAATTCTGCCTACGTTGAAGACATCACATATATCAATATGGGAGAATGTGTTGAAAACTGGTTGGATTTTAATTCTGCCTACGTTGAAGACATCACATATATCAATATGGGAGAATGTGTTGAAAACTGGTTGGATTTTAATTCTGCCTACGTTGAAGACATCACATATATCAATATGGGAGAATGTGTTGAAAACTGGTTGGATTTTAATTCTGCCTACGTTGAAGACATCACATATATCAATATGGGAGAATGTGTTGAAAACTGGTTGGATTTTAATTCTGCCTACGTTGAAGACATCACATATACCAATATGGGAGAATGTGTTGAAAACTGGTTGGATTTTAATTCTGCCTACGTTGAAGACATCACATATATCAATATGGGAGAATGTGTTGAAAACTGGTTGGATTTTAATTCTGCCTACGATGCAGGCATCACATATATCAATATGGGAGAATGTGTTGAAAACTGGTTGGATTTTAATTCTGCCTACGTTGAAGACATCACATATATCAATATGGGAGAATGTGTTGAAAACTGGTTGGATTTTAATTCTGCCTACGTTGAAGACATCACATATATCAATATGGGAGAATGTGTTGAAAACTGGTTGGATTTTAATTCTGCCTACGTTGAAGACATCACATATATCAATATGGGAGAATGTGTTGAAAACTGGTTGGATTTTAATTCTGCCTACGTTGAAGACATCACATATATCAATATGGGAGAATGTGTTGAAAACTGGTTGGATTTTAATTCTGCCTACGTTGAAGACATCACATATATCAATATGGGAGAATGTGTTGAAAACTGGTTGGATTTTAATTCTGCCTACGTTGAAGACATCACATATATCAATATGGGAGAATGTGTTGAAAACTGGTTGGATTTTAATTCTGCCTACGTTGAAGACATCACATATATCAATATGGGAGAATGTGTTGAAAACTGGTTGGATTTTAATTCTGCCTACGTTGAAGACATCACATATATCAATATGGGAGAATGTGTTGAAAACTGGTTGGATTTTAATTCTGCCTACGTTGAAGACATCACATATATCAATATGGGAGAATGTGTTGAAAACTGGTTGGATTTTAATTCTGCCTACGTTGAAGACATCACATATATCAATATGGGAGAATGTGTTGAAAACTGGTTGGATTTTAATTCTGCCTACGTTGAAGACATTACATATATCAATATGGGAGAATGTGTTGAAAACTGGTTGGATTTTAATTCTGCCTACGTTGAAGACATCACATATATCAATATGGGAGAATGTGTTGAAAACTGGTTGGATTTTAATTCTGCCTACGATGCAGGCATCACATATATCAATATGGGAGAATGTGTTGAAAACTGGTTGGATTTTAATTCTGCCTACGATGCAGGCATCACATATATCAATATGGGAGAATGTGTTGAAAACTGGTTGGGTTTTAATTCTGCCTACGTTGAAGACATCACATATATCAATATGGGAGAATGTGTTGAAAACTGGTTGGATTTTAATTCTGCCTACGTTGAAGACATCACATATATCAATATGGGAGAATGTGTTGAAAACTGGTTGGATTTTAATTCTGCCTACGTTGAAGACATCACATATATCAATATGGGAGAATGTGTTGAAAACTGGTTGGATTTTAATTCTGCCTACGTTGAAGACATCACATATATCAATATGGGAGAATGTGTTGAAAACTGGTTGGATTTTAATTCTGCCTACGTTGAAGACATCACATATATCAATATGGGAGAATGTGTTGAAAACTGGTTGGATTTTAATTCTGCCTACGTTGAAGACATCACATATATCAATATGGGAGAATGTGTTGAAAACTGGTTGGATTTTAATTCTGCCTACGTTGAAGACATCACATATACCAATATGGGAGAATGTGTTGAAAACTGGTTGGATTTTAATTCTGCCTACGATGCAGGCATCACATATATCAATATGGGAGAATGTGTTGAAAACTGGTTGGATTTTAATTCTGCCTACGTTGAAGACATCACATATATCAATATGGGAGAATGTGTTGAAAACTGGTTGGATTTTAATTCTGCCTACGTTGAAGACATCACATATATCAATATGGGAGAATGTGTTGAAAACTGGTTGGATTTTAATTCTGCCTACGTTGAAGACATCACATATATCAATATGGGAGAATGTGTTGAAAACTGGTTGGATTTTAATTCTGCCTACGTTGAAGACATCACATATACCAATATGGGAGAATGTGTTGAAAACTGGTTGGATTTTAATTCTGTCTACGTTGAAGACATCACATATATCAATATGGGAGAATGTGTTGAAAACTGGTTGGATTTTAATTCTGCCTACGATGCAGGCATCACATATATCAATATGGGAGAATGTGTTGAAAACTGGTTGGATTTTAATTCTGCCTACGTTGAAGACATCACATATATCAATATGGGAGAATGTGTTGAAAACTGGTTGGATTTTAATTCTGCCTACGTTGAAGACATCACATATATCAATATGGGAGAATGTGTTGAAAACTGGTTGGATTTTAATTCTGCCTACGTTGAAGACATCACATATATCAATATGGGAGAATGTGTTGAAAACTGGTTGGATTTTAATTCTGCCTACGTTGAAGACATCACATATATCAATATGGGAGAATGTGTTGAAAACTGGTTGGATTTTAATTCTGCCTACGTTGAAGACATCACATATATCAATATGGGAGAATGTGTTGAAAACTGGTTGGATTTTAATTCTGCCTACGTTGAAGACATCACATATATCAATATGGGAGAATGTGTTGAAAACTGGTTGGATTTTAATTCTGCCTACGTTGAAGACATCACATATATCAATATGGGAGAATGTGTTGAAAACTGGTTGGATTTTAATTCTGCCTACGTTGAAGACATCACATATATCAATATGGGAGAATGTGTTGAAAACTGGTTGGATTTTAATTCTGCCTACGTTGAAGACATCACATATATCAATATGGGAGAATGTGTTGAAAACTGGTTGGATTTTAATTCTGCCTACGTTGAAGACATCACATATATCAATATGGGAGAATGTGTTGAAAACTGGTTGGATTTTAATTCTGCCTACGTTGAAGACATTACATATATCAATATGGGAGAATGTGTTGAAAACTGGTTGGATTTTAATTCTGCCTACGTTGAAGACATCACATATATCAATATGGGAGAATGTGTTGAAAACTGGTTGGATTTTAATTCTGCCTACGATGCAGGCATCACATATATCAATATGGGAGAATGTGTTGAAAACTGGTTGGATTTTAATTCTGCCTACGTTGAAGACATCACATATATCAATATGGGAGAATGTGTTGAAAACTGGTTGGATTTTAATTCTGCCTACGTTGAAGACATCACATATATCAATATGGGAGAATGTGTTGAAAACTGGTTGGATTTTAATTCTGCCTACGTTGAAGACATCACATATATCAATATGGGAGAATGTGTTGAAAACTGGTTGGATTTTAATTCTGCCTACGTTGAAGACATCACATATATCAATATGGGAGAATGTGTTGAAAACTGGTTGGATTTTAATTCTGCCTACGTTGAAGACATCACATATATCAATATGGGAGAATGTGTTGAAAACTGGTTGGATTTTAATTCTGCCTACGTTGAAGACATCACATATATCAATATGGGAGAATGTGTTGAAAACTGGTTGGATTTTAATTCTGCCTACGTTGAAGACATCACATATATCAATATGGGAGAATGTGTTGAAAACTGGTTGGATTTTAATTCTGCCTACGTTGAAGACATCACATATACCAATATGGGAGAATGTGTTGAAAACTGGTTGGATTTTAATTCTGCCTACGATGCAGGCATCACATATATCAATATGGGAGAATGTGTTGAAAACTGGTTGGATTTTAATTCTGCCTACGTTGAAGACATCACATATATCAATATGGGAGAATGTGTTGAAAACTGGTTGGATTTTAATTCTGCCTACGATGCAGGCATCACATATATCAATATGGGAGAATGTGTTGAAAACTGGTTGGATTTTAATTCTGCCTACGTTGAAGACATCACATATATCAATATGGGAGAATGTGTTGAAAACTGGTTGGATTTTAATTCTGCCTACGTTGAAGACATCACATATATCAATATGGGAGAATGTGTTGAAAACTGGTTGGATTTTAATTCTGCCTACGTTGAAGACATCACATATATCAATATGGGAGAATGTGTTGAAAACTGGTTGGATTTTAATTCTGCCTACGTTGAAGACATCACATATATCAATATGGGAGAATGTGTTGAAAACTGGTTGGATTTTAATTCTGCCTACGTTGAAGACATCACATATATCAATATGGGAGAATGTGTTGAAAACTGGTTGGATTTTAATTCTGCCTACGTTGAAGACATCACATATATCAATATGGGAGAATGTGTTGAAAACTGGTTGGATTTTAATTCTGCCTACGATGCAGGCATCACATATATCAATATGGGAGAATGTGTTGAAAACTGGTTGGATTTTAATTCTGCCTACGATGCAGGCATCACATATATCAATATGGGAGAATGTGTTGAAAACTGGTTGGATTTTAATTATTCCTACTATGCAGACAACACAGACATCAGTATGAAATAATGTGTTCAAAACTCCAGGGATTATAATTTCGCCTACTATCCAGACGTCACAGATATCAGTATAGAAGAAGGTTTTCAAAACTGTTAGGATTTTAATTCTTTCTACTATGCAGACATCACAGATATCAGTATGGAAAAATATGTTGAAAACTGCCGGGAACTTAATTCCACCTACTATGCAGACATCACAGATATCAGTAGGGAGAATGTGTTGAAAACTTGTTGGATTCTAATTCTGCCTACTATGGAGAAATCCCATACATCATTATGGAAGAATGTGTTAAAAGCTGCTGGGATTTAATTTCCTCTAATATGCAGACATCACAAATAGCAATATAGAGAATATATTGAAAACTGGTAGGATTTTATTCTCCCTACTATGCAGACATCACAGATATCAGTATGGAAAAATGTGTTGATAACTGGTTGGATTTTAATTATGTCTACTATGCAGGCATCACATACATCAGGAAGGGAAAATGAGTTGAAAACTGCTAGAATTTTAATTCCGCCTACTATCCAGACATCCCAGATATCTTTAAGAGAGAATGTGTTGAAAATTGGTTGAATTTTAATTCTACCTAGTATGCAGCTATCACATACATCTGTATGGAAGACTGTTTTGAAAATGCTGGGATTTTAATTCCGCCTACTATGCAGACCTCACAGATATCAGTATGGAAAAATGTGTTGAAAACTGCTGGGATTTTAATTCCGCCTACTATGCAGACATCACTGATATCACTAAGATAGAATGTGTTGAAAATTGGTTGGATTTTAATTCTACTTGGTATGCAGCTATCACATACATCTGTATGGAAGACTGTTTTGAAAATGCTGGGATTTTAATTCCGCCTACTATGCAGACCTCACAGATATCAGTATGGAAAAATGTGTTGAAAACTGCTGGGATTTTAATTCTGCCTACGTTGAAGACATCACTGATATCACTAAGATAGAATGTGTTGAAAATTGGTTGGATTTTAATTCTACTTGGTATGCAGCTATCACATACATCTGTATGGAAGACTGTTTTGAAAATGCTGGGATTTTAATTCCGCCTACTATGCAGACCTCACAGATATCAGTATGGAAAAATGTGTTGAAAACTGCTGGGATTTTAATTCCGCCTACTATGCAGACATCACTGATATCACTAAGATAGAATGTGTTGAAAATTGGTTGGATTTTAATTCTACCTGGTATGCAGCTATCACATACATCTGTATGGAAGACTGTTTTGAAAATGCTGGGATTTTAATTCCGCCTACTATGCAGACCTCACAGATATCAGTGTGGGAAAATATTTTGAAAACTGGTTGGATTTTAATTCTGCCTATTACGCAGACTTCACATACATCAGTATGGTATAATGTGTCTAAAACTGGTTGGATTTTAATTCTGCCTACTATGCAGACATCACATACATCAGTATGGATGAATGTTTTTAAAATTGGTTGCATTTTAATTCTGCCTACTATGCAGACATCACATACATCAGTATGGATGAATGTTTTTAAAACTGGTTGCATTTTAATTCTGCCTACTATGCAGACATCACATACATCAGTATGGATGAATGTTTTTAAAACTGGTTGCATTTTAATTCTGCCTACTATGCAGACATCATAGATATCAGTATGGAAGTATGTGTTTAAAACTGATTGGATTTTCATTCTGCCTACTATGCAGATATCACAGTCTTCGGTATGACTGAATGTATTGAAAATTTATTGAATTTTAATTCTTCTTACTATACAGATATCACGACATCAGTATGACTGAATGTTTTGAAAACTGAATGGATTTTCATTCTGCCTACAATGAAGACATCCCAGACATCAATATCGAAGCATTTATTGAATTTTTTAAAATATGCTCACACTTGAGTCGAACCTTAACTCCTACCTCCAAACCAGAATAAGGACTTTGATAAAGCCACCAAAGAAAGAGTAATGACAAAAGAAAACTCTTTGCAGACCATTAAGTTAGAGAGAATATCAGAGAGAAAGAGAATGTAAGAGATATAGAGAAATAGAGGGAAAGAGAGATAATCGCTAATTATTATGGTGTATATCCTTCTTTGGGCGATTTTTAATTTCATGTCGTCTGGCCGGTGTTCCCTAGTCGTTTTCGTTCAATCCTCTTCTTCCCTCGGTTGCTGCCCGAAGTGTTCTTTGGGTTCAAAGACGAAATGCATCAACAAAGAGAACTTTTAACTTAACTATTTTTTATTAACCACATAGACGGTTACATCTATCAAGTAGTGTTTACTACACCCCCTTATTTGGGAGAGGCTTCCAAACACGGAAACTCACACGTTCATTTTCTTTAACTTGTAATAACCAATTCTCGAAAGGCCCTTCCTCACTGGAGCGAGGGGGTTGTACAAATGGAGTCTCACACGTCTAATTAATTCGACGTCCGAACAGTAACTGCCGAAAAACCTTAATCTATATCTTATTCCCACGCTCGGCTTAGACAATCAAAATCGACTTTCCTATTTTGTCTACCATCTAACCTCAAAGGTTAGCCTCTGAAGGTTTAAGCCAAAACACACTGCCACTAAAAAATAATAATCTGAAAGAATTATTTAACATTATTTACCCAACCATAAAAAATCATTTATGAATTTTATCAAGTCATCCCATAAGTTCTGTCCGAATTTTGAATAAAGAAAACAAGTGACCAAATGTTACATTTAATTACAGATTCAATCAACAATGTATTTTCCCTGATTATCTATGACTTCCTCCCATCTATTAACATGCTTACTAACTCCATTACTGTAAAATTCTTTTGGCTTTGATTTGAAGAACTCACAAATGTCAGTTTTAACCTCTTGCTGTGTTACAAAAGCTGTTTCTTCCAAATGATTCTGTAAGCTACGAAACAAATGCTAGTCTGAAGGAGCAAGATCGGGAGAATAAGGTGGATGCGGAATTTTCTCCCAACCAAGTTCTTCGATCTTTTGTGACGTGATTCTTGCTGTGTGGGGTCGCGCATTGTCCTGATGAAACATCACCCCTTTTCGATTCACTAAAGCAGTTTTTTTTCCCTCAAAGCTTGGTTCAAACGCTCTAATTGCTGACAGTATATTTGAGCATTAATTGTTGCATCAGGTGGTAAGAATTGAAAGTGGATTATTTCTTGGCGATCCTACCAGATTGAAAGAAGAACCTTTTCCCATGAAGTTCCCTTCTCGGCTGTGACTGGGGTCCTTCCCCTTTACCAAGCCACTGTCTACGACGCTTAACATTTCGATAAAAGATCCATTTTTCTTCGACAGTCACAAGTCTATCCAAAAAAGGTGAAACAAGTTGGTGAGAATGGAGAGAAGAGCAGAGGTCAACTCGAGATTTGAGGTTGTTTTCAGACAATTCATGAGGCACCCATTTTTAGGAACTTTTCCAAGTTGTTGAAGATGACGATGAACAGTTGTATGGTTTGAACTGAGAACCGCTGCCAATTCCTCAACTGATAAAGCAGGATTTTCTTCAAGGGCTGCTTCAAGAAGCTTTTCATCAAACTCAACTGGACGACCGGTTCGATTTTCATCTTCAAGGGTAAAATCTCCACCTCTGAATTTTGCAAACCATCTTCTGCAAGTTCTTTCATTCACACATTCCTCTCCATAAACTGAGTGAATGTTTCTAGCCACTTCGGCTGCTGAGTTTTCTTTCTTGAACTCATAAAGTATTATGTGCCTCACATGATTCTTGGGTACTTCCATGTTAGCAGTGTTTTAATCAAACCAAAATTTAATTTTATTTTTCTCTGAAATAACATTTGATCAGTTTAAATGCATCTAAACATAAAATAATGTTCAGCTCTATTAGACATTATAAAATACTCTTTAAATTTCGTTCATTTTAACAAAAAGTTAAAATTCGGACAGAACTTATGGGATGACCTGATATTTCAACTACATTATATTTAAAACTTCTTACCCAACCATCAAAATGATTTATGAATTTTAATTCAACTTTTTACTCTAAAATACCCTCTACAATTTCTTGTATGCAATGTTTGCTCCTTACAATTTTTTTCATTGGTACTCGGTCACATATTCACTCCAGCATGCACATATACAATTGCTGAAAAAGAATGAACATAAAAAACAAAATTCTGTACTTTTTCTTCTTACACTTCATAAACATTTTTTTTTTCACAAAAACAATACTGGACAATCATTTGTTCATTGTTCGTCACTATCTTCTGTGACCCAAGGTCAAACCCTCAGACGACAGTTTGGATACTGCTGTGAGACCGTAACATACCTACAACATGGGCTCTTCCAGGACTATATAAAGTATACGATATGACACTCTAGGAGAAGAGGAGGAAAGAGTGAGAGAGTATTCTAATACCGTAGTATCAACCGTGTACGACTACCAATATAGGACACTAGCACATAGTAAGCATCTTTGTAACCTTTTTGTTTAATATATCTTTCTTACCTCTAATCCATGTTCCGTATTTTCCTTCACGTCGAAAACGTCAATACCTTGCCAGTCCCACATCAGTGGCGACAGAAAGATTCGAGAATTTCGTTCTCACCATATCAATAGCGACAAAGTACTTGAAAAATACACAGAAACTACACGCATTCCCACAGCAGTGTTGAACGAGAAATTAAGCTGGTATTACTACATTAGCGATTTAAACGCAACACCCAGCGTCTACATATAAAAAAAATATTCCGATACCAAACAGAAGTGACGAACTAGCGACTCGACATATACGGAATATTAAAGTCTGTCCAAATAACATGAAGAGAACGATTTCTTACACACCCACACACAGAGACAAACAAACAGTTTGTTCGTAAAACAAAACTGACAACACAAGAGCCGAAGTACTACTTACGACTCAAGTTTTCGAAAAGAACTAACTAATTCTTTTTTGTGTAACTGAGTTGAATCTCGTGCATAAAATTATTCTCCCCTCAAATTCACTGAGGCGATTTTCTCTTTTTTGTACCTCTATAAAAAACAAAAAAATACATAATAAGTGTGGTGAAAATTTATACAATTACGTTAAAATTAACGGAACCACGGAACTTCAAAAAAGCTAAACACACAATTAGTTTAGTTTAACTAATTGTCTGTCCATATTTTTTTTTTTTTTTTGTAAAAAAAAAAAATATCAAGTTTTTTTTTGTGTACCTTCCCTTGGTACACGAGTTTCAAAGCAACAAAAAATCGCTGTCATTTTTGTTTGTCTAAATATGGAAGATTTTCAAAAAGTAATTATCCAAATGCTAAAAGTAAATTTGGATCAGCAACAAAAATCAGAAGAAAGACAACAACAACTATTTTTGGAATTACATAAACAACAAATGGAATTCAAAAAAATTACGCTTCAGAATGCTGAACTACAGCAAAAACAAAACAACTTAAAGAATTACTCGTAAATGCATTAAAAGGCTCAAACTCTGAAAAAGATACAATATTCTCCCAGAGTACAATCTACAATTCAATGGAAACATTTGAATACGTACCAGAGAACGACAAAACGTTCGAGGCTTTTTACAGGCCATACGAAGATATTTTCAACGTAGACTGTGAACAATGGCCCAGTAAAAAAAGGTACGTCTACTATTGAGAAAACTGGGAACTACAGAACATAGAAGGTTCGTAGACTTCATACTACCCAAGAAAACCACTGACTTTGATTTTTCAGAGACTATTAAGCTCCTATCGGAACTATTCGGGCCTAACACAACCTTGTTCCACAAACGTTGGAAATGCCTTAACGCAGTCAAAGACAACCAGCAAGATTTTCTAACGTCTGCAGCATCGGTAAACAAGCTCTGTAATGATTTTAAACGAGCCGAACTTACTGCGGATGATTTCAAGTGCTTAATTTTTGCAAAAAGGTCTAGTATCAGCAGAAGACGCCGAAGTCAGACTACGGGTACTGACCAAGCTTGAGAACGAACAAGGATTGACTCTCCAAAAACTGGCAGAGGACTGTGAAAGAGTAATATCTGTAAAATGTGACTCAAACACTATCAAGGAATCAGGTGTGGCTCAGATTAGTATTAATGCCGTTTTCTCACATAGTAACATATGTGAGAAAACGAGATTATTTTTGCACCAGCCTAATAAAATCAGAAGCAAGTCTACCTCCTATTCCCCTCAAAAAGACAAAAGGCAAATCTCATGTCCTAAATCTCAAATAAGTTTAAAAAAAGCGCCCGGACCATCTTACCATTATGGTAAATGGCAATGGGTGAAATTCTGTCTAGTTAAGAACAAAAAATATTGCAAAAATTGCAATAAAAGTGGGCATACTTTAACTCGGTGCTGGTACGCCAACTGAACGAGAAAACCCCAAAATAAAATTAGGCAAGCTCAATCTGGCAATATTCTCGATAGGAATTTAAGGAAATATGTAACTGTGGATATTTTTAATAATTCCATTAAATTCCAGCTTGACTCGTGTTCCGATCTTTCAACCATTAACTGGCGTACTTGGCGAAAATTAAACAAGCCGACCTTATTAAAAACGGATAAAACAGCAAAATCCGTAACTGGCGAAAAGATTAATATTTTAGGCGAGATAATACTTACAGTAACACTAAATGGAGTCAAAAAAGCTCAAAGCCTACGTATTGAAAACTTAAGATAACTTATTTGGAACAGATTGTATAGAAAAATTCAATCTTTAGGATTGCCGAATGAGTACATTTTGTCGCAAGATACAACGTCCAATTTGGTAAATCTAAAAAAGAATCTCAAACAACAATTTCCCCAGGTTTTTCCTGGCGGCCTTGGAAAATGTACTAAAATGAAAGCTAAGTTCAAGGTGAAGGACGGTTCACAACCGGTATTCAAAAAGAAACGGAATGTCCCTTTCGCTGCTCTAGAGCAAATCAACAAAGAGTTAGATAGACTCGAACAAACAGGTATTTTGTCAAAAACAGATTTCAGCGAGTGGGCAGCACCTAAGGTCTACGTAAAAAAGAAGTCCAATCAAATAGGAGTATGCGCAGTTTTTTCCACAGGGTTAATCGATGCCTTGCAAGATCGCCACTATCCTCTCCCAAGCCCTGAAGAAATTTTTAATAAACTCAATGGTGGATTTTTTTTTCTAAAATCGACCTCTCGGACGCATACCTTCAGATAGAGGTGGAAGAAGAAAGTTCCAAATTACTCTCCTTAAAAACCAAAAGAGGGTTGTACAAATGCAACAGACTGGCTTTTGAAGTAAAGGTTGCGCCTGCAATTTTCCAGCAGGTCATGGACGCCATGCTGGGCGACCTTGACTACGCAACAGCCTATTTGGATGATATACTGATTACTAGTAAAACTACGGCAGAGCACTGGAACCATATAATAAACGTATTCGAAAAGATATAAGAATACGGATTTAAGGTTAAGAGTGACTTTTTCTTAACAGATATTAAATACTTAGTTCACATCATAAATAAAGACGGTCGTCGGCCGGATCCAGAAAGAGGCAACGCGATCAGAAACACGCTGGCCACAGATAACGTTCAAGCGTTACAAAGCTTCCTCGGCGTAGCTAACTTTTACCAAGGGTTCATTAAGAACATGTAAAATTTGAGAGGGCCTCTCAACCAACTCTTAAAAAAAGACAAACCATGGTCATGGACCTCGGAATGCCAAGACGCATTCGAGAAGATCAAGAAAACTCTTACTTCGGACCTCTCTCTCACCCACTACGACCCGAGTCTCGACATCATAGTCGCAACTGATGCAAGCTCGTACGGCATCGGTGCTTGCATTCTACATAAACTGCCAAATGGTTCGCGAAAACCTGTAGCTCGCGCATCAAGATCTCTACTTCCAGCTGAGAAACAATATTCCCAAATAGAGAAAGAGGCTCTAGGGATAATATTCGCTGTGAGAAAGTTTCACAGATATCTACATGGTAGACGGTTCATACTGCAGACGGACCATAAACCTCTAATTACAATTTTTGGTTCTAAAAAAGTTCTGCCAGTCTATACTGCAAATTTACTACTTCGTTGGGGAACGATTCTCTTAAACTACAATTTCAAGATAGAGTTACTAACATCCAAAACTATTTGCCATGCAGACAGTTTATCGCGACTAATTCCAAAAAATACAGAAGTCTTTGAAGACTCCATCATTGCAACTCTAAGGACAAATTGTGAAATCAAAAACATGATCGCAGGTACCATAAGGGAGCTCCTAGTTACTTTGGCCGACATAAAAAGGGAGTCTTGAGAGGATGAATTCATTCAATCCATAAAAAGCAAAATTCGCAACAAAGACCCCAATGTGCCTGAAGTTTTCTCCCTCTGCGATGATGTCCTACTATACAATGACCGCGTAGTGATTCCAAACAGCCTACAAAGAAAAATCTTCAGCGATTTTCACATGCGACATCCGGGGAAGAACCGTACGAAAAGCCTCATGCACTGCTATGTTTATTGGCCAAACATGGACAAGGGCATAGCAGACATGATAGAATCATGCAAAGGATGCGCGCTTGCAGCAAAACCTCCAACCACGACGTGCAAACTATGGCCAAACACAGACCATCCATGGCAAAGAATTCATATCGATTTTGCAGGGCCTATAGACAACATGCACTACCTCATTGTTGTGGATAGCCACTCAAAATGGCCTGAGGTCCTACAATGCAAAAGACCAACCTCAAACTGCACGATCGGATTTCAACACGAGCTATTCGCGCGTTTTGGCGTGGTAGATTGTGTAGTTACAGATAATGGCACACAATTCACATCAAGTGAATTTAGAGACTTCTGCAAGTCATATCAGGTGGGCCACATTACAACGCCTCAGTACCACCCTAGGTCTAATGGCCAGGCCGAAAGGTTCGTGAACACCTGCAGGTGTATCGGATAACCCCTAATCCGAACACGCCTATGGGAAGCTCGCCTGCAGAAACAATGTTCGCAAGGAAAATCAAGTCTGTCTTCGACAAACTTATTCCACGGCATGCAAAGTTAAAAAAAAACTGTATTGCTTCATAAGAAATATTTCAATCCTGGCGATAAAGTCTTTTTCACAGCTTACAAAAACAACATAACATTCTGGGAAGTAGGCACTATAAAACGAAGAATTGGCGAACTGGTCTATATTGTCCAAGGACCGAAAAACACTCACAAACGCCATTGGAACCAGCTCAGAAAATGCCGTTTGAAGGAATTGGAGGTATCGCTACAAAATAGTGGCGAAGAACCGATCGACGGAATTTTCGATCTCGACACGCCCCAAGTCTCCCCTGAAGTGCGACGCTCAGGGAGGAAAAGGAAATTTACTCAACCGCTCGACGTAAATCCCAAGAAAAAAAAGTATTAACAGTTCTATGTTCAAAAAAAAAAAAGGAAAGAAGAAAACTCTTGGAAGCGGCGTGTTCGAGACCGTAACATACCTACAACATGGATTCTTCCAGGACTATATAAAGTATCTTAACGATATAACACTCTCAGAGAGAGAGAGAGAGAGAGAGTTCTAATACCGTAGTATCAGCCGCGTACGACTACCAATATTACTAGCATATAGTAAGCTACACTTACACTTATTTTTGTAACCTTTGTGTTTAATATATCTTTCTTACCTCTAATATGTGTTCCGTGTTTTCCTTCCGTGGTCACGACTTAGGGCAAACATAAGATACAAATCACTCTATCAGTGAACTTTGACTTCTCCAATATCTTAGTGTACACAGAAATAGCAGTGGCAATGCCCCACAACAAAATTCAGTCAGTTTTTCTCTTCCAAAAAAATGCAATATTCCACGTGGTTATATAGTCGAAATTCCTCAAAGAACAACATTAGGAAATTATTCTGGTCACATTTATTTCAAGAATTTTTTTTCTTAAGAGCGAAAATTTTCTAGGCCTGATTTTTCCAGTACAAAATAAAAATTACAACTGCAGAAATCATGAAAACATGACTTTTGACAAGACATAAAGAACATGCCAATCAAAAACAAAATCAACAATAATTTTTTTTTCTCATTGCTTCAAACTTTTGTCAAAAACAAAAACATCAAAAAATCAGTCTATTGTTCAGACTGCGCCATTTCTTGTTTTTTTCTGCTCTATTCTTCCTCACATTTTTCTGTCCATCAAACCCCGCCCATTACTATTTTGGTCTGTTGGAGATGTGTCCGTGTGTGTGGCAGTAGAACAAAGTAATATCACCGTACTTACAGACTGTCCAATATGTCTACAATACATTTTTCATATTCACTTTTTCTTGAGTCCTCATCGAAATTTCTCTCTGAAATTTTCCACGTTGTACTGCAACCGTTGTTTTGTGTGCCCCCCTCCAAATAGCCATATCTTGTATATTTGTCATCGGGGCGGGCGTGTTGTTGATTGGTCTTATCACGTCTGGCCAGTGATCCTTAGTCGTTTTAGTTCAATCTTCTTCTGCTGGTCGGTGTCGCGAAATGTTCTTTTGGCTCAGAGACGAAAACCATCAACAAAGAGAAGTTTTAACTTAACTATTATTTTATTAACCACGTCGACGGATACATTTTCTATCAAAAACGGTTACTACACACGCTATTTGGAAGCCGCTTCCAAACACGAAACCTCACACCTTCCTTTGACATATAAAAACAAACTCTCGAATGACCCTCCACTCCTTGAGGTTATATAAACGCTATCTAATTCGTATAGTTAACTGGATTCAAAACAGAAACTCCTGAATAACCTTAATCTATAACTCGTACCCACTTTCGGCTCGGCCAATCAAAATCGACTTCCCTATTTTGTTTACCGTCTGACCTTAAACTTCAGCCCAAAAAACTGCCACTAAAAATATTAGTCTGAAACTATTATTTAAGAATTGTATACAGAGGGTAAATAGAACGTCAATTATATCCAAGCAAAGACAAAACAAAACTAATATGTCACATCAACTGTCATCGATTTGGAGGAATTTCAGTCACTGTGCGTTTCATAGACCATCCTGTCTTTTTGTACTCCCAAACAAGGCTAAAGCTCCTGAGCGGATGAGGACTTGTGACAACATATTATCACAAGCATCGATGACTTCAGCACATCTATCCAATTTCACTCACAAGTTGTTGACTTATTTATTTATATCTTACGACTTATCAACCCTTTATGGGTTATTTAAGGCCGAAACCTATTTGGTGTTGTAAATATGATTATTTTTAAGTGGTCAGTGAATATTGTATTAAAAGCTTATTTTGGATAGGATTTTTTCGATACAGAAGTCCTATTATTAGGTTGGTGCAAAAATAATATCGTTTTTGGCGTTAAAGAAATACGTCACAAAACGATATTATTTTTGCACCAACCTAATTTTAAGCTCATAATTGGGAGTAAGACATTGGTTTCACTCACAATCACGTAACACGTGTTTTATTTATTTGCTTACGGTGGCGCACTCTGGAATCGTCTCCCATGGACGATATTATCAAAAGTATCTTACTCGGGCTACCGTACCCACAACTGTTTTGAGTCTAAGAAATCGGGTACTAAAAAAAAGATCCGAAAATTTGCGAATAATTGTCACGCATGATTCAGCGTTAATTGTTGTCATGAAATTACAAATATATCTTATCTAATAACGATGATGATAATTTGGCATTTTCAAAGCCATTATCAACCCCATCCTTTCCAAAAAACAAATGCAAAGATAAATGTGAAGCGAAATTAAGTGATGAGTATCGCCCAGGGAAAATAAGAAATGAAAGAATACAGAGGATAAAGTAGAAAGAAATGATTTGAAACTTGAAACGGTAAAAGGACGAAAAAGATTTATTGAAATAAAAACATAAGAATATTTTAAAAAAAGGTAACTACACAGCAAAATTCTAGAGAGAAACAAAAGAATGAAAGAATTCAAATTATCTGGGTGTGAACACACGTGGAACAACATCAAAGTGAGAGAAAATGTGAAAATATCAACATTTCAAAGAGAAAGTGAAAGTATTGATATTTAAAAGAAAAAGTGAAAGTACTTGATTAAAAAAATATAAGAATTCTTCTGGCTTAATACAGATAAGACACCAAGTGTTGTATAGATGTCATATGTCGGAAAAAGAACAAAGTAATTAAGGCAAAGGCAATATATACAACCAGTTTGCACAAAAGTTTTTTTTAAAAATGAGTAAGGTTAAATGAATGGTAATTGAAGTCATTGAATGTGAATCATGGAAATAAATTCCAAAGATAGGAGCAATGGCATGAGCAAAACAAAGTCACATGGTGTGGACAAACACACTGGATTCTCTTATTATTGGAAAATAAACCGCAGTTTAAAAGAAAGGGGTAAATAAACCACAGTTCAATGGAATGGGTTGATAAACCTGAGTTCAAAGAATGGTCAAATAAATTGGAGTTTAACGGGATGGGCAAATAAGCCACAGTTAAATGGAATGGGCAAATAAACTGGAGTTTAACGGAATGGACAAATAAGCCACAGTTAAATGGAATAGGTAAATGAACCGGAGTTTAACGGAATGGGTAAAAAAGCCACAGTTCAATGGAATAGGTAAATGAACTGGAGTTTAAGGGAATGGGCAAGTAAGCCACAGTTCAATGGAATAGGTAAATGTACCGCAGTTCAACGGAATGGGCAAATAAGCCGCAGTTCAATGGAATAGCTAAATGAACTGGTGTTTGAAGGAATGGGCATATAAGCCACAGTTCAATGGAATAGTTATAAGAACCAGTGTTTAAAGGAATGGACAAATAAGCCGCAGTTCAATGGAATGGGCAAATGAACCGGAGTTAAAAAGAATGGGTAAATAAGCGCAGTTCAACGGAATGGGTAAATGAAGCAGAGTTTAATATAATGGGCTAATAAGCCGCAGTTCAATGGAATGGGTAAATGAAATGGAGTTTAACGGAATGGGCAAATAAGCGCAGTTCAATGGAATAGGTGAATGAACTGGAGTTTAACGGAATGGGCAAATAAGCGCACTTCAACAGAATGTGTAAATGAACCGGAGTTTAACTGAATGGGTAAATAAGCTGGAGTTCAACGGAATGGGTAAATGAACGGCAGTTTAACAGAATGGGCAAAAAAGCGCAGTTCAATGGAATGGGTAAATGGACCGGAGTTTAACGGAATAGGCATATAAGCCGCAGTTCAATGGAATGGGTAAATGAACCGGAGTTTAACTAAATGGGCAAATAAGCGCAGTTCAATGGAATGGGTAAAAGAACCACAGTTTAAAGGAATGGGCAAATAAGCGCAGTTCAATTGAATGGGTAAATGAACCGAAGTTTAACTGAATGGGCAAATAAGCCGCAGTTCAAAGGAATGGGTAAATGTACTGGAGTTTAACTGAATGGGCAAATAAGCCGCAGTTCAACGGAATGGGTAAATGTACTGGTGTTTAACAAAATGGGCAAATAAGCCGCAGTTCAATGGAATGGGTAAATGAACCGAAGTTTAAATGAAATGGCAAATAGACCGCAGTTCAAAGGAATGGGTAAATAAACTGGAGTTTAACTGAATGGGCAAATAAGCCACAGTTCAATGGAATGGGTAAATGAACCGAAGTTTAACTGAATGGGCAAATAAGCCGCAGTTCAATGGAATAGGTTAATGAACTGGAGTTTAACGGAATGGGCAAATAAGCGCAGTTCAACGGAAAGGGCAAATGAAACGGAGTTTAACTGAATGGGCAAATATGCCCCAGTTCAACGGAATGGTAAATGAACCGGAGTTTAACTGAATGGTTAAATAAGCGCAGTTCAACGAAAGAGGGCATATGAACCGGAGTTTAACTGTATGGCCAAATAAGCTGCAGTTCAAAGAAATGGGAAAATGAACCGGAGATTAACGGAATGGGCAAATAAGCGCACTTTAACAGAATGTGGAAATGAACCGGAGTTTAACTGAATGGGAAAATAAGCTGGAGTTCAACGGAATGGGAAAATGAACCGCAGTTTAACAGAATGGGCAAAAAAGCGCAGTTCAATGGAATGGGTAAATGAAGCGGAGTTTAAAGGAATGGGCATATAAGCCGCAGTTCAATGGAATGTGTAAATGAACCGGAGTTTAACTGAATTGTCAAATAAGCGCAGTTCAATGGAATGGGCAAATGAACCGGAGTTTAACGGAATGGGCAAATCAGCGCAGTTCAACGGAATGGGAAAATGAACCGCAGTTTAACAGAATGGGCAAAAAAGCGCAGTTCAATGGAATAGGTAAATGAACCGGAGTTTAACGGAATGGGCATAAAAGCCGCAGGTCAATGGAATGGGTAAATGAACCGGAGTTTAACGGAATGGGCAAATAAGCGCAGTTCAACGGAATGGACAAATGAACCGGAGTTTAAATGAATGGGAAAATAGGCCGCAGTTCAAAGGAATGGGTAAATGAACTGGAGTTAAAGGGAATGGGCAAATATGCGCAGTTCAACAGAATGGTAAATGAACTGGAGTTTAACTGAATGGGCAAATAAGCGGCAGTTCAACGGAATCGGTAAATGAACTGGAGTTTAACTGAATGGGCAAATAAGCCGCAGTTCAATGGAATGGGTAAATGAACCGGAGTTTAACGGAATGGGCAAATAAGCGCAGTTCAATGGAAAGTGCAAATGAAACGGAGTTTAACTAAAAGGGCAAATAAGCCGCAGTTCAACAGAATGGTTAAATGAAACGGAGTTTCACGGAATGGGCATATAAGCCGGAGTTCAATGGAATGGGTAAATGAACCGGAGTTTAACAGAATGAGCAAATAAGCGCAGTTCAACGGAATGGGCAAAGGAACCGGAGATTAACTGAATGGGGAAATAGGCCGCAGTTCAAAGGAATGGGTAAATGAACTGGAGTTTAACAGAATGGGCAAATAAGCTGCAGTTCAATGGAATGGGTAAATGAACCGGAGTTTAACAGAATGGGCAAATAAGCCGCAGTTCAATGGAATGGGTAAATGAACCGGAGTTTAACGGAATGGGCAAATGAGTGCAGTTTAATGGAATGGCTAAATGAACCGAAGTTTAACTGAATGGGCAACTAAGCCGAATTTCAACGGGATGGGTAAATGAACCGAAGTTTAACAGAATGGGCAAATAAGCCGCAGTTCAATGGAATGGGTAAATGAAATGGACTTGTACGGAATGGTCAAATATGCGCAGTTCAACGGAATGGGTAAATGAACTGGAGTTTACCGGAATGGGGAATAAGCCGAAGTTCAACGGGATGGGTAAATGAATTGGAGTTTAACAGAATGGGCAAATAAGCTGCAGTTCAATAGAATGGGTAAATGAAGCGGAGTTTAATGGAATGGGAAAATAAGCGCAGTTCTAAGGAATGTTTAAATGAATCGGAGTTTAAATGAATGGGCAAATAAGCCGCAGTACAACGGAATGGATAAATGAACTGGAGTTTAACAGAATGGGCAAATAAGCCGCAGTTCAATGGAATGGGTAAATGAACTGGAGTTTAACAGAATGGGCAAATAAGCCGCAGTTCAATGGAATGGGTAAATGAACCGGAGTTTAACGGAATGGGCAAATAAGTGCAGTTCAATGGAAAAGGTTAATGAACTGGAGTTTAACGGAATGGGCAAATATGCTCAGTTCAACAGAATGGGTAAATGAACTGGAGTTTAACTGAATGGGCAAATAAGGCCGAAGTTCAACGGAATGGTTAAATGAACTGGAGTTTAACGGAATGAGCAAATATGCGCAGTTCAAGAGAATGGTTAATGAACTTGAGTTTAACTGAATGGGCAAATAAGCCGCAGTTCAACGGAATGGGTAAATATACTTGAGTTTAACAGAATGGGCAAATAAGCCGAAGTTCAATGGAATGGGTAAATGAAGCGGAGTTGAACGGAATGGAAAATAAGCGAAGTTCAACGGCATGGGCAAATATGCGCAGTTCAATGGAATTGGTAAATGGAGTGGAGTTTAACGGAATGGGCAAATAAGCCGCAGTTCAACGGAATTAGTAAATGAACCGGAGTTGAAAAGAATGGGAAATAAGCCACAATTCAATGGAATGAGTAAATGAACCGGAGTTTAACGGAATGGGCCAATAATTGCAGTTCAATGGAATGGGTAAATGAACCGGGCTTTAATGGGAATGGCAAATAAGCGCAATTGAACGGAATGGTTAAATGAACCGGAGTTCAACTGAATGGGCAAATAAGCCGCAGTTCAACGGAATGGGTAAATATACTTGAGTTTAACAGAATGGGCAAATAAGCCGAAGTTCAATGGAATGGGTAAATGAAGCGGAGTTGAACGAAATGGAAAATAAGCGCAGTTCAACGGCATGGGCAAATATGTGCAGTTCAATGGAATTGGTAAATGGAGTGGAGTTTAACGGAATGGGCAAATAAGCCCAGTTCAATGGAATAGGTTAAGGAACCGGAATTTAACAGAATGGACAAATAAGCGCATGTAAACGGCATGGGCAAATATGCGCAGTTCAACGGAATGTGTAAATAGACGGGCGTTTAACGGAATTGGCAAATAAGCCGCCGGTCAATGGAATAGGTTAATGAACCGGACTTTAACGGAACTGTCAAATAAGCGCACTTCAATGGAATAGGTTAATGAACAGGAGTTCAACAGAATGGACAAATATGCGCCGTTCAACTGAATGGGTAAATGAACTGGAGTTTGAAGGAATGGGCAAATATGCGCAGTTCAACAGAATGGCAAATGAACTAGAGTTTAACAGAATGGGCAAATAAGCCGGAGATCAATGGAATGGGTAAATGAACCGGAGTTTAACGGAATGGGCAAATAAGCGCAGTTCAATAGAATTGGTTAAGGAACTGGAGTTTAACGGAATGGCAAATAAGCGCAATTGAACGGAATGGTTAAATGAACCGGAGTTCAACTGAATGGGCAAATAAGCCGCAGTTCAATGGAATGGGTAAATGAACTGGAGTTTAACGGAATGGGCAAATAGGCCGCAGTTCAAAGGAATGGGTAAATGTACTGGAGTTTAACTGAATGGGCAAATAAGCCGCAGTTCAACGGAATGGGTAAATGTACTGGTGTTTAACAAAATGGGCAAATAAGCCGCAGTTCAATGGAATGGGTAAATGAACCGAAGTTTAAATGAAATGGCAAATAGACCGCAGTTCAAAGGAATGGGTAAATAAACTGGAGTTTAACTGAATGGGCAAATAAGCCACAGTTCAATGGAATGGGTAAATGAACTGGAGTTGAACGGAATTGACAAATAAGCGCAGTTCAACGGAATGGGCAAATATGCGCTGTTCGACAGAATGGTTAAATGGACTGGAGTTTAACGGAATGTGCAATTATGCGCAGTTCAACAGAATGGTAAATGAAATGGAGTTTAACTGAATGGGCAAATAAGCCGCAGTTCAACGGAATAGGTAAATGAACTGGAGTTTAACAGAATGGGCAAATATGCGCAGTTTAATGGAATGGTTAAATGAACTGGAGTTTAACTGAATGGGCAAATAAGCCGCAGTTCAACAGAATGGGTAAATGAACCGGAGTTTAACAGAATGGGCAAATAACCTGCAGTTCAATGGAATGGTTAAATGAACTGGAGTTTACCGGAATGGGCAAACAAGCCGCAGTACAACGGAATGGGTAAATGAACCGGAGTTTAAAGGAATGGACAAATATGCGCCGTACAACGGAATGGATAAAGGAACTGGAGTTTACCGGAATGGGCAAATAAGCCGCAGTTCAACGGAATGAGTAAATGAACCGGAGTTTAAAGGAATGGACAAATATGCGCCGTACAACGGAATGGGTAAATGAACTGGAGTTTAACGGAATGGGCAAATATGCGCAGTTCAGCAGAATGGTAAATGAACTGGAGTTTACCGGAATGGGCAAATAAGCGCAGTTTAACGGAATGGGCAAATGAACCGGAGTTTAACGGAATGGGCAAATAAGTGCAGTTCAATGGAATGGGTAAATGAACCGGGCTTTAATGGAATTGGCAAATAAGCGCAGTTCAACGTAATGGTTAAATGAACCGGAGTTTAACTGAATGGGTAAATAAGCGCAGTTCAGTGGAATGGGTAAATGAACTGGAGTTTAACTGAATGGGCAAATAACCCGCAGTTCAACGGAATGGGCAAATGAACCGGAGTTTTACGGAATGGGCAAATAATCTGCAGTTCAGTGGAATGGGTAAATGAAGCGGAGTTTAAAGGAATGGGCAAATAAGCGCAGTTCAATGGAATGGGTAAATGAACCAGATTTTAACTGAATTGGCAAATAAGCCTCACTTCAATGGAATGGGTAAATGAACCGGAGTTTAACGGAATGGGTAAATATGCACAGTTCAACGGAATGGGTAAATGAACCGGGCTTTAAGGGAATTGGCAAAAAAGCGCAGTTCAACGGAATGATTAAATGAACCGGAGTTTAAAGGAATGGGCAAATAAGCACAATTCAACGGAATGGGTAAATCAACCAGAGTTTAACAGAATGGGCAAATAAGCTGCAGTTCAATGGAATGGGTAAATGAAGCCGGGTTTAACTGAATGGGCAAATAAGCCCAGTTCAAGGGAATGGTTAAATGAACCGGAGTTTAACGGAATGGCCATATAAGCCGCAGTTCAATGGAATGGGTAAATGTATTGGAGTTTAACGGAATGGGCAAATAACCGCAGTTCAACGGAATCGGCAAATGAACCGGAGTTTAACGGAATGGGTAAATAGGCCGCAGTTCAACGGAATGGTTAAATGAACTGGAGTTTAATGGAATTGGTAAATATGCGCAGTTCAACAGAATGGTAAATGATCTGGAGTTTAACTGAATTGGCAAATAGGCCACAGTTCAACGGAATAGTTAAATGAACTGGAGTTTAACGGAATGGGCAAATATGCGTAATTCAAGAGAATGGGCAAATAAGCCGCAGTTCAATGGAATGGGTAAATAAACCGGGCTTTAATGGGATTGGCAAATAAGCGCAATTGAACGGAATGGTAAATGAACTGGATTTTAACTGAATAGGCAAATAGGCCGCAGTACAAAAGAATGGGTAAATGAACTGGAGTTTAACGGAATGGGCAAATATGCGCAGTTCAATGGAAGGGTAAATGAACCGGAGCTTAACTGAATGGGCAAATATGCGCAGTTCAAGAGAATGGTAAATGAACTGGAGTTTAACTGAATGGGCAAATAAGTGCAGTTCTATGGAAGGGTAAATGAACCGGAGTTTAACTGAATGGGCAAATATGCTTAGTTCAAGAGAATTGGTAAATGAACGGGAGTTTAACGGAATGGGCAAATATGCTCAGTTCAGCGGAATGGGCAAATGAACCGGAGTTTAACTGAATGGGAAAATAGGCCGCACTTCAACGGAATGGTTAAATGAACTGGAGTTTAACGGAATGAGCAAATATGCGCAATTCAAGTGAATGGGCAAATAAGCCGCAGTTCAATGGAATGGGTAAATGAACCGGAGTTTAACGGAATGTGCAAATAATTGCCGTTCAATGGAATATGTAAATGAACTGGGCTTTAATGGGATTGGCAAATAAGCGCAATTGAACGGAATGTGTAAATGAACTGGAGTGTAACGGAATGGGTAAATATGTGCAGTTCAAGAGAATGGTAAATGAACTGGAGTTTAACTGAAGTTGCCAAATAAGCCGCAGTTCAACGGAATGGGTAAATGTACTGGAGTTTAACGGAATGGTCCAATAAGTGCAGTTCAATGGAATGGGTTAATGAACCGGAGTTTAACTGAATCGGCAAATAGGCCGCATTTCAAAGGAATGGTAAATGAAGTCGAGTTTAACGGAATTGGCAAATATGCGCAGTTCAAGAGAATGGTAAATGAACTGGAGTTTAACTGAATGGGCAAATAAGCCGCAGTTCAACGGAATGGGTAAATGAACTGGAATTTAACAGAATGGGGAAATAAACCGCCGTTCAAAGGAATGGTAAATGAACCGGAGTTTAACGGAATGGGCAAATAAGCGCAGTTCAATGGAATGTGTAAATGAAGTGGGCTTTAATGGGATTGGCAAATAAGCGCAGTTGAAGGGAATGGTTAAATGAACCGGAGTTTAACTGAATCGGCAACTAAGCCGAAGTTCAACGGAATGGGTAAATAAACCGGAGTTTAACACAATGGGCAAATAAGCCGCAGTTCAATGGAATGGGTAAATGAACCGGAGTTTAACAGAATTGGCAAATAAACCGCAGTTCAATGGAATGGGTAAATGAAGCGGAGTTGAACGGAATGGACAAATATGCGCAGTTCAACGGAATGGTTAAATGGACTGGAGTTTAACGGAATGGGCAAATAAGCCGCAGTTCAACGGAATGGGTAAATGAACCGGAGTTTAATGGAATTGGTAAATAAGCGCAGTTCATTGGAATAGGTTAATGAACCAGAGTTTAACGGAATGGGCAAATAAATTAGTCTCCCATGGTAGAATCAGATAAACGGTTATGGCACTACGTAAGTTAACTGAACAGAAAACTTTGATAAAATGCTGTAACCCAACAATTAAACACTATGAACTATTTTTATCTGTCTTTCTCTCATTGTCACTCTCTCTTTCTAATATATATATATATATATATATATATATATATATATATATATATATATATATATATGTCATGGTAAATTAAGGTTCTTCATTGCTTCCTCTTTTCTGTTGTACTCTGCACTATTTACTCATTAACGGTTGTATCTAAATTACTTCACTTGCTACTCCCCACCCCCATTCTGTTGAATTTTTTCAAGTAGGCTCTTAGCTCTCTTTTGGGCATTTCACATGAGTGTTAGCTTTACCATGCCTTCTTTTCACATTATACATCATCACATTTTGAACTGCCTTTTTCTGGGTATCATAAGGATTTGTTTGTAGTCTCCATTCACTTAAAACTTCTTTGTTGCTCACTTTTTTCATATAGCTGACAATTTAGTCAGCTATAGAATCATATCGCTGTTGCTTCAAATCTCTTCTTCATCTGTAAGGAAATTATCCAACATTCACAGCCATATTAAACATTAGATATTACATAGCTTCTCAGCAAACTTTTCTTTGTTTCTAACTTCTGATATTCTTTATTATATTCTTAGCATCCTGCTGTAGAACAATATCTGTGTTTACTGAAGTCTCTCTTTCATCTATTGTGTAGCATTCAGTGTCATAGGGGATCATTGATATTTCATACATTTCTTTGTTTCTAATTATCTTCTCACAGGCTCGGTCTATGGTATTCTCAGCATCCTTCTGTAGAGACGTGTCTGTTGCTTTAAGTTTCTTCTTTATTAAATTGTTTTTCTCAACGTGTAACAATTCATTATATATCTTTGAAGTCGTGAAAATTTGCAAATAATAAGAATAGATAGGTTCACCTATCGTCTGGTTCACACACCACCCCGGTGATTTGAACAGGAGTCGATGTTTATCCCTAGTTTACTGATTAGGATTGGGTTTCCGGTTGTTTCTAAAATCTGCTTTAGCTCGATACTCCTAAAGTTTTTTTTTTCCCCTAATCACTGAAACTATATTTAATATTTTTTTTCCTCAATAGGAGAAGTCTCCGGTTCAAACTCCTCCCCGGTCTTTTGAACAGGAGTAGTTTACTGTTTAGCATTGGGTTTCCGGTTGCTTCTAAAGTCTACTTCAGCTCTATACTCCTTAAGTTTATGCCTAATTACTGAAACTATATTTAATATTTTTCCTCAATAGGAGTAGTATACCGTTCACACTCCTCCCCGGTCCTTTGAACAGGAGTAGAAGTTTATCCATTGTTTACTGTTTCTAATTATTTTTCACAAGCTCGGTCTATGGTATTCTCAGCATCCTTCTGTAGAGACATGTCTGTTGCTTTAAGTTTCTTCTTTATTAAATGCTCTTTGTTTTTCTCAACGTGGAACAATTCATTATATATCTCTGAAATCGTGAAAATTTTCAAATAATAGCAGTAGATAGGTTTACCTATCTTGTAAACAGACGTAGAAGTTTATCCCTTGTTTATTGTTTAGGATTGGGATCCTTCTAAAGTCTTCTCATTCTCTTTTCACTACTAGAAGTCCCCTTAATGGCCTTACTTCGAGTGAATTGATAAATTAAATGAAAAAAAGTAATGGAATCTGTGGAGATATTTCTTTACCTACGTTCTAAAAGGATCTGGCTTTCCTTTTTTTTTTAGTGCGGAAGAAGCTAATGCAAAAAAAAAAAAATGATAAAAAGTTGGCGAAGAATATAACAGGTAACAAGAGACATAGAAATTATCCAAACAGCATTTAATTCTGCGAAACCATTGATAAAAGACAGAATTTTGTCAGAATTGTTGCCACTTGGTCTTCATTTTGGCCTTGGGGAGAATTCTGGTTAGATCAAACAAAATAATGATCTCTGACAGTTGTGCAAATCAAGTCTACACGGAATATATGGGCTCTCCAATCCCAGTATGAACGGTTTGTTTGAATAAACATAACATAATTAATCTATGTTTTTCATAGCAAGATCTTAGGACGTTAAAAATCCCCCCCTGTACAGATCATTTATGGCTACCTAAGCAGACATTAAGTAATACACTGCTGAGAAAACGTCTTAAGGCCCCAAAGCTGATTTCTGCATTTATATTCATGAGGCTTTTATGTGCCGACATTTGACGAAAGCCAAACAATATTTTCGTTGAATGTTTATGTTTTCAATGAATTTATAACATTTTATTGAATAAATTATTTCTTATCAGTTTAATAATAATGGACAATGTATTCATCGCTATCCCGTATATAGTACACAGGTGAAAATCAGATCGACCTTCAATGCCTTTTCGCGAGCAATAGACTAAATGGAAAATAACAAACAGATAAAAAATACACTCCACTAATATATATATATATATATATATATATATATATATATATATATTTCAACTTTTGTTTCATTTTTGGAAGTGTTATCTGATGATCCAGCGTCCTTTAAAAGGGCTCTGATGAAATAAATTATTATAATTGAACCTTAAAGTGGTCTGTATTTCTGATATATATATATATATATATATATATATATATAATATTTTTTTTATTTAAAAAATATGATTCCTTCGATACATAAGAGTTCTCATGTTTCAAAAACGAGAGATGAAATCATCCAAATAATTATTAAAATTAAGTTGAATTGAGGTGTTTAGTCTCGTTTCATCTTCAAGCGAAATTTTAGGAATCAATTCAACTTAATTCAACTTAATTTTAATAATTATTTGGATGATTTCGGCTCTCGTTTTTGAAACATGAGAACTCTTATGTAGCGAAGGAATGATATTTCCAAACAAAAAATATTACTATAATAAAGCTCTACTTATGTATGGAGCACTGTCTTCTTAAAAATAAAAACAAAAATACTAAGGAACTCCGGATTATGGACCCAACGTGTTCTTTTCCATTTTCTGCATACCTGCGCACTTATATATATATATATATATATATATATATATATATATATATATATATATATATATATATATACATATATATATATATATATATATATATATACATACATATATATATATATATATATATATATATATATATATATATATATATATATATATATATATATATATATATATATATATAAATGTCTGTGTGTATATGTATGTATATATATATATATATATATATATATATATATGTAGGGGAGTAAATTTTTATATATATATTATTTATATATTATATATGAGTGCACTTATTGGAAGGCTCTCAATATCAGTGATTGCGCTAACATATATAGTTGGATTGATGTGATAGGCATATATATATATATATATATATATATATATATATATATATATATATATATATATATATATATATATATATATATTACCGATTGAGAGAATTAATATTTTAACGTTTTCCCTTTCTTTAGTTCTTTCAATATCATTTCATTGTTTTTATTGAAAGTTATTGTAAGATCTTCCTGTCAGATCTAAAAACAGTGCACGAACGGAAAAATAGACAAACGAACTGAGAAATACATACGCCTTATAGCATTAATACAATACAAACAAGTAACAGTATAAACACCTCAGTGGTGATATACCGGAAGTCCGATGTAGATCCATTTTATAAGGGGCCAGGTACAAACGAATGTGAACTCCATCAGACATTCAGCCTAATGTACCATATAACGAAACTTAACATGCGAATTCTGACGAATAGAGCCTACAGCAGAATCATACCAGAAATAGTATAAGAACAAGACGGGTTCTTTTAAAGAAACTGAAACAGGAATGCTATATTTATACCCAGAAAGATATCCAAAAGAAAATGCAAAAGGATATATACCTATGTTTTATCGATTATGCAAAAGTGTTTGAAAACGTACGTCACAAAGAACTGATGAACAGTTAAATAATCTTGACATATTTTGAATTATATTAGAATAATGCAGAACTTATATCGGTAGCAAACCGCATGCGCCCAGATAGAAAATTGAATTAAGTAAATATACAAAAATAGAATGGGTCGTGTAAGACAAGGTTGTGTCTTCTCACCGGACTTATTCAACTGTGAGGCGCGATTCTGTGAGAATTAGAACTCCTACTGGTATTTATTATTGGCGACCACAATCTTAATAACATAAAATAAGAAACAACAACAGCGCCCACAGAAATTAGTGAAGGAAAGCAAGAAGAAAGGACTAAATATCAATAGAAGAATCACAGAATGTATGGTTGTTAGCAAAAGAGTACGGCATGTAAATTGTAGAACCCAAAATCAAGAATTAGGTTGGTGCAAAAATAATGACGTAATAATGTCGTTTTTGACCTTAAAAATACGTAAAAAAACGACATTATTACGTCATTGTTTTTGCACCACCCTAATACAAGAATGTTTTAACAGAGGCCGGAAAGTGCGATAGTGAAATATGATTATGAATTGAGATAGAAAAAGTTGCCTCCCAAAAACTAAGCAGAGTATTAAGGAATAGGAAAATTACCTTAAAAACAAAGGCAAGAGTATTGAACTCTTACGTAATATCAGTTCCTACGAAAGTGAAGGCTTGACAATCTCATCAAAGATGAAAACGCTGGAAACAACAGAAATGTGGTTCTACAGAAGGATGCTGAGGATATAATAGACGGAACGAGTAAGCAATGGTGAACTATTAAGGAAAATGGAAAGAAAAAGGACAGATATATTTAGAATCAGCAAAAACATTTGAAGATTCTGGAATAAATAATAAGGAAAGAAGGTTTGGAGAATGTAACATTCGCAGGACATAGCGAAGACAAAAGAGACAGAAGGGAAGGTATCGGTCCACGTATCTGACGCGCTTGCTTGTATAGGTGCTGAACGAGAGTTGCGGGTGGGGAGACCAATGTTATTAAGTGGTACAAGGGGTAGGAAGTTGTGGAGAGTTATGGTCGTTAATGTCCAGAGAAAAAATTACACATAGAAGTTATTTGGCATTAACAGGCGAAAAGAGATAGATCTACTTCAAACGTAAATGTTATTCAGCACCAAAATCGAAATCGGTAAGAAGAGTTCGAATCTCAGCGTAATCATTTGTGTTTAGTTTTGCCAAATACCTTTTGGAAAAGCAGGAATTCATTTCGTCTCTCTTCAGCTGTGGGTTAAATAACAGGGTAGACGGGGATATTTAAGCTTTGAGTGGCAGTTAGCCAGATTAGAAAAACTCTGAAGCGATAGAGAAGGTGGTTCTATCATTCCCAAGGCAATTTAATGATAAACAAAAGGAATATGTGGAGGGGCTTCTTTTTTTACTTAAATTTTAGATTTTTGAAGAAAATATCGATTCTTTTCTATGTATTGTTTCCAGTTTGCAAAAACAAAACAAAACTTGTAGACACTCAATCAGAAATAATGATTCTTTCAAAATTTATCTTCATACTACTATGGCATAACCACTTCAGATCACCAATATAAAATGTTTCAAAAATAAGTTGTTTTTTTTTTGGGGGGGGGGTTAAGCACTTTAAAGCAAGGCGAGTGTGCAACTAGCACGCAAGGGGTTACAGAGAGTGATTTAAAGAGAAAAGATAAAGGACGAAAATCAAGATCAAGGCATCAGAAGAGGCCGATTGACTTTACATTTAAATTTTTGAATATTATAGTTATCATAGAAGCAAATAAGAGGAAGGGAGTTCCACCGTCGGGAAATGCGAGAGAAGAATCTATAGGAGTAGAAGAGGCGCTTGCATGTAACTGTTTTGACAGTAAAAGCGTGGGACCGAGATGCGAACCCAGTAGCACGCTTAAATTCATGGAGTTAGAGCAATAACTCGTTAAAGCAGTTAACCATAAAAAAATTGTGTATCAGAAAGTGACAGGAGTCGCGATGCCAGGTCAGGACCTATTACATTGCATATCTGTCTTTGGATTTTGTTAAGAACCTCGAGATGAACATCAGGGGCACTAGACTATATATGGGAACTGTATTCACTGCATGGATTTATCTTCAAATCTACAAATCTACCATAAATGGTAGATTTGTAGATTTGAAGAATGGAATCAGATGAAAAAAACCTTCTGGCGCGACACAGAGAACCAACATTCCTTACGGTAGATGTAGCTATTGATTCAACGTAGTTGTTCCACCTCAGGTCAGTGGAAAATGCGAGACCAAGAAGGCACAGAGAGACACTCAGTTTGAGCATCAACCATGCTGATAGGAGGCATGGAGGTTTCTCTATGGTAGGTAAATGAGAGAAATTGCGTTTTAGAGGCATTAAAATTTACAACCCATTTCCTGCATCAGTCAACCACAGATTAGAGGTCGTTTCCGAGACCAGCAGCCAGATTAACTCTGTCAGCAATGCAGGATTTACTATTGAGACAGAAGTAAATGGTAGTGTCTTCTATGTAGATGCTTACTTGAGAAGTGATGACATCAGGAAGATCGTTGATGAACAGAAACAGTGTAAAACCCGTGATACGGCCTTGGGGAACAACAGTGTTCGTATCAAAAGAACTAGAGGAAAACCCGTTTAGGACGACCTTTATTTCACGGTTTGACAGGAATGATTGGACTAAATTAAATAATCGTACTGTAATACGTATCCCTGAAGCTTACGAAGAATACCGGTATGTGAAAACCTATCAAACGCTTTAGAGACATCTACAGTCATAGCTCGAGCTTCGCCCTTATTATCAAGAGTTTGATATACAAATTCAGTTATGGCCGTAAGCACGTCAGAGGGCAAACGGTGCAAAGCGGAAACCATATTGTGTGCTAGAGGGTAGATCATGAGAGTTAATGAGCTTAACCGCTTCGGCATTGATTAAAGCCTCGAAGACTTTGCCGAAGAGAGGTAGAAGACTGATAGGACGGTAGTTAGATGTATCAGAAGGGTCTCCAGAGTTCTTAAAGACGGACAACAGAAAGCAAGAGTCAGCGAGGCAATAGTTATATAGTGTGGAGAGAACTGAATTTCTTTAGGGCTACGGCTGGTATCCTGTCACCACCACTTGCTTTATGAGAGTCTAATTTAAAGATTATATCCAATACTATCGACGGGGTTATGCTCATCTCATTCAATAGAGCCTCAGTTCTAAAGGGAAAATCAGATATGTGTACTCCGGACGAGTCGTGTGTTGAGTTGGATGAGAATTTCCGAGCAAAGCATTCAAACTTGTTAGCTATGGAAGTTACGACTTCGAATTGATTAAATAGAGGAGTTATTGTGTATTTGCTCTTGTTCAGCACACTCTTGCAGAGCCACCAATAATCTTTAGAAGCAAACATGCGAGATATGTTCTTCCATTCTATCACACCAAATATTAACTTTGCATCATTGAGGACACATTTGCACTCGTTAAGAGCAGAGACAAAGTGACGCCTGTTGCAATTAGAAATGTCGCTCCGGTACAGACGGAAGAAGTGATTCCTATGGGCTATAGCAGCTGAGAAAGCACCTGCGAAGCAAGGAGATGATCGTGTTTTTCTTGCAGGGATGAAAACCTCGATGGCTGCTTTTACCCGGGAGGGGACCTCAGACGCACATTTTTGAATGGGGTAATTTAAAACCATATTCCAAAGAACGTCGGGAAGAAATCAGGGAACCAGTCCCAGTCTGCACGTTGATAACAGAAAGATATTCTGTTAGTAGAGGTTTCTTGGTTGGAGGGGGAGTAAAAGTTGTTAATAAACACTACGGCGTGATCAAAGTTGCCAAAAGGGCAGAGCTGCATAGAGCGACAAGAGTCAGGGATGGAGGTAAAACACAGATCCAAAAGAGAAGCGTTACCGCCAGGGTTACTGGGTAAAAGTGTAGGAAAATCAACCACTTGTGTTTGTGATTGAGTGATTGAAAAGTTAAGGGTTTTTCATGCCAGCATGACCAGTTACAGAATGTTTAAGCCGCATGATATGGTGGGCGCTGAAGTCACTGGGCACGAATATGTGCGCAAATGGATGTAGAGAGATAGCCTTGTCTATATTATCAGAAACGCTATCGACTACACCACAGTCTTGGGAGGAACGGGAGCGATCAAGATAGCTTACTGAATTGAGGAGAGATAGACGGAGGCACATATATGAATAATCTGGAGATTCCAAAGATAATTCCCTAGCCAGCAACTGTTGAACAGAGCAGCCTCTCAATACGCTACGCAAGAGTTAGGGTACCTAACTACAAGTCGGATAACAGCAACCAGAAAATTGTCAACCCGGTAAACTCAATATGAAGAGACGTTGCCACAAACCGAACACATCGCAATAGATTCACGACAGCACTACTAATAAGGCCAGAAGAATGAAAAGTATCCGGCAACACCTTCCTAAACAAGAAACAAGGGATGCGCCTCTACTCTTGTTCAAGAGATGGACGAGGAGTACTGACCAGGCGATAGGAAAGCTTATCTACTTTATCAAAAAAACAAAGCAAAAACAAAAAATACAAGCAAACAAGCAAGCAACAAACAAGAAGTCGGTCAAGAACGTGCATGGCATCCAGATTTGAAACTGAAATATAAAGTTTCTACCTAATTTAAGTGCTACCATACACTTCGCGTGGAAGATGACTCTCCACGTCTGTGAGTCATGGATAAAAAATAATGTTCAATATTTGCATGTGCCAGAAACAAAAAAAAAAAAAAATTTCATTTTCAAAGTCTGCAAAAAGGAGGTAGAATAAATTCCCATCAATAAAAAAAGAAATTTAAAAAAAATTTAGTCCTGAGTAAAAAAAAAAAAAAGGAACAGGTAAATAAAATACTTAAAGAATGAAATTCAAATATATACATACAAATAAGACAGGCAACAATATTCTGTTTCACGTGGCTTCGTAGACGAAACATAAAATCAATCTCGAAAATTTACCATTTATCTTCGAAGACAAAGGTTTCGTAAGCCTATGCTAACCCCAGCGAAAGATTACCCATGCCAGAATGTAAACTGAATTCCTAAAAGTGACCTCTTAATTAAATTTATAAATTATACACCGTTTAATGTAGTAAATAAAAAAAGAAAGTATCATAAAAAAAATATTTACAAAAACTAAAAATAGAAATTCACTCCTCTGTTCAGTTGTCGACAAACCTTTCTTTTATTTGGACATAGAATGGAGGGGAAAAGAGAGGACAAGCAGCTAAGCTCAATATTGTTAGCCGCCTCATCATCTGAAGATACGGAACACATCTCGATACTATTCTAATAAAATGTATCTGACAGTAAAATCTTCAAATAACTGTTAAATCAGACGTCAGTTTTTGCAGGCGGTCAAGAGATGAAATCAGGATGGCGGGTGGTGTAATGGGTAGCAGCTCTGAATATGAAATCGAATTGCCGATTTCGAATTTCAGAATATAAGAAATAATGAGATAGATAGAGGAATAGAAGGGAAGAAAGGAAGAAATTAACAGAATGAGATAGATAGATAGATAGATAGATAGATAGATAGATAGAAAGAAAGAAAGAAAGAAAGAAAGAACAGAAGGGCATAAATAGATATAAAAAAAGAAATGAGCAGAATTAGATATATAGATAACTAGAAAGAGAAAGAAAGAAATGAACAGAATGATAGATAGATAGATAGATAGATAGATAGATAGATAGATAGATAGATAGATAGATAGATAGATGAAAAGAACAGAATGGGATAAATAGATATAAAGTAAGAAATGAGCAGAATGAGATATATAGATAACTAGAAAGAGAAAGAAAGAAATGAACAGAATGAGATAGATAGATAGATAGATAGATAGATAGATAGATAGATAGATAGATATAAAGATAGAAATAAACAGAATGAGATAAATAGATACAAAGAAAGAAATGATCGGAATGTGATAGATATGTATTTCTAACCTGTTTATTCACAAATATTTATCAAGTGATTGAGGCACCTATCTGTCTATCTGATAGATAGATATATAGATAGATAGATAGCAGGGGGGGGATCGATAGATAGATCCTTGGATAAACATTCCTGAATAAACAGGTTAAAAAAATGATTGCTAAACGACACAATAGATCCAGATTGTTTAAGCATTCTTACTCCTTGACATCTTGGAAGGCCATAAGTAACAGTATCACAAATGCTATTCCTTCCAGCGTTTAATTCAAGATCTTCGTGTTCCTTGTTTCCTGATTCTTTAGATGAAAGTGATGCAGGGTTAAAGGACTTCGGCTACTCTATCAAAATTACTTAAGGTCCTGCGGCTATTAAGATATAAAGGACCTCGTCATTATATGAATCTTTACTGAGCACCAATAGTATGAAATAATTTTTTTTCAGTTCTTACGTGTCATATTTGAGCTTAGCAATCTACATTTAAAACACGATTCCTCACTTTACACCCATTAGAATCATTTTATTAATATTTTATCCATGTTGTAATATTTTTTTAAAATCCTGCCCATTATTATGTTTTCACTTTCGAAGTTTAAATATATTTATTCGAATTTTCGTTTTATCTGACAAGTTCATAGTCGGGATGGTGTTAGAGTTGTTAAATCTTTCATGCATTAATTTTATTATTAATTAAAGCATTAATTCTTTGTAGGTAAACTGACATCTGACTGTTCAAAGAAGACATGCTGCTGATTCGGCTTTTTTCATTGAACGTCTCTTAACCCAGGATGAGTGTTGGGTTCAATACTTTGAGCCGGAGTCAAAGAGAATTTATTCAGTGTAAACACCCATCCTCGCCTGATTCAAATACAGCCAAGGTCGTTTCATCTGAAGTAAAGATGATTGCCTCAGTTTTATTTTTCTTGGGCGGGTGTGCAAAATGACCACACAATCAATGGAGTGAAATATGTCAACCCTATGAGGCAAATATAAGAGAGTATCAAAGCCAAACGTCCGAGAAAACCGACGAAATATTTCTTGTTTTATTTTTATCAGGAAAATGCACTGATGCTTGGTTTCAATGTCTTCTCTGGCTTTGACCTGATTGATCACCTTCGCTATTCTTCTGATCATTTGTTATCCAACATAAAAAAAAAAACAAAAAAAAAACAGTATCGCAGTATTAATGACGTTATATATGCCGTCTATGATATTTTCGACCGACGGGATGAAAGCTTATTCACCCATGAGATCTAAGCACACCAACACCGAGAGAAGAACTGTGTGGACCGCAAGGGGGATAATGTTGAAAATTAAACCTCTCTTGGTGAAATTCCGTGATAATATCTTGGTAAGCCTCTGAACCCGACCGTCGTATATAAAAAAAAGTAGCGTTAAAATTGTTGCTACTGTTTTCGCTAGGCTACGCGTCCGATTGGAAATGCTCGTCACAGACTAGCTAAAACTATGATAGCAATTCTTTTCAAAAGTATATTTTAATGAGAAACATAATACGTAATTAGATGGACATAATTGTTGGTTTAGAAGTTGCATTATTGATGGAAATAATCAACTAACAGGCTTTCGTAGACAGGATGTAAAGTAATGCCAGTTCAAATTTGATGATAACGTCAACATAAGTACAGAGAACAAACGTGAATTGTAGGAGATGCTTTTTTTTCTTTTAGTCGTACAGTTGATGATGAAGAATCTTTAAATTGATGTGTATATTCATGCAAAATTCTATAATCGACCTTGACCCCCACCACCAAAAAAACTTCACTAAATTAATAAAATGACACACAACATTAATTAAAGTTTTTGAGTGAACATTTGTAACTCTTATCAAAACTTATCCTTACAGTATCACTACCATCTCTGATTTCGTCTGTCGCTCAAAGTTTTTAGTATCAGGTCATCCCATAAGTTCTGTCTGAATTCTACCTTTTTTTTTACAAAAAATGAACGAAATTGAAAGAGTATTTTATAATGTCTAATAGAGCTGAACATTATTTTTATGGTTAGATGCATTTAAACTGATCAAATTTTATTTCAGAGAACAATAAAATTAAATTTTGCTTGATTAAAACCCTGCAAACATAGAAGTACCCAAGAATGATTTGAGGCACATAATGATTTATGAGTTCAAGAAAGGAAACTCAGCAGCCGAAGCGTCTAGAAACATTCACTCAGTTTATGGAGAGAAATGTGTGAATGAAAGAACTTGTAGAAGATGGTTTGCAAAATTCAGAGGTGGAGATTTCACCGTTGAAGATGAAGATCGAACCGAACGTCCAGTTGAGTTTGATGAATAGCTTCTTGAAGCAACCCTTGAAGAAAATCCTGCTTTATCAGTTGAGGAATTAGCAGTGGTTCTCAGTTCAAACCATACAACTTTTCATCGTCATCTTCAACAACTTGGAAAAATTCCTAAACTTGGAAAATGGGTGTCTCATGAATTGTCTGAAAACAACCTCAAATCCCGAGTTGACATCTGCTCTTCTCTCCATTCTCGCCAACTTGTTTCACCTTTTTGGATAGACTTGTGACTGGCGACGAAAAATGGATCTTTTATCGAAAAGTTAAGCGTCATAGACAGTGGCTTGGTAAAGGGGAAGGACCCCAGTCACAGCCGAGAAGGGAACTTCATGGACAAAAGGTTCTTCTTTCAATCTGGTGGGATCGCTAAGGAATAATCCACTTTGAATTCTTACCACCTAATGCAACAATTAATGCTCAAATATACTGTCAGCAATTAGAGCGTTTGAACCAAGCTTTGAGGAAAAAAAGATTTGCTCTAGTGAATCGAAAAGGGGTGATGTTTCATCAGGACAATGCGCGACCCCACACAGCAAGAATCACGTCACAAAAGATCGAAGAACTTGTTTATAAGAAAATTCCTCATCCGCCTTACATTTGTGAGTTCTTCGAAGCAAAGCCAAAAGAATTTTACAGTAACTGCTCTTTTTGTTCTCACGATCCTTAAAAGTTTCTCGCTCTATAACCACATCTGTGTTGCCTTAAGTCACTTCCTCGTCTGTGAGGACATTGTTCAGTCTTCACTCTCATATGTGAGGACCTATATTACATAACTGCTGAACATTCTTTTCTCTGTTTCTACCGAAATTTTCCCTTTACATAATTCTTTGCTTTGCATTTGAAAGGCATCTTCTGCTATTTCTCCCGCACCGTCTGATTTCGGTGTCACATTTTCTGTCATCTGTTAAAACACTTCCTAGATATTTAAATTTAACTGGATTAAAAAATCTGGATAGTTAAAACATACAAGTTTTTTGCATAGTGTAGGAGAAATGGGTGGATTTTTGTTATAAAATTATTAGAATTACAAAGACAAGTTAGATAAATTCGGAAAAAAATGCCAGATATTTTTAACCTTTTCGAATTTCAGTGTAACAGACAAGCATATTAAAACATTTTTTCTAGCGGTTACAACACCGAAACAATTTATAGCAAGTGCAATATGGCGTCAGTCGAGTTGAGATTAGCGGTCAGATGAGACAAAAGCCTGGCCGCAATATAACTCCTGAAAACGGGACGGTGCCAAACATCGCTAATGCACCGTTATTATCTGTGAGTCGCATCAAATTGGAGCAGTGTGCATACTGTTTCTGAAGAGTTTCCTTAATGAAGAATAATGATGATGATGAGGGGGATGAGGCTGGCATTGGTTAAGGTGGGTGGAGATGATGTGTTCGAGCTGGGGAGAGGGATTAAATGATGACCTTAGTGCTAAGTGTACCGGTGATGCTGATGATAGAAGGACAGAAAAAATAAAGGCGTTGAGAGGGAAATATCAGCTGCGAAAAGGGTAATGTCAAGAAGCGAAATGATAAGGATAGTTAGTGATGATGATGATGATGATGACGACGACGACGGCGGCGACTGTGAAGACGGTAATGATGATGATGATGATCATCATCATCATCATTATCTTCCCCTTCATCATCACAATGGCGTCAGTTTTGTTGTTGGTGGTGATGATGATGATGATGATGATGATGATGATGACGACGACGATGTTGATGATGACGATGGTGGGAATGAATTTTGGTGTTGTGGGGGTTGTAATGATGATGATGATCATCATCATCATCTTCATCATCACAATGGCGGCAGTTTTGTTGTTGTTGTTGTTGGTGGTGGTGGTGGTGGTGATGATGATGGTGTGGATGATGGTGATGATGATGAGACGAATCAATCAGTGAGAGATAAAAAAAAGACAGGAAAGAAAGAAAAAAACAGATTCTTTTTATGAATGATGATGATTATGGTGGTGGCTTTGTTTTTGGAGGTGGTTGTGCTGGTGGTGCTGGTGTTGCTGGCGGTGTTGGTGGTGGTGATGATGATGATGATGAAGATGATGGAACGAAGCAACCAGTGAGAGAGAGAGAGAGAGAGAAAGAGAGAGGGACATAGCTATAAAGAGAGAGAAAAAAAAACACCGTTTTATGAGTGAGACGTTGATTTAGAAGATATTAAATGCTGTGTTGGAGATGAGAAGAAGGAGGAGACGAGGAAATGGGTGATGGCCGTCACAATAAAGCAGAGAGAGAAGAAGGAAAGCAACAGAGAAAAAGAGAGAAGAATATGGCAAGAAGGAAGTTGACAGTGAAAGTAACCGTCCAATGGAGACAAAAAGTAAGTGTTGAATATAATTAAAATTAGTCTCCTATGGTATAAAAACTAAGTCTCTGAAAGTAGAGAAATTAGACATTTGATTAGTATTGAAATTAGGTGTCCGATTAGACTGAAAGCAATTTCCCAGCTCTAGCGGAAGTAGGTACCGGATGATAGTAAATGTAAATTGTACAATGGTAGCCAAAGTAAGTGTCCAATGGTAGTAAAAGTAAGTTTTCAGTAGTAGGGAAAGCAATCTAAGTGTTAAATTGTAATTAAAGTAAGTGTTCAAAAACAGTGATAGTACTTACATTATTTACATTATTCTAATATTTATCCTCATCTTCATTGCCATACTCACAACGTTTCGGCCGTTATACGCTCCCGCCTTCTTCACGTGATTGGAATTTCTAACCGAACCCTTGTCCACCGGGGTAGATTGTATCTAGTTCCACGTGCCACGCCTCTTTCGGATGTCTCAGTTATTTCCTTTTAACTTACCTCTCCAATATTTTTTGGTTTCACCACTGCTGTAGTTAAGTATTGAACACAGAAAGCTTTGGGTCTTCTCATTGGATCTAATCAACGGCTTTATCTACTGGGCCATGTGTCCTTGAGGAATATGGCAACGAAAATGAGGATAAAAGTCCGAATAATGTAAATAATGTAAGTGATCATAATACCTCATCTCAGAGATATAGACAGTGAGAGGGCTCGATGAGTGTTCAATTGTACTTGAAGTATCCAATCGTAGTTAAAGTAAGTGTTCAGTTGTAGTGAAAGGAAATTTTCGATGTTAGTGAAAGTAAGTGTTCTATGATAGTGAAGGTAAGTGTTTAATGGTAGTGAAACTAAGTGTTCTATGATAGTGAAGGTAAGTGTTTAATGGTAGTGAAACTAAGTGTTCGATGATAGTAAAGGTAAGTGTTTAATGGTAGTGAAACTAAGTGTTCTATGATAGTGAAGGTAAGTGTTTAATGGTAGTGAAACTAAGTGTTCGATGATAGTGAAGGTAAGTGTTTAATGGTAGTGAAACTAAGTGTTCGATGATAGTGAAGGTAAGTGTTTAATGGTAGTGAAACTAAGTGTTCTATGATAGTGAAGGTAAGTGTTTAATGGTAGTGAAAGTGAGTGTTCGATAGTAATGAAAGTAAGTAATCACTGTCAGTGAAAGTAAGTTTTTGACGGTAGTGAAACTAAGTGTTCGATCATAGTGAAGGTAAGTGTTTAATGGTAGTGAAAAGAAGTGTTCAATAAGTGTAAATGTAAGAGCACGATAGTGGCGAAAGTGTTAAATAGTAATGGAAGTAAGTGTTCAATGACAGTGTGAGTGTACGATGGTAGTGAATGTAGCGAAAGTGTTCAATGGTAGTTTAATTTTGATAAACAAAATGATGGTAAGGATTAGGACGAAGATTGTAGATTTGAGAATTGTTATAAGGACGATCTTGATAAAGCTTTCGTGATCTGGTAAAACATAAACGAAAATGTGTTGTTTTAGTAAACCACTATTTCCCTGGCACCAGTTGGAACCGGGGCCTTTTTTTTTACAAGATATCTAAACTATAATTATAAAATATAATTGGGAAAATAAATTATAATATCGCTTAAATTTATTTGAAAAGACGCAATTTATTATCTGAGCTCAAGGAAATACGAACTTTACGAAGAGACAGAACAACATCGGAGAAAAAAAACCTATGTCAGTTTAAACTGACGCTAGAAAGATATGGGAACGTTGCATCACTTCAAAGCATCTATAGATTTAACCATTTGTTTATAGAAACATTCAGATATAAAGATTGTCTCCTGTTTTTGCATGCATAGATGGTATTCTCATAATATACTGCCATAAGATAATTGTCGTATAACGGTGTTCTACGTCACGTGATCAACTTATTTCCCGTCTGACTCTTTACTCTATACTTTCTATCTCCTATACCCAACATATGAAAATATGTCAAATTCTATTTGCCTATTACTATACACCTCCCTGAACCGAAGAAATTTAGTGCCTCTCGTTTTTCTTGAACTTTTTTGCAACCTCTTTCCTCCACTCCCTCTCCTCATGTTTATGCCATGTTCCTTTTAATGGAGATATTAGTTTTATATCATCGTTTTCTGTGTCTGTGTTATTCACGCTATCATCTCATCTTCTATTACATTATCCTGAGCTGAAGAACTCACCCTTCCTTCTCCGACAAGATATTCTTCCATCACATCTTCCTCTTCAGTTTTACTTCTTAACTGGTCAGAATGAGCCATTAGGCTTTTTCCTGTCTTTGGTATAATGGCCGTGTTGTGTAGCTTTGCATAATGAAATTAGCTCTCTCGAGACTACTTACTTTGTCTTTCTTTTACTAAATCATTTCATTTGTCGAGTAAGACATTATTAATGAAGATCTTATCTGTCTTCCCATTAACTCAGATGGGTTTTTCAATCTGTCTGCATGTGGAATCATCCTATAATTAAGCAGTAATCCTGGCAACTAATCATCTATAGTATCTTTACTAGGGGAAAATGCTTTTAGTCCCATTTCTATTGTCTGCACCATTTTTCTGCAATCCCATTAGATTGTAAGGAATACGGTGGTGTTTTGTAAGAGAACAAGCCAATTACATAGATCACAATCAAATTCACATTTACCTCTGGTTATTATCATCCACGCATTTTTTTTTTTAAATTTGTCTAACACATGTTCTGTCTCATATATATCTTATATGTTCTTATGTTTATATCTCTTCCATTTAACCTATGCAAATATGTACAATTCTATTTACCAATTACATTGCACTTCCCTGCATTTTGTTGTCCTTGAACTTCTATAACATATTTCCTCCTCTCCTCCTTGAGGTTTATGTCCTGTTATTTTTAATGTAGATCTTCATCTCATTTCATCTTCTTCCATGTTTGTCACTCCAATTACCATACACAGACTCGTCTTCTATTGCATTATCCTGATCTGAAGAACTCGTCCTTTCTTTTCAGTCAAGTTCTTCCTCCATGACAATGTCTTCCTCTTTAATTCTGGATTTTAATTGGTCAGAATGGGCCATTAAGCGTTTTTCTTTCTTAGATATAATGACCATGTTATGTACACTTTGCATAATGAAATTAGCTCTCTCAGATGACTCCTTACTTTGTCTTTCTTTTACAACATCTTTTCATTTGTCGAGTAAGACATTGTTAATGTAGATCTTATATGTCTTCCCAATACATCAGATGGGCTTGCAATCTGTTTGCATGTGAAATCATCCTATAACTAAGCAGTAATCTTGGTAAGTAACCGTCTATAGTATATCTACTAGGAGAAAAAAAGCTTTTAATCCCATTTTACTGTCTGCACTATCTTTCTGTAATCCCATTGGATTGTGTGTGATACAGTGATGTTTTGTAGGTCAAGCAGCTTACCGGCTTCAACCACTTACCTAAATCTTCATCATAAAATTCTGGTGCGTTATCTGATGCCAATGGTTTTGGGGCACCATTTCTATAGAATATCCCTCTTAATATTTGCTTTAATTTTCTGTCTTTAACTCTCATGACTTCAGACAACCAAGAAAAGAAATCTACTAAAATTAGAAATAGTCCCATTCCATTAATATGTGCATGGTTCATATGAATCCAAGACCACACTTCCGTTCATTTAGTCCAGGGATGTGTTATCCTTTTTCGAAAATTCTTTATTTCTTCAAATTTGGGGCATTTATATACATATATTTCTATATCGCGATAATACCCCGGACACCATGCCGCCAACTTTAATCTACTCTGTGTAGCCATTGTTTCAAAATGCACATTATCATGTACACTTTTAAAATATGTTTTCCTACTGTTTCTTGTAGTGCTAACATGTCTTCATTGCATATAATGACGTTTCCATCATTAATTTATGATAAGTTCTTTCAGCTATGGAACAATTACCCGGCAATCTTGCTTAATATCGAATCATGTACCGTTTCCGATGCCAATCATTGATAATATATCAATTTAAACCCCATGTAATATTTCTTCATCCGGGATTTCTATTTTTTTTTTCTTTTTGATCTTTATTAAATTCTAACCTTGACAGCTCATCGGGATGTGGTACTGTATTTCATTTAACATACTCAATGTCAAAATCCTATACCATCAATTTTCTTGCCTATCTTAGAAATCTGGAAGATATAACTTTTGGTAGCTTCTTTCTAGGGTTAAATATAAACTCTAGAGATTTATGGTCCGACTTTCGTAGTATGAATTCTTGAACTCTGCCTAGACAATGGCCAATGCCTCTTTTTCAATATTTGAATAATTTATTGTTGCTGCTGTCAATCTCATTGAAAGGTATATTACTAGATGGCCTTCTCGTGATAAAATTACTGACACAGCTTCTTCACTCGCATCTGGAGTTAATTTAACGGCCTTTCTGGAATCAATGAGTTTTACAATAGGTTTTTTTTTGCTGGTAGTATTTCTTTTAATCCTTTCAACACTAAGCTTTGCCTTTGAGCTCATTTGAACTCACTATTCTATTTCCGCAGTTCAACAAATGGTTCTGTTAAGTCGCTGTATTATGAAAATTAACCAATCTTAAAAAAAATACTAACTCTTTTTCATTAATGGGTGTAGATTCCTCTGAAATTTTCTTAATTAACTTAGTATCTAGTACAATACCATATTTTCAAGTTTGTTACCAATCCACTACACCTCCCTGAAACAAAGAGATTTAATACCTTTATTTGTTCTTGAACTTCTTCTGCAATCTTTTTTCTCCTCTCCCACTTAAGGTTTAAGTCCTGTTCTTTTTAATGGAGTTCTTGGTCTAATTTCATCTTCTTATATGCCTGTGTCACTCTGCTATCATCCATAGGCTCATCTTCCGTTGCATTATCCTGATTTGAAGAACTCATCCTTATCCTCTCTGTCAAGATCTTTTTCCATCATGTCTTACTCTTCAATTGTTGCTCTTAATTTGTCAGAATGGGCTATTAAGCTTTTTCCTTTCTTTGATATAATGGCCATGTTATGTACCCTTTGCATAATGAAATTAGCTCTCTCAGGACTTCTTACTTTGTCTTTCTCATGCCACATCTTTTTATTTGTTAATGCCGATCTTATTTGTGTTCTGATTAACTCAGATGGGCTTTGCAATCTGTCTGCATGTGGAATCATCCTAGAACTAACCAGTAAATTTTGTAAGTAACTGTCTATAGTATCTCTACCTGGGGAAAATGCTTTGAATCCAATTTCTATTGTCTGCACCATTTTTTCTGCAATCCCATTAGATTGTGAGTAATACGGTGATGTTTTGTAAGGGAAACAGCCAATTACATAAGTTCCCAATCAAATTCACATTTGCTTCTGTTTATTCCATTCCTGCATTTTAATTTTTTTAACACGTGTTTTGTTTTTGTCTTAATTCGTGTTTAGTGATGGAACCAAGGCTAATATCATATTACTGATTTTGCCAGTTAGCATACTTTCCATGAAAAATGGCACTTGCATATTTCATTCCAAAAGGGATTATCTCCCATCTTAATCCTTTGTGATTATTGTGGAAATTTCCCTGAATTTATCATCGATATCTATTTGATATCAATTTTTGCAAGAAATTTAATATCCGATAATCTGGGGATAGCTGTTTCGATATTAGGAATGGGGAAAGAATTCGAGCATATTTTATGATTTACGTCTATTTTAAAACAACAGCATATTCTTAAGTTTCCGTCTGATTTTCCCCAAACTACAGAAGCCCATTTACTGCCACCTGGAAGAACATGCTGCAAAATTCCCTACTTTACCATTTTCCTTAACTGGGAAACCACTAAAGGTAGAAGGTGAATAGGAAATTTACAGGATTCATAACAAGTGGGGGTGCTATTTTCATTTACATGCAGTGCTGTTCGATAAAAGTGACTCACTTGATTTTTTTACTTAAAACTTTTTCGTCTATTCTTTTCTTTTTTTTTGTCAAACTAATTTTTAATCTTACTAATATAAAGACCCCTTCCCGACTACCTAGTAAAAACGTTTACTTACCCTAAGGTATTCTATTGATAATTATAATTTTTGATATAAATGAGATTTAGCGGAAAACTGCAAAAAAAGTGACTCACCTATTTCCCGCAACTAGTAATCAATAGAAAGATAACCGAACAGCTTTAAATAAAGAATAATAGAGGTATAATTTATTTATAATAGGTAATATAGTTCGACATATTTAATAATCTATGGGTCCTCCTTTATTTTGAATAACCTTTTCAAACCTTTTTGGCATTGACTTGATTAGGTTCTGGCAAATCTCATCTCCAAGCATTGAATTCCATTCGGATATGAAATTCACAATCAAATTCTCTTTGTTGATCAACTGCTTTCTCGAGAGCCTGTGCCTTATAATGCTCTATAAGTTTTCTATAGGGTTGGGGTCAGGAGATTGGGGCGGCCATGTCATAACACTCACCTGCTTCTCATCAAAATATTCCTTCTGCTCTGTACTCCTTTAACACTCCTATTTTTGCTTTTTCTGGTTCTGCAGTTTTCATTCCGACCTACGCGTCTTTTAAATATCTATTTTTAGATCAAGATTTTTTTCATATTCCGCTATTGTAATGGGAATGATTTCATATTGGTCACATGCTTTAAAAGTTGATTTGAAGTAGTCCAAAGATCTTATAAAAGATTCATCGAATTGTCTCAATTCAGATTATTTTTTCTTAATTTTCTTGGGATTAGACTGACTTCACTCCCCGTATTTCATTGGAAAAGCTATGCCATTTAATTTAATTTTTTCAAAGGAATTCTTTTCCTTGGGTGTTTGTATTGAAAAGATATGACGAATCCTTTCTTTTTTTTTAAATTTTCTATCCGTCCTGGGTAGGACGATAATCTACAGCCGCGTCCTGGGTAAGACGATAAACTACATCCGACAGCAAGGCCTCTGACCCAGTGTGGTAGCACCTGTTAGAGTCCCAGGCAAATAGTTAACCCCAAAACTGGGGTCAAAACGTGTAAAAATAGGTTTCAATACCAGCAAAACATTTTCGTTAAAAATTATTGCCAGCAATACATTTTTTTAAAAAAGTATTATCAAAAATACTTTTTGAAAAAAAAATATTACCAGCAATAAAAATCCTGTCGACATTAAGTAGCCCATTGATGTTGATATGTCGTAAAACAAACCAAACCAATTTTCTACGCAGTTTATTTTCTTTTTAACCTTTCAGACTGAAAATGTTTTTTCTTCCGTAGTTATGGCAAATTTTCTCAAAGGCGGGGTACTTTTTTCTGTTAATTTCATGCTCATATTTACAATATTTGCTTTTCTTTCATTCCTTTTTGTGCTGTATGTTTCAACATTATCCTCAGTAGAACTAAATTGTTTATCAATTCCAGCTGCTGAATAACTTCCATAATGTCAATTAAAGACAAATTATCCACTCGTAATTCTTCCAATATCAGCCACACCTTCGATTAACTATAATTGGCTGAATTCGTGCTCTATAGCCAAATCTTGAGTTACCAGTTTCTCAAATTCGCAGAATCTGCTAGCTGTGATGATGTCGTATAATTTGTTTCATCTTGTTCCTGTTTAATGACCATATATTTAGTGCTTTCCGCTGTGACTAGTTTCATTTTAGGTCGTTAATTTCTTTTTGTCATTTCTGAAATTTCTACGAAAATCAAATTCTCCAATTCGTTGCGATAAGCCATAACAGAAATGTTCATTAGAGCTTCACAATCTGCCGAAGTTAGGAAGAGGTCGGTTATTTCATTTACTATCATTCTTGCCTTACTGTTTTATTTTTCACTTTTTAGCCCAAGTCTCGACAGATTCTTGTTGGTCCAAGCGACTTAAACATACTATCGGCGACGCCATATTGTTGTATAGTGTTCTTCTATGACACGTGATCAGTAGTCACTTTACTCCATGTCTGACATTTTACTCTATAGTTTATTTCTAAAGTCCCGTTTGCCAGTCCAATTAAAATAAAAGTACCAACGTTTTAAATAGAATAAGATCGCTGAAAATGACTAACTCAATTCAAAAGAATGCAGGATATCTACCAACAAGAGAGTTTAACTACTATTCTCATCACTGAAATTGAAGAAAACACGACATAAATTTTACTAGTTTATTTAAGAGATTTAACAATCTGCAACATCCAATTTTACAAGATTAATAATTATTGACACTATTTGCATTATTCTGACTATTGTCCTTATCTTTGCTGCCATATTTATTACAACGTTTCGGCCTTTCAGCATTTGTCTATATTTCTGAGAAATTGTATTATGTACACTATTTACATTATTCGGACTATTGTCCTCATCTTTGTCGCCATATTTATTACAACGTTTCGGCCTTTCAGTATCTGTCTATATTTCTGAGATGAGGCATTATTTAAACTATTTATACTATTCGGACTACTGTCCTTATCTTTGTTGTCATATTTATTACAACGCTTCGGCCTTTCAGTATCTGTCTAAATTTCTGAGATGATGTATTATGTACACTATTTACATTATTCGGACTATTGTCCTCATCTTTGTTGCCATATTTATCACAACGTTTCGGCCGATGTACGCTCCGGCCTTCTTCAGGTAGTTGAATGTCGAATTGAACACTTTATTTCGCTCGCTGGCCTAGATTGTTCTAGTTCTATGTGCCATGTCTAATTGATATCAGTTATCTATTATCTCCTGTTAAATCACTTAAATCTCCACTGCCTTAACCAGGTATTGAACTCGCACTGTCATTGCATCTAACCAATGCCTTTATTCACTGTGTCATGTGTCCTTAACGATTAAAGAGTTCAGTTCAACATTCCAACCACCTGAAGAAAGCCGGAGTGTAAACGGCCGAACCGTTGTGATAAATATGGCAAAAAAGATGAGGACAATAATCCGAATAATGAAAATAGTGCAGATAATACCTCATCACAGAAATATAGACCCATATTGAAGAAATATAAATTGAAAACTTCCATTAGCCTGTTTTTTTTTCATAGAAATGCCAGAAAAAAATAAAGAATCTACAATAACCAAAATATATGAATAATAATAATAATAATAATAATAATAATAATAATAATAATAATGATAATAATAATAATAAAATAATAATAATGATAATTTAAATAGCAATAATAATAACAATAATGATACATTGAATAAAAACATATATAATTATAATGAGAAAATTACGCAGTAAGCTTTATTAAATTGAGAATAAAAGGTTCGTATATAGTGTCCTTTTATAGTCTAAATAAACAGAAATAGATCTCTTCAAGAGGGGAGTTTAAAAAATGGGGAGACCACTCTTGATCATTCTTAAAAAAATAATATTAACTACTGACTCCATAGGATCTACTATGCCAGATAATATATTCAATTGAATTTCAGCTACATTCAAATTATTATTTAAATGAACAGAAGCAAAACTTACCAAAACAAACAATAATTTTGAAGCAGAAATAAATGCGATCAAAAGGTAACAATTCTCCCCTGAAACTTTTAGAAACTTAAAAATGTACGTACGAACAGAAAACATTTCTACAACATGGTAATTTATCGAATACGTTAGTTATGAACGGAAATATTTTCAACCATAATTTCGATGTAAAGCATCTTATCCTGGTGTAGAGAGTAAATATCTTCTTAAGAAAAGTGCATTAATAGACACAGGCCAATACAAAAACTACACCCTTTTTTACAAATATATTATTATTTAAGAGAAATGTGCAAGTCAATATATAAAAAACATTAAACTATTAAATGGAAATAGTCTCATTGGTTCTTCATAAATAATAATACTATTAATATTAACAGCAACAATGAATCAATTTTGTTTAACAACATGTAAAAATTACATCACTTAGAGTCATCCATAGGTTTTGTTCGGTTTCATAACATCGATAGATTTTCGAATGTTTTAGAATGCTTCTCACATTTCAATTTGAAAGCAAAAACGTTATTTTTTTTAACAACGATACCTTTCTCAAAAGTTATCTACATTTGCCTTTGGGAAAATTCCTCAAGGAACGAAACACGTTGCAAAAATATGTTTTCCTCTTATTTAGTTTGTTTTTTTTTGTGTTTTTTCATAATGTTTTTTTCAGGTATGTTAATTTATACGCACAGACAAAAAGACACACACACACACATATACATATATATATATATATATATATATATATATATATATATATATATATATATATGTCGTTTAAAACTATCTACATTTGGAAAAGAAGACGACTCGGTTTCAGTACTCGCATACACGTTGTAAAAAATACAAACCAAATATATAAAATAAAAATTAATAAAAACTTCATACATACGTACATATATATATATATATATATATATATATATATATATATATATATATATATATATATATATATATATATATAAGAACCTCCTACCACTAGAACCTCGTTCTACTATCAACGAGCTGACTGGGACGCGTTCCGTGATTTCCTCCGCGATGTCCCCTGGGATGGAGTCTTTAAGCTCCCCGTCCAAGATTGTGCTTCTGAATTCTCTTCTTGGGTTAAAGCTGGAATCGACGCTTTCATCGCATCAAGGAAATATAGGGTCAAGTCGCGCTCCTCCCCGTGGTTCTCGGCTGCTTGCTCAGCCGCCATCGCCCATAGGAACCACTACTTCCACCTATTTCGTAGCGACATGTCTGACTGCAACAGACGTCTCTTTGCCTCCGCCCGTAACGAGTGTAAGCGTGTCCTCAACGATGCTAAGTCAATATTTGCGGCTCGGATGAAGGAACGTATTGCATCTCGCAAATTTGGCTCCAAAGATTATTGGCGTCTCTGCAAGAGCGTATTGAACAATTGCAAACCCTCTATACCTCCTTTATTCAACCAGTTTGAAGTCCTGACCTCCTCTACCGACAAGGCTGAATGCTTTGCTCGGAAATTTTCATTCAACTCGACGCTCGACTCTTCCGGTGTACCCATACCTGACTTCCCTCTTAGAACTGAGGCCTTATTAAGCGGGTTAAACATAACTCCATCTTTGGTACTGGGCGTTATCTCCAATTTAGACCCTAACAAGGCTAGTGGTGAAGACGGGATACCAGCCATTGTCTTGAAGAAATGCGCGCCCGAACTGGCGCCCGAACTGGCACCCGAACTGGCGCCCGCCCTTTCTAAACTATACAACTACTGCCTCAAAGAATCTTGTTTTCCTGACTGCTGGAAGTCCTCTTCCATCGTTCCTGTCTTCAAGAACTCCGGTGACCCCTCTGACCCTTCCAACTACCGCCCTATCAGTCTCCTTCCCCTCTTCGGCAAAATCTTCGAAGCCCTAATCAATACCGGGGTGGTTAACCACCTCACATACCATAATCTGCTCTCAGACAAGCAATATGGTTTCCGCTTTGCCCGATCTACAGCCGATGTGCTTACGGCCATCACTGAAACAGTCTACCGAGCTCTTCAAAATAACGGGGAAGCCCGAGCCGTGGCATTAGACATCTCCAAAGCATTTGATAGGGTTTGGCATGCCGGCCTTCTTCGCAAGCTCCAGGGTTATGGCATTACGGGACGATTATATAACCTAATACGATCATTCTTGTCAAACCGTAAATTGAAGGTCGTTCTGAATGGATTCTCCTCCAATTCCTATCCCACGAACGCAGGTGTTCCTCAAGGCTCTATCCTAGGCCCCACTCTATTCCTTATCTACATAAATGACCTCCCTGACGCAATTACTTCCCAAGTTGGCATATACGCGGATGACACCACAATTATACCTGCCTCAAAAACAAATCTAGTCTCACTGACAAAACTCGCCTGGCCGTGCGTCTCGAAAAGGACCTCCAATCGATTGTGAACTGGGGCATGAATTGGCTTGTCAACTTCAACGCTTCTAAGACAAAACTGCTCTCTATTAATCACCACAGAGATCCTTCCCTTCCCTCCATTAGAATGTCTGACGCTCAACTTCTCGAGAGCAACTCTATGCGGCTTCTCGGTCTCACGTTGACTGCTGAGCTGAGATGGAATAAATACATTGAGTCAATTGCCTCGTCCACTGCAAGGAAAGTTGGCTCCCTGAGTCTCGCCAGGAAGTTTTTCTCCCCGGAGTCGATCCTCCAGATCTACAAAACAACAATTCGCCCCTGCATGGAGTATTGCTGCCATATATGGTCTGGTGCCCCCTTCTGTTTGCCTCAAGGTTCTTGATAGGCTCCAGAGACGGATATGCAATGTAATTGGCCCTGACCTGGCGTCTCATCTACAGTCACTTTCTCACAGACGCGCCGTCGCCTCCCTCTATCTGTTACATATCCATGGAAATTGCTCCGAGGAGCTGTATTCGCTGGTTCCCAGGCGTCATGAGTTCAAGCGCCATACGAGGCTGGCATCCCGCTCTCACCCCTTCACTGTCGAAACTCCTAAATGTAGCCGTCTCTTCTACTCTAATAGCTTCATGTCTCGCACCTCTCGCCTGTGGAACTCCCTTCCATATTACTGTTTCCCTGTGAGCTATAATCTCCAGCTATTCAAGTGTAATGTCAATCGACATCTCCAGTTGCCTTGATCTATCCACTACGCTCATCCTTTCTTCTATCACTCCTATCTGACCTTGCTCTAAATTTTCTGTAACCCCTTGCGTTCTAGTGGCTTCCCGCCTTACTTGGGGTGAAATGCTTAAAAAAAAAAATATATATATATATATATATATATATATATATATATATATATATGAAGTTTTCATTAATTTTTATTTTATGTATTTGGTTTTTGGTTTATATTTTTATTTTTTTATTTTATATATTTGGTTTTTATATTAATTTATTAATATATATATATATATATATATATATATATATATATATATATATTAATAAATTAATAAAAAAAATCATCCCTTGCATTAAATAAATAACCCCGTCTATTTTAAATGCAAAATATATTTTGAAAATGAAAAAAAAAACTGTAATCCCATACTATATATGAACTGCGCCAGCATTGAGTTAATCGGGTAATAATAATATTCAAATTTAAATTACGTAACGGTCTGCACCTGAAGATTGCGTTGTGCATGAAACTCCGAGTCTTGCTACTGGTAAAGTATAATATGCATATTTATTAATATATACTTCATAGCTCTGTTAAGCTAAATCGACAACTGACTTATTAACATCAGCACTCTACGTGATATATATATATATATATATATATATATATATATATATATATATATATATATATATATATATATTTGACAAATGAATTTGATTAGGCGTTTCGAACTTCGAGGCTTCATCAGAAAGCAAGATATACGTGTGTATATATATGTGTGCGTGCTTAAATAATAAATCATTAGAACTTCCTTTCGTCTAGATGGAAGATGAAAGAAAAGAATGAAAATGGCTGACTTTTAAAAAAGTCATTAATATTTATTGTCTCTTTTCTTTATAATTCCTAGTTCATGTCGAAAGTTATTAATATATATTATAGCAGGTTGATGTATTGAATTAAAGGTAACTCCTCAGCTCATTTTCATATAGGCTTTTCTAAAATGATCCAAGGCAAATTCTTAGCCTATTTTGTCATAATTGAAAGTAAAAGATTTATATATGTTTATGTCTATTCATGTGTCTTCATCCACGACATCCACACGACTTCAAAATTCACTGCAGCTCTTCTGGGTGGTCCCCTTTGTTTAATTTGGTGAATGCTGCCATAATCCTTGCCTTCAGTTCATCTTTGGTGTTACGAAGAGTTTTGTTGGTCTCTCGTTCAACCGCGTCCCACACATAATAATCAAGGGGTTGTAATTTGGGTTGTTAGATGACCAGATTTCAGGGGTAATGTGATCGCAGAAATTGTCTGACAACCATGAAAGGTGTATTCTACTTGTGTGGCATGGTGCAGAAACCTGTTGTCAGACATAGTTTCTTTCAGCAGCCACCTTCTTGACCCAGGACACCACTACCTCCTCACGGCACTGGATGTAGACTTTCGTGTTGAGTCAGAAACCTTGTGGGAAGATGAAAAAAAGCATAGCGTAGCCATCACTATTAATCACTTCATCACCATTAGACTCATGCAACTCTTTCCGAATCCTCTGCACTGTCCTCAGAGTGACACCCAAAAAGCCTGAAATGTTCGTATTAGAGATTCTAGCGGGAAACCAAGCAATACGGCATGGGGTTTCCAAATACCTGCTCATTTTTTCTCAGACGGTGCCCATCTGATCCTACCATAGTGTGCGAGAAAAGAAAACCAACGAACAACCAGCACTGAATGAAATTAAAAATAAATAATGGCAACAATTTACCCTATGCAACCATTATATATATATATATATATATATATATATATATATATATATAAAAGTGAACATAGAAGTCAACACAGAGGTGACAGTCTGTTTCATGCTATATGAAATCGTCAGGCCACGTGTATATATGATTATTTATTCGAAAATTATAGCATAAATATGTTATAAAATCACTACAAAAATAGCCATTTTTTTTCAACACTTCTGATGTCTTATCAAGTGGCGTTGAATATAGAATAAACGGTTTTAAAAGGTTTAAATCAATCAAACACTCCTCGCTAGGGGAAACGCTGTTACATAAGCTGTAATGACCAATCAAAATACAAGTATATGAAAATTCAAAAAACTTGACAACTAACTTTGGTGATAATAATTATTTAATGCTTTAATGTTAGGGTTAGACTAAAATAGAATTCCTTCTAACTAATAAATATTAAATTATACTTGAAAATTCGATATATGAAACATGAATATATAAAAAAACGTAGCTTTTTATAAACAGTTTTCCTCCAATCACGCAATCAGTATAAATAAACAAACGAAGTCATTACCGTAAATGACTCTCAAAATTAGTCCTAAACAAAGAAAACTGAGAAAGATAGGTTTTGACTTTCCCCTGAGGATGGCAGATGTTGACTTTATATCTATGTACACCAATCTCTCTCTCATTCTTTCTTTATATATATATATATATATATATATATATATATATATGTGTGTGTGTGTGTGTGTTTGTGTGTGATGCAGTAAAATTCAAGATATAGACAGTGTATACACTGGAAATCAATAAATAGTGTACAAAATATGTTTGTGCGCGTGTGTGTGGGTGCGTGATACAGCAAAATTCACGATATAGATAGTCTATACTCCGGGGTTGTATAAGACTGGCGTACTTTTGGTCGCCAGGTGAAATAAATCTACCCCCCCACCCTCAAAAAATACGTTTGTGGACAATTTAAAAAATTAACGGGGTAGCCTAAAAACTTTGAATTGTAGTATATATATATATATATATATATATATATATATATATATATATATATATATATATATAAATATATGTATATATATATATATATATATATATATATATATATATATATATATATGTATATATATATATATATATATATATATATATATATATATATATATATATGTGTGTGTGTGTGTGTGTGTGTGTGTGTGTGTGTGTGTGTATACATACTAGCAGCATGGCCCGGCGCTGACCGTGCTTGATTCAAAAATCGTACAACAATCGCTATCAATTGACTTAAAATACTTTTGCCCTTCCTTGCCTTTAAAGGAGTGCCCTTTGCTGTGCTAATGTTGCTACATGCCTTACTTCTTGCCTATCTCACACTGCAAAATTTTTTCTAAGCTCTACACAAAACGATTAGCTTTAAAAAAGGATTCGTAACTTGAAAAAACAAATTAAAAAAGAATGTTAACAACGAATACTTTTTCACGCCTGACCCAGTTCTGCGGAATCAGAATCAACGTTGAGTTTAAGCAAGCGAATGAGGCAATTGGAGTAAAGTGCCATGCAGATTTAAATTTTTCCCACTTGTGACGAATGCAGCTATCGATTTTTTTTCATGCTAGTTAACATTCGTGTCAGTCAGCTGTTGGCTCTCACGATGGCCAATAGCATCTCCCTGCGTATTTGTGGCAGCCAGCTATAGGCTCTCGCTCTGGCCAGTAGAAAATGGCCGCAAACTACATGAAAACTGTCGTAGAAGCATGAAACAATCGATTATTTCCACTATCGATGGGAGTTGGGAAATGCAAAGTCGGTCTTGGCCTTCTCGCTAACTTGGAGCATGTGCATATAAATTTTGGGGCAAATCCGTCAAAAACTGCGGCCGTGCATTCGTTACACATACACAAACACACACACACATCCTGTCTTTTATAGATAGAGATTTTAAGACATGACGGTTCCGTATAGGATACAGGTTCGAATCCTGTCGGAGGACGAATATTTTCTATGAAGATTTCTCGGACATTCAGTCCGCTAAATATTATTTAATACTGTTCATTATAAACAGAGCATTTACTTAAATATTTGTATCTATAAAAAGAATGTTAAACATAAAAATGTCTTTAGATAATTGTCGAACTTTGTCCATTTCATAATATATACATATATATATATATATATACGTATGCGTGTATATATATATATATATATATATATATATATATATATTAGGTTGGTGCAAAAATAATGACGTAATAATGTCGTTTTTTGACGTATTTTTAACGTCAAAAAACGACATTATTACGTCATTATTTTGCACCAACCTAATATATATATATATTTATATATACAGAGAGTGAGAAATAGTTATCTTTATAGCGCGCCGACAATGAATTAATGAAGAAGATATTTATACAATTATAGATATGATTTTATATGTGTAGTAATGGCAAGCCTCGCAAATAACATTGCTCATGTACAGGAGTTTAGCACGTTTGTATTTCCCCAATTACCTTACGATAATTAAGAATCTGGCTATGTATTCAAGAATGACTTTACTGAAAGAAGGACAACTAACAATGTATTAAGGAGAGCCTGACGTCCCTGAAAGGTTACTAGAAGTTTTCATCCGCGCAAGTTGGCAAGGAAGAATAATTAGCGCTTGTGTATAAGAGAGTGTGTCAACATCTTCAGACTCTGATGATCGTAGAAGCACGAAGAAGCAATGCACCTCTCATTTTGAAACCTCAGCATTAATTGTAAACCTTCAACGTGACCTCCAAGATTTATGGGAAGAAGCGAACTGTTGATAAAGACGGAGAGGGGAGAAAGCTTTCCGTTCTAGACATGTCCCGCTAGCGAGATAAGGTCCGTGCCGGAAGTCAGCTTAATGAACTCTCTGGCCAGTCCGAGATAACAAAGCCTTGCTCGTGAATATACTGGCAAGAATGGCACATAGATGAATAGATGGGTATGTACGCCCAAGGCAAAATGTCAAGGGACATATGGGGAATGCACGTTGCGAGGTAACGTACAGACCAATTATATAGTAATCGACATTATGTGGGTGTGAAACGGAAATAAAGAAAGTGATTCTAAGGGTCAATAAAATGCAATTATCTTAGAATCGATTTCTTACAATTCTTTATAGGCAGAGGAAACGGCGGAATGATCACAGTTGGCTTTAGGATATAGGGATTTTAGATACTCTTCTGGCTATTTTATTTTAATCGCAATCAGATGATCAATGACAAAGGAAGTACATATCTGGAGGCATGACTACACCCGACCAGAAGCGAGTGTTCAGAAAAGATCTAAAAAAATGGTGGCCTGTTTGGTAAGAGTCGTTTATATTCTTAAAATGACACTAATTCTTTCGAAAATCATCTGGTTAATTGCCATATTACGGCTAATACCCAAATCTTCTTCTGAGTTATAGCGACAAATGAGTTGTAAGGTTTATAAGCAGCGACAGAATTATAAAGGAAAAAAGAATTCATTTGTGACTGACAATGGCTCTCAAAAAATCCCTCGTACCTCTGTGTAAGATTTGTTCCTTTGCACTTTTTGCCATTCCCGGTATACCATCCATTCAAAAACGTTCGTAGGTAGCCCAATGTCTTTTTTTCTTCTATATCTTCTGTAAGTGTAAAATTCTTCAAGCCCTTCTTCCGCAGTATATCGCACAATGTAATAATAACGGCTGTAAAGCCATGAGTAAACCTTGTATGCGATGGAAAGCTGCATGTGTTTCAGCCTCACTCTGAACATGTTCACAAAACTTCGCGAGCTTACGGCTATATCAAGCTGAAACACTGGTTCTCGCACGATCAAAGTAGTTAAGCAATGTCGGGCCTGGTCAGTACCTAGATGAGTGTCCGCTTAGGAATATCAGGTGTTTTAAACCTGGATGTGCAGGTGCTGTAAGGGATAATGGCTTAGAATTGTTAATCCGAGAGCCGAGTTCTAATTCTAGTCGTATTTGAAATATTTACTTACGCGCAAATACCCTTGGAAAAAGTTTGAATCCACCTCTTCTCCTTCCAGCCTTGATTTTTGTCACTAAATCAAAATTGGCACAAAAAATGCTTTTGTGATGTCAATGAACACTCGTTATACTTTTGAGATGCCAACAAATACTCATTGTCACTTTCGTAATGCTCGTTGTAGTAGGGACTTTATAATCGCGGATACAACTATAGCAACGCCCTTGAACAATACAGGTGTCAGACGTCTTCGAATAACACTCGCACTAATAGTACTTGCTCGATAATACTCGTTCGAATAGTAATCATCGAATAGTGATCCGAATAGAAATCCGTATTCTGAGATATTCACTAACCGCCCCACGCGGTCGGATGCGGCATAAGGCCAAGTTTTGTAGGGTATCTGAAACTGTAAGCCTGGTCAAAAATTCACCGTAGACCCCATAAAAACGAGCTCGAGTTGTTGTCTTCCCTCGACAGATTAGACTCTGCCCATCGGCACAAACTCTTCTGGATTCCTCTCTGCCCGGAGGCAAAGAGTTTGACAAGCAGATTTCCGAATTAATCCGGTTAGTTAGATATTCACCTACCGCCCCACAAGGCCGGATGCTGCTCAAGGCCAAGTTTATTGTGGGGTATCCGAACCCGTAGGCCCGGGCAAATATTCCCCGTAGACCCCGTAAAAACGAGGTCGGGTTGCTGTCTACCACCCAAAATGTGACTCTGCCCTTCGGCACAGCCTGGTCTGGGTTCCTCTCTGCCCGGAGGCAGAGAGTTTGACAATGACACTTCTGAAATAATCCTTAAAGTGAGCACTTAGTCGCCACGCTAATTCCCATATATACATTTCCTTTAACATCACGTGTTTTCTCTTTGGTAATCTGTGTTCAAACTCCAGTGTCTGCAGTGACACTTTATTTCTATATAATAAATTTAATATATTTTCTCGCTTTAAATAAAGTGCAAAAGGTTGATAAAACGTCAAAAATGAAATTAATCAATCAATTCATAAATTTTCATATAAGCTTACGTCTGGAATGTACAATTAGTCTCAGTCGCTTTTCGCTTTATATACTTTAGTTGGTTGATTTTTTTTACGACTTATCAACCTATAGGTTAATTAAAGCCAGAAAATAATTTGGATTGTAAAACATTTTTTTTTATTTCTAGATAATAATGATTTACTGATATGATACAAGTCTTACTATTTAGAGAAAAATGGTGGATTCATAGCTTTCCAAATGATATTTGCGTAGAAGTGAATCAGTGAATTTCAGTTTTAACTCGGCTGTCTGTATTCCAATTCTGTGTCATTATCAGTTTAACCCCCACACGTCCCCTAAGCTTAAATCACCTTACATTCCTAAGTGGTCACTCATCGAAATACTGAGCAAACCCGAACTTGTTTAACTTTGGAAATAATTTAAGATTTAAACCTTGGCTGAAGCTTGTCTAAATAACAAAACCTATTTATAATTACTTCTCTGTCTGTATAGTTTGTATTTTTTCCATTATTCGCCGTTCGTTTGTGTAAACACCGCCGCGCAAAATACATGTTCTGAATATAAATACTCACAAACCTTAAACTTATATGTATTCTTTATTGAACTGGCAATGCGAAGGCATTTCTTAAGTTTCTATGCATTGGACCTTTTAAGTGTTTTTGAAAAGCAAAACATCAAGAAAAGAAAAAAACAGCTTGAAATGCATAATTTGAATTATCATTTCAGTATGTTAAACGCAGATGCTCCCATTATCCAAGCCCATCTTGGGTATGACGATAAACTACATCCGCGTCCTGCGTAAGACAATAAACTACGTCCAGCAGCAAGGCCTCTGATCAGGAGCTTTTGAGAAGCGTGGAACCACCTCTTAATTGCTGACCCGGGGTGGTAGCATCTGTTGGGGTCCCATGTATGGGCTAATAGTTAACCCCGAAACTGGAGTAAAAACACTATGAAAGTATAAAAACAGGTTTAATACAAGAAATACTCTGTAAAAAAATTATTTCTAGCAATAAATTTTTGAAGAAATATTACCAACAATTCTTTTAAAAAATAAATATTACTAGCAATACATTTTTGAAAAAAAATATTACCAGCAATATATTTTTGAAGGAAAAATATTACCAGAAATAGATTTTTGACAAAATAAAACAAAATATTACCAGCAATAAAAATTTTGTCGGCATTAAATAACCCATTGAGGTTGATATGCTGTAAAACAAACCAAACCCATTATCCAAGCGAATAAAACACTTCTGCTACATTATAAAAGAAAAGAGATTGTGAAGCGCCATGAAAATCTGTGTTGTGAGAGGACATGACCCGTAAAAGATTAACCTTCTGAAAAACGGGAAAACATCCTTAACAGTCGGTGATCATGGAATCTATGCAACGGAATAGCGAAAAAGGCATGAAAACATTAATTTCTGATCTGCATTGGTGAAAACCTGCAGGCATATGCATGCATTTAAGGTCTGTAAATAAATATTAATAGACAGGGGGTTAATCTGAGGGATAAAGTGGGTCGGCCAGAACCAAACTTTGCCGGATTGCTTGTGAAGTATAAAATTTTTGCATTATCCTTCAGCAATATGGATTTTTTTTTTGAGGTTTCTCAACCTTTTGAGGATTATTTAAAGCCGAAATATGCCTTTTGGATTGTCATAAATATTTTTTGGGCAAGTGAATATTGCATGAACATTTTTATTTCGAAATAGCAACGTCTTTTTCCAGGTACATACGTACTATTTAATCCATAACTTGGGCAGAAGAAATAGGTTCATACCTTTCCCAAGCGTATTTGCGCGTGAGTGAATCCAACTCGACTGGAATACGAACGCGGCTCTCTTATTTCTCTCTTCTAGCGAGTTACCCCTTACACCAACCGCACATCTCTACAGCCGTATAGGTCACTTTATATTCCGAGTTGTTGGATACAATGTCTGAAACGCACCACAACAACCGGGCTTTACCGATTAATAACAGTTTATATGATGTGTTGGAAAACTCTGTTAATATATGTGTCGCGCCAAAAATCTATTCTCGCCCGAGTCCATCCTTCAAATCTATGAATCAACCATTCACCCTTGCATGGAATACTGCGGCCATATATGGTCTGGTGCCCCTGCTGTTCGCCTTAAGGTCATCGACAAGATCCAGAGACGGATAAGCAATGTTGTTGGTCCTGAACTGGCATCACGTCTACAGACGCTCTCTCACAGACGTGCCGTCACCTTCCTCTGTCTTTTCTACAAATACTTTCAAGGTAACTGTTCCGACAAGCTTCTTTCGTTAGTTCCCAGACTGCATGAATTTAAGCGTGCTGCTAGGCTGGCATCACGGTCCCACTCTTTCACTGTCGAAATGGTTAAATTTAGCCGTCTCTTCTATTCCAATAGCTTCATGTCTCGTACCTCCCGTCTGTGGAATTCTCTTCCCATTACTGGTTTCCCTGAGAGCTATAATCGCCAACTATTCAAATGTGATGTCAATTGCCATCTCCAGATGCTCTGGCCTATTCCCAGTCCTTTCCTCCACCATGCCTCTTTACTCTCGCTCCCACGCCCTAAACTCTTGCGTACTAGTGGCATCCCACCTTACTTGGGGCGAATTGCTTAATATATATATATATATATATATATATATATATATATATATATATATATATATATATATATATATGTAAAGACATTTTTATAATTATACACACTTTTCATAGATACAAATATTGAAGTAAATGCTCTGTTTATAATAAACAGTATTTATCTGCCTGAATGTCCGAGAAATTTTCATAGAAAATATTCGTCCTCCGACAGGAATGGAATCTGTATCCTATACGGAACCGTCATATAACCTGACGTACGTTAAACGTTTCGGCCACAGAGGAGCGTTAGCAAGGTCGATTTTTCTGGCTTTAAACTACAAGCTTCCATGATTCCCTAACGTACATTCATGTCTGCTCATGGCGTATCCAGATGTAAACAAATGATGTGACACATTATGAAATGGACAAAAACCGACAGTTATTTTAAGACATTTTTATGTTTATACATTGTTTTTATAGATACAATTATTTAAGTAAATGCTCTGTTTTATAATAAACAGTATTAAACAACATTTACCGGCCTGAGAAAATGAAATGGAAACTTATACCTAACACCAGGAAGAGGCAGTTGAAACGTCTGGGGGGGAATGAGGAAAGACGGCTTGGAAAAGATTGAAGGCAAGAGGGACAGAGGAAAAGAACGCGTAACATCCTTGAAGAGCTTGAGTAACTGGATGGGGGAACAGGATTAGGCAGAAATAACTTAAAGAAAAAACCTATTAAGAGCTATAAGGAACAGGAATATGTAGAGGGCCGTGATCGCCTACGTCCTGAATGGACACAGCACATAAACGAACAAATGTTGATTTTGTTCAACATCATTCTTATCCCAACTATAAATGCCTATGTCAGCAGGATAGCCAAACCGCTATCATCGTTTTACTCTGGAACTGAAACGAAGAACGCTATATATAGTAGATCAGTGTGCGACGTGATTTTTATTTTACTATAGTTCATACAATACAAGACCCATGAGCCTCTCAAGGGAGAGGGTTGCGGAGTAAAGGGCGTGATACGTAACAAGTGAAAGATGGAAGATTACGAGGATAGAGCGGATATATACCCATTGACCTGGAGTGAATAGGTTCGGAATGAAAACTTCGGGAAAACATCCATGTTGGTCTCTATATTGTAGAAAGTAGCAGTTTTGGGGAAGAAACATTCAGAGAAGGATGCATCATTTAGTTTAAGCTAATCTAAGATCTTTGAGATGCCCCACACAGGATGCTGGCAATTATGGCCCTCCACAATTTCTTGTCCCTCTTAGCGATTAACCTTGTCCCGCTATCTATTTACGCAAGCTCGTTAAGTAGATTACGCTTTGTATTCCTCTTGTGCCTCGTGCTTTTAAACTGTCCTATGAGTATCTGATTTTCCAATCCCTCTTTCCTCATTATATCGCTAGAAATTTCAACTGTCTCTTCTTGATGTTATGTATCAGAAATCCATTAATTGTCAGAAATTCATAAAAATTCTTTTTTCTTTTTTTTTTTAAAAAAAAAAAAAGAAATTTCAAAAGATAATCGATTTGAATCTTTTCGCTCGGGAACTGACTAATGGGTTAGTTGGCAGCAGTGTCTGATATTGCAGCGATATTAACAAAAGATGGGAAACAGGAACAAACGTCCGCGAATTGTCCAGATTGAAGACAGTCGTTTGAAACTTTCGAGCACCTGCTTTAGCCAGGCGTGTCATCGACGTATGCCAATTTTGATGTCTCAAAGATACCCAGCAGAATCAATTACTACAAGCGAATTTGGCAAAGTATCGTTTTTAAAGTGTCTGTAAGTAGTCAAGGCCTTGAGTTCAGTTGTCGTCAACGTCATAATGCTTCTGACCTTATGTTATGACAAAATTATTCATTTCAGTAGCATTAATAAGATTTTATGTATTAGAATATTGTTTTAAGAGACCGTTTATGATTTTAACTTGAATTACAAACATGATCAATATATATATATATATATATATATATATATATATATATATATATATATATACTCGAGTCTCCCGTCGAATTCGACGTATGAGGGTCAAAGAGATCAGGAAATATTTTAGCACATGAGATTTGATTCCTCAATCCGGGGCGCTATCTATTACTCCACAGTGCCTCCTGATAATCTTATATATATATATATATATATATATATATATATATATATATATATATATATATATATATAAGCAGCATGGCCGGGCGTTGGCCGTGCTTCATTCAAAAATCGTACGACTCATACAGGAATCGCTATCACTTGACTTATATTTTTGCCCTTCCTTGCCTTTAAAAGTGTGTCCTTTGCCGTGCTGATGTTGCTACATGCTTTACTTCTTGTCTATCTTACACTGCAAATTTTTTAAGCCCTATACTAAACATTAAATCTGTTACGAAAAAAGAACTCAACAAAATGAACACAAAACGATTAGCTTTAAAAAAGGACTCGTAACTGGAAAAATCGAATGAAAAAAGAATGATAACAACAATACTTTTTCACATCCAACCCAGTTCTGCGGAATCAGAATCAACGTTGAGTTTAAACAACTGAATGAGCCAATTGGAGTAAAGTGTCATGCAGATTTAAATTTTTCCCACTTGTGACGAATGCAGCTATCGATTTCTTTTTTGCTTGCTCGCATGCTAGTTAACATTTGAGTCTGTCAGCTGTTGGCTCTCACGCTGACCAATAGAATTTTCCTGCCTATTCGTGGCAGCCATCTATAAACTCTGACTGTGTAGAAAATAGCCGCAATCTACTTGAAAAGTGCCGTTGAAGCATGAAAAAATCGATTATTTCCACTGGTTGGGAAATGCAAAGTCAGTCTTGGCCTTGGAGCATGTGCATGCAAATTTTGGTGCAAATCCGTCGAAAATTGCGTCCGTACATTCTTTACACACACACATACACACACATCCTTCCTATATATATATATATATATATATATATATATATATATATATATATATATGTATATATTTCAACTTTCGTTTCATTTTTGGAAGTGTTATCTGATGATCCAGCGTCCTTTAAAAGGGCTCTGATGAAATAAATTATTATCATTGAACCTTAAAGTGGTCTGTATTTCTGATATATATATATATATATATATATATATATATATATATATATATATATATATATATATATATATATGCACACATAGATATATATATGTGTGTGTATGTAGTGGAGTAAAGCGTATGAAAATCGAAGACATAAATAATCTTCAAACAAAGCTCTACAAATTTAAATAAAAAGTGTAATTTTTTTTATTTCAAGCTAAAAGAAATAAGTTATAACGTTCTCAAACAAAATTTATACGAAAATGTTTTGTTTCTTTTACCATACAAAAGACATGATTTCCATATACATGCAGTAATGTTATGGGAGAAGTCAAAACCTACGTTATCTTATGTGTGCGTAGTGTAAATATAGCAGGAGACCGTCAGTTAAATATCAGCGCAAATATGGCTAATAACAACTTATCACGATCTATGTTGTTTGTATTTGTTGATTGGTGTTTTCGTAATATAATCCATTCAAACTGGTTTCTGAAAATACTTTAAAGCGAAAAATAATTTAAAAAAGGTACTGTAGCAATCAATGAGACATTTATTTTTAGGAGATAAGAAAATGAGAAATCAGTATAATTTACATACCGGTCGAATATATACTGATGAGTCGGGAAGATATAAAAATGCAAGTTTATAATGAGGAATCTTTAAAAAACGCTAAAGCTCCTTTCCATCTATGCATATATGATTTTATTAACAAAAAAATATTTCTTGAATCGAACGAAGACCTTCTATAGGACAGGACGCGTGACAGAATTGTTTTACTATTTTATCATTCGTTTGTTGGTAAGGCGATTTCGAAAATTTCTGTTTTGTCATGTTTGACTGATGAATTGGCGTCATAAAATCGAATTTAGGTAGATTTTATTGAAATAAAATAATTTTCCTGATCACAGCTCCTCATTGTCAAAACATGCCTAAAAAGAAGTCGTCTAAATTATCTTATATTTTTATATAGATTTTTTTTATTTGAAATTTTATTAAGAAAAAAGATAAAAAGCAAACCATTTTATGATTGAATTTCGCCCTCATTAAAATATCCTAGTTTAGCCTTGATTACTGCTCCACAAATTTTCGGCATTCGTTGAAAAAGTTTCTCAAAGTATAAGCTTGATAAGTGATTCTATCTTTTTTTTCGAGTGATTCTAAGACATTTTTTTTCTTTCCATTTTTTATTCTTCTCTCAAAGACATCCCATAGTAATTCTGGGAATGACTTCAAGCTTTTGAATTGTAATATATATATATATATATATATATATATATATATATATATATATATATATATATATCATTACGGGAAGCATCCATACAAAAAAACAAATACAAATATATATTTACCGAGAAGTAAAAACAAGAACAAATCTATTTCCATACCTGAGGATGTCTGTAGGAACAGACGAAAGCTTGTAAAAAATTAAAAAACCTTATGCATTTATAAACAGGAACCATATCATTTATATACAGGTTCGGGGTTAGTGTATCGTATTGAAATTGTTTGCGAAGATGTCTTCTCGCCATTTAAATCATTAACCTCTATTTGTTTTTTTGTATGAACGATTCATGTAATTATAAATTACAATAGCACCTATAACTGAAATTAAAATAACTGATCCAACGTGCAACTTTCGGATAATAAGTGTAACATTACTGCAATTATTGAACAATATAGTTCATGCTATATTAACGGAAAATCTACCAGTAAAAAAGAATTCTCTTATTGCTATATTTGTACAAAAACGCACAACCTTAAAATTTAAATTCAAACTCAGCGTTGCGACCGAAATTTCCAAAACAATAACACATTTCTCATAGTATTTTCTTCGGATTACATCTATATTTTCGTTGTCCTCTTATTACCGAGAAGTAAGAAACAAGAACAAATCTATTTCCATACCTGAGGATGTCTGTAGTAACAGACGAAAGCTTGTAAAAAATTAAAAAGACCTTATGCAACTGGAATTTATAAACAGGGATCATATCATTCATATACAGGTTGGGGGTTAGTGTATCTTATCGAAATTGTTTGCGAAGATGTATTCTCGCCATTTAAATCATTAACCTCTATATTTGTTTTTTTTTTTTGTATGAATGATTCATGTAATTATAAATTAAAACTGCACCTATAACCGAAATATATATATATATATATATATATATATATATATATATATATATATATATACACGTCCGAGTGTGTGATATTGATTTAAATGTCATGTCCATTCAGTACGATTCGATCATGTCTTTCTCGCATTCGATTCGAGTATTCTATCGTAATTGACTTCACTTCTTGGGAAAGATAGTGGAGTTCTTCCCCATTATCTTTCTCTAAGCAAAAACCGTGGAGAAGACAATGGTTACTATTCATTCTGCAGGTCTGTTTGCCATCAAAACCTAGTTAAGCCAGATCACTCTGCTATTTTACTCATAGACGAAGCGGCGGTTGATACGAGCGGGGGCGTATATATTTCTTAAGGTTATGTCAGCGGACGTGAACGTTAGAGTCTACGCTGCATTGTAAACTCATCTCATCGTCATTTTTTTCGTCTTCGCCGGTAAATGCTACGCTGTACGCGCCTTCTCTTGTTCATGTTAATATAAGTTTGATTTAAAAGGGACTGAAAAACGATTTTTAAAAGTGGTGTTTAGTTAGGTGTTTAGATAGGTATTTTCCCTTTTACTTCCAAAAACCCGGATGTCGGGAAGCTCTGAATGTAAATATGGCAAAAAATGTTTGTGATCGACCGCTTTCAGTGATATGTAGTTCGCAAAAAGTATAAGAGAAGTCATACAACTATCACCATTGCCAACAGAATCGACATTTGTATTTACATTAATTATATAAGCGTGTGTGTCTTGTCAATACTTATTTAAAAACAGACGCTTTAATAAAGGCAATACGTACCATGATAAACTTCTCTCTCTCTCACTCTATCTCACTCTCTCTCTCTCTCTCTGTTTATATATGTGTGTGTGTGTGTGTGTGTGTGTGTGTGTGTGTGTGTGTGTGTGTGTGCATTTCTCGTTGTTATGGTCGCGATCCTAATTAATAGACAATGTGGTTTGGAATAAGAAATGGCAGGGAAAAGAAAGAGCCTTTTCGAATGGTAATGTGATCGTTTGGCTTGAAGGCAATCAATTTAAATTGAATATTTAATCGAGAGGTGGAAAGAGAATAATAGACGCTCCCAGACAAACGGACAGCAGAGGAGAAGAAGAAGAAAAAAATAACTGCAAATAAATCTTGGTGGAAAATCGCAAATGACGTGGATATTAAGGAAAAAAAAAAGAAATATATCAAGACAAAGAAAAATTAACTGAGAAGTACCGAAATGCAGACGTTTCTGCCACATAATCAATTCTGTATGTCAATACTTTCAAGCATACACAGAAACGCAGACACACACACACACACATATATATATATATATATATATATATATATATATATATGCACACACACACACATATATATATATATAATTTTCTCATATATATACATATATATATATGAGAAAATCATATATATATATATATATATATATATATATATACAGAGAGTGAGTGACTCACCGCTTTGGTTGCGAGGTGTAAACGTTTTCCAGTAAATGCTTACCCCTCCTGGAACTTTTCACGAAAACAGTATTTGGTGGACTCATGTGAGTCCAGGTGATACAAAATGCAAAAAAGATTGAATTTTTAACGAGCCGTTGTTAATTCATGTTATTAACGAAATGAATTAAATATGCACACAATTGAAATAAAGAAAAAAAAAACACGTTAAAACTGGCTATAACAATGTGCATGTTTATGTGTTTGTGTTTCTACGTGTGTGTGAGACAAGCGTGTGATGCATACGTGTGTTAAGTCCGAATGTGCGCTAGAGTTCAATAGTCATTTTTCCAAGGAAAGAAACGTAGAGGCGCCTTCCTTACGTTCAACAACATCTGGGAACAAGAGGAGGAAAAAAGAGTAGAAGCAAACGGATAGGGTTTTCCCTTTCTTATGTTTCGTGTGAGTTAGTGTCAACAATCGTCGTCGCCACTGTTATATTCCGTGCTAAGGGAATAAACTAGAAGAAAGGTTTATTGTACACAAGTACAATATGAAATACAGTACAGTTATACACACAGGTCAAGCTAGTAGTGAGTGCCACTAATTGGAAGGTCGGATGTGCTTGCATCGTCTCGCTCTCACCTCCTCTCCAAGTCTCTCGTAGACAGCAGACTTGATTGGTATTTAATACCTATACTGTAATCATTCACGCCGGTGACTGGTTATTCCATTTTCCATTACATCAGACTTAAATAGTGCTGCGAAATGGGCGTTTTTGACAAAGTCAGCTAGATTATATATATATATATATATATATATATATATATATATATATATATATATATAAAGAGAAGAGGTTATAATAGATCCAACCAGAGAAAAAAGAGTTTATATTAAAAAGTAGAGAGAAGCCGCAAAAGTTTTTTTTAAATGTATTATGCTTTATTTTCCATAATTTTGTTACACGGGTTCCCGGTTTCGTGACCTTCATCAGACAAAGAGTGACCACATGACCACGCAGGAGTGAAAAACGAGAAGTATTAAGTATGGGAAGCCGTTGGTATAAACCAATGGCTTCTCTTATAGATTATAGGCACTTAAGGAGATTTGTGGAGATTTCATAGTTTATTTTGTTCAGGTTAGGTTTCAACTGTTTTATGCATATAGCTTCAAGAATTTTTAGCTTTGTTTATTGTTTTCATGTTTAAGTATAGTTGTATTGTCAACAAGGATTTTCCGGAATTGAGTACGCGGGCAGGCATGTTTTGTTAAATGTTGTTAAAAATGTTAGAGTTATCATTTAAATGTAGAGTCAAGCACCGTGAAAGCAAGTTTGTGGTGTGACCAATGCCTATAATGTACGTGTGCGTGTGTGTGTGTCTAGATAAATAAATGTATATTGCATGTATAGTTTTCATTTATACCAGCTCTAACAGCAAAAGTGTCAAAATTTGATTTTGTTCTGCTATATAAAAATCTGCATATAATTACATATATATATATATATATATATATATATATATATATATATATATATATATTCCTAGTGTAACAGCATAATTGCCCATCCCACAAAAAAAAGAAAAAAAGAACAGTTTAAAAAAAAGAACAGCTTAAAATCATCCCGTGTCAACATCACTGTCTTCCCAACTAAGCAATGCTGAGAGGAAAAAGATAATTCAGGCCTTCAGTAGTGACACTAACATGCATACTGTGGTTTCTATCTTCAAAGTCCTTTCAGGAACCATCAAGAGACCGGTGAATACTTTTAAATAGAGGGAACAGTAGAGATAAAAACAGTATCAGGAGATCACAACAGGAAGAGGGATCCAACTCAATCTATAAAACTTTTGGTACAGAAGTGAAGATTTTCACATATGACAGTCTTAAGAGCAGTGAAAAAAGACTTGAAAATGAAATCGTACTTTAAACGTGTTAGGCAACTTGTTACTCCAGGACAGAAAGTTAGAAGGTTAGAGACGACGAGGATCATCTTGAATAATTTGGAAAATAATCCTGAAAATATATATATATATATATATATATATATATATATATATATATTTGAACTTCATCTAACTTTTTCATGATCCTCAAATCCTTAACTATTAATTAATGATAAACATGTCATTTTTGTTTATGCGCGATTTCATATATATATATATATATATATATATATATATATATATATATATATATATATTATATACATATATATATATATATGGTTCTATCGCTACACAGGTATTATCATGTTTCAAAAACAGAAGCTAAAATCTTCAAATTCAATTATCGAATTAAATTAAAATCCCGAGTTCTGTTTCATTTTCAAGCGAATTTTGGAATGAAGCAGAACTAAGGACTTTAATTTAATTTAATTCTATAATTGAATTTGAAGTTTTTAGCTTCTGTTTTTGAAACATGTTAATTCCCAAATAAGTAAATAAGTATTTTTATAATATGTATGCTCTGTATATTTGCATTCAGCACTGTTTTGTAAAAATAAAAATATTATTAAGAACACCGGATTATATATCTTACTGTTCTTTCTCTTTATTATAATATATATATATATATATATATATATATATATATATATATATATATATATATATATATATATATATATATATATGGGCAGGAAACATTCTTTTATATTTAGTGCATTTATTTTTTCAGACAAGAAAAAGTTTTTATAAATGTTCTTACAGTTTTCTTTTGGTGGTGAGTCCGTGTAAAGTAGATATAGAAATTGTCCATAGGATTATTGTCCCAAGTGTTTTCACCTAATTGAATAACCATTTTCAAGATCTTTCTTGTTATGTTCAATTAACATGTTTATATTACAACAAAATTCCTGAAAATGACTAAATAAGTAAATGAAAGCGCTCATGGCAATAATCATTAAGTACATCTACTAAATTTTCTTTCCCCTCAAAGGGGAAAAAAGAACATTTGAAATCTCTGTCTATAAAAGGTATGTGTGTTTGTGTGTGTGTGCGCGCGTGTGTGTGTGTGCGTGCACGGCTGCAATTTTTGACGGATTTGCACCAAAATCTACATTCACATTTCCCAACTCCCATCGATAGCGGAAATAATCGATTTTTTCATGCTTCTACGGCACTTTTCATGTAGTTTGCGGCTATTTTGTACTGGCCAGAGTGTGAGCGTATAGCTGGTTTCCACGAATAGGCAGGAAGATTCTATTTGCCAGCGTGAGAGCGAACAGCTGACCGACACGAACGTTAACTAGCATGCTAGCATGCAAAAAAAAATCGATAGCTGCATTCGTCACAAGTGGGAAAAATTTAAATTTGCATGGCACTTTACTCCAATTGCCTCATTCGCTTGCTTAAACTCAAAGTTGATTCTGATTTCGCAGAACTGGGTTGGGTTTGAAAAAGTATTTGTTGTTAACATTCTTTTTTCATTTGGTTTTCCAGTTACGACTCCTTTTTTTAAAGCTGATCGTTTTGTGTTCATTTTGTTTTAGTTCTTTTTTGTAAGAGATTTAATGTTTAGTATAGAGCTTATGAAAAATCCGCAGTGTGTGATAGGCAAGAAGTAAGGCATGAAGCAGCATCAGCACGGCAAAGGGCATTTCTTTTAAAGGCAAGGAAGGGCAAAAATATTTTAAGTTAAGTGATAGCGATTGCTGTACGAGTCGTACGATTTTTGAATCAAGCACGGGCAACGCCCGGTCACGCTGCTAACCATTTCTAAAAACATTTCTTGTCTGTCATATTTTTTGTCATTATTTTTTTTCGCCTAAGCCATGTTCTGCTATCCATTTACACAAGCACCTTAATATATTGTGTGTTGATTCCATGTGTCCCTTTTGTCCTCAATCTGAGTATGAGATATTCCAATACGTCTTTCTTCATTATGTGTTCCAGAAAATTCAACTCTTTCGTTCTGATGTTAAGCATGTTTCTTTTTTTGTTTCCATTCTCTCTAAAACCTTGTCGTTGCTCATATATTCGCTCCATGGTATCTTCAGCATCCATCTGTAGAACCACATTTTTGTAGCTTGAAGTTTCTTCTTCATCTTTGAGGTGATTGTCCAGTATTCATTGTCATATGGGAGGACAGTTATCACGTAACAGTTCAGCACTCTTTTCTTTGTTACTAAAGAAACTTTTCTGTATCTTAATACTCTTCTTATGTTTTGGCCACCCGAATCCGCCTTCGGATTTCAGTGTCGCACGTTCTGTCCCCTGTTAGAACACTTGCCAGATATTTTCATTTTCGTTTCATTTTACTATCCCCGATTTCTAATCTGCATTTTGAGCTCATCTTTGGCTAACAATAATAGTGTCTTGCAGTTGAGTTTTAGTTCCTTCTCGCTTTTCTTCAATTCTTCTAGTAGGATCTTTTTGTTGCTTTCTTCCCTATTTAAATCGTCTTCCAGTTTTTCATCCCCATCTGTTATTTAATAATGTATATGTGATTGTTTCCTGCTACGCATCAACGTTTTGAGAAAGTGTTGGCCGAAAGGGTCCCCTCAAGTTAAAATAATGACGCCCATTCTATTTAAGTCTATTTTCTTCTACTGTGGGTGCAAGTCTTTGGTTGAATATATATATATATATATATATATATATATATATATATATATATATATATATATATATGTACAGAGTGTGATGGGAAAAATGTCGTTGTTTCGTATTTTTATCTTTTTAATTTCAAGCATGCGCGTTTTGGTTTTTGATTTGTCGACTTCACAGTATAGTAGGCACCGTCTGTGAGAAAAAAAGCAGATTTACATAGATAGATAGATAGATAGATAGATAGATAGATAGATAGATAGATAGATAGATAGATATGAACAGATTGATAGAAAAGAACTACGGGATAGATAGATAGATAGATAGATAGATAGATAGATAGATAGATAGATAGATAGATAGAAAAGAACTACGGGATAGATAGATAGATAGATAGATAGATAGATAGATAGATAGATAGATAGATAATGAACAGAGATAGATAGATAGATAGATAGATAGATAGATAGATAATGAACAGAGATAGATAGATAGATAGATAGACAGAGAATTGGCCAATATATATATATATATATATATATATATATATATATATATATATATAGATAGATAGATAGATAGATAGATAGATAGATAAAGTTAGCTAGCCAGTGAGTTTACTTGCTAGCTAGCTACATGTAGATAGATAGATAGATAGATAGATAGATAGATAGATAGATAGATATAAATAAATAAATAAATTGAGATGGATACATTGATAGGTAGATAAAGACCATGAAAGAAAGAAATTGAAGATTATACCTTTAGATGAATTCTACAATTCAATATGACTTAAGTCAATCTCTGTCACACTTGTTTCATTAAGCTTTATTTTTGTATCATCTCTGTTTGCAACCACTTTCTTGATTCCATTTCTCCACTATATCTACCACATTTCGAAACCAGAATTACACACTACTTTTGATGATATTTTCAGAATCTGAATAACAGATTCATCTTTATTGGTGGGTGTGTTGCGGTTTTAAAAGTATTTACTTAAAGATGAATGATGTCTGAATATTTCATTTGTTATTTTGCTTCTATGTGTTTTATTTTGGTTGCCTAGAAAGTTGAAAAGCAATAGATTTGACTCAGAGTTTCTCATTAAAGTGCATATAATTCCAGAAAAAATACATGAAAATCATAGAAACTAACGATTTAAATATGGAGGAATTCAGATCGTTCCGTTGCGTATATGAAAATATAATCCTGTGTTGTGTAAACATCCGTAGAGAACTTCGATTAAAAGCGATAATTTGTTTCTTTTAAAGGAATGATAATTAAAAAGAAAGAGCAAAAAGGAAACAATTTTTAGAAGAAAAGGGACTGAAGATAATAAAGTGAATGAAGATAATAAAATATCGATAGAATGTAATATTTAAATTGATAATTTCTTAAATGGCGGTTTTCTATGTTTATATATATATATATATATATATATATATATATATTGAACTCGTTTAAAAAGTGCCTATCATAATTTAAATAAACATTATATCTGCATCTACAGCTGCAATTGTTCCTGATTTGTGTTTCTCAAGCTATGAAAATATGAAACAAGAAATGTGAATATATATATATATATATATATATATATATATATATATATATATATATATATATATATATTTATGCTCTGCTTTCGTATCGAGCACTATTTTTTTAAAATAATTACAAAAATACTAAGGAACTTTGGATTATTTACCAAACCAGTTTCTTTCCTATTTTCTACAATATTTTCACACACACACACACACACACACACACATACATACATATATATATATATATATATATATATATATATATATATATATATACATATATAGGATTGTTCATAAGCATTTTGTTTGTCACCAGTCGAAGTGCAAATGAATGAATTGAAACAAAATTGCATCTTTGTAGTGATTAATTTAGTTTTTGTCCATATGAAAACTATAATAAATAATTATTGATGTACTATCAGTATTGAGCCCTCTTTTGAATTAATGCTGTTGAACTTTATAATTTATATATATTTTTTCGTTATCATTACATTCGAATATATATATATATATATATATATATATATATATATATATATATATATATATATATATATATATATATATATATACTTACCTGCCACAAGACTACGTCCCTGTGCTGGTGGTATCACGGAACTCTTTTCTACAATGGTCTCTCAACGGCAATATCAGTAATTCTGGTGCAGTAATTGTTTGATATTGTCCAACCAGTTAGCAGCCCTCTCCTACGTCCACCTTCACCGGTGTCTTGCATAATTGTATTGCACAGGATGTCATGTCTTGTAATGTGTCAAAACCACGCCATTATTCTCCGTTTGACTGTGGCGTGACTTTCCTGGTGTCCCACAATATTTTCAACCATTTTCCGCGCGAACTCATTGTTTCTTTTTTCCAATAGAATATGCCAAAGAGTTTTCCCGTGCATCTGTTCTCACACGCTTGGATTCTTTTCTCTGTATCTGCCAACAGTGTCCTAGTTTCACATCCATATAGAAGAATGGAGACTAACAACGATTTGCAGTCTATACTTTGTTTGAAAGCTGATATTGTTTCTCCATATTCTTGTTAATTTGACGATCGCTGTAGTGTGCGGATTTCCGAGTTGCAGGTACCATCTTTAGACAAAATTGCTCCTAAGTATTTAAAACGGGACACTTCCTCCAGTGAATTCCCGTTCATCGTAATGTTGACATAGTTGTTACTGTATGTAATATCCAACATTACTTTGGATTTCTCAGAGTTTACCTCCATTCCATATGCTCCTGCTCTTTTAAAATATTGTTGGTAAAGTCTTGGAGGTCACTTTTACTATCTGTTATACGAAATTATCCAAGTCACCCAGGTCCTATATAAAGATGGCACCAGCGCAGTTCTTCTGGTGAAACAAATAGGATGATTCTTCCGGACAACTGTCGGCATGCGACAAAGATGCGTACTTTCACCCACATTATTAAACCTATTTCTAGAGAGGATCTTGCAAGAAACCTTGAAAGACCATGATCCTTCAATCTCTGTTGGTGGTAGGCCCATCTGTGACTTATGCTTTGCAGATGCCATTGACCCCATAACAGTGTGCTCCAAGACTTGACCAACAAACTTTATATATATATATATATATATATATATATATATATATGTATGTATATATATAACTACCCCTATCACACTCTCTGTTAAATTACAAAATCTTACACTACCCATCAATTTTCATTTCATTTTTCGTTTCATTTTTAGAAGTGCTATTGATCCGGAATCCTTTAAAAGGGCTCTGGTGAAATAAATTATTATAATGGAACCTTAAAGTGGTCTGTTTTTCTTTAATATATATATATATATATATATATATATATATAGATAGATAGATAGATAGATAGATAGATAGAGAGAGAGAGAGAAGTGAGAGCTAGAGAGTGTGATAAAATGTTCGAAACACAGACCACGGTTTCTACCATCTTGGTAGAAACGGTGACTGCATAAATGTCAGTGTTCCAAACATTTTATATCTTAAATTGCTCTACATTTTCATTTAATGAAAATTGCATTGAGCATAAAGAGTGAATTATATATATATATATATATATATATATATATATATATATATATATATATATATATATATATATATATATAGTTTGATATTTGTTAAAGTTACAGAGGAAGAGCAATCAACATCGGAGATTGAGCGTTTATAGATATCGACATTTTGGACATGAGAATCAACCTCACATTGTGACAATTTAACGCCTGAATATAATCATCAGAAGAAGATCGCATTGAGGTGTGAAACTAACTATCAGCTTTCAGTGCTGATTCCTATGTTCACACTGTTTTTATTTCTCTATGTCTGTCTTTCTCCTCATCCCATATATGAATTGGATAAAGCTGGGCAGAATTCTTTCATTTATACACGTTTGATTAAATTCCAGCGAAAGTTATTTGTCAAGGATTTTTAGCATTTTATTATATTTCGAACTATCGTTTCGCTTTCCGGTGAAAATTTAAATGTAATTTTTCCACTGTCTGGCTACATTTATTTTTCTTAAGCCATTAACAGTGAGTTTATATTTTTGTTCTTTATCAGTTTCACAGTTTCATAGTTTTTCAAATATATATCGTGTTTTCGCGTGTCATCTAAGGTTTTTAATACATCACTTCTGCTGGTATCTCTTCATCAAAGGCAAAAAATAATAATATATATTGGAAAATTCATATTTAAATTTTCAACGGAATACTGAAATAATACCCTGAAATATTAGGAGAAAAAAGAATCAAAACACATTTCTTTATTTACATTATTCGAACTATTTTCCTTATATTTGTCGCCACATTTATTACAAAGGTTCATTCCTCTCTCCAAGTTCTCCACCGTCTTAACCAGATATTGAACTCACACTCTTTGGGTCCTGTTACTGGATCTAACTAACGGCTTTATGCCATGTGTCCTTGAGGACCACCTGAAGAAGGCCGGAGCGTACAACGTACAACAGCCGAAACGTTGTCATAAATATGGACAAAGATGAGGACGATAGTCCGAATAATGTAAACAGTGTACATAATAGCTCATCTCAGAATTATAGACAGAAACACATCACTGTATATTAATGATCTGCTTAAGACTCTACTCCGATCAGTGACGAGTGTCTATGCGGCTTATACAACCTATCACAGGTGTACCTCCAAAAATCTGGAAGACCAGAACCTTGTATCTCATTTATCCTCTGACCTGGTCCCGGTGACTTTATCGAGGAAGGACTGGCTTGTAAAATCCAATAAGGCCAAAAACAAAACACTAACGTTCCAGCAACACAGAGCAGTCTCTGAACCTTCACCTATCATGATGGATGGGTTTTCTCTCAAAGAGGCTACTTGTCTTCAACGTCTGTTTGGATTCAAGTTCTCCTCAGACCCAAATAGGAACTCGTATATCCACTATATTGCTACAGACGCTGATAAAATGATCGTTTCATTATTATTACCCCAGTCAGTATCTCAATCTCGCTATACTATAACTTTACAAGAGCCAGATCAGATTAAAAATGGAATATTGGGACCGTACCTGGGAGGCAGCTGACCAGTCCTCACTTGTCTGCATTCATAGAGACCAAAACTGTATACGCCGACTTGTGGGTGATGAAATACTTCCCTGTCTACAACTACTTTCCCTGAGACGAAACGTTGTGAGCCTTTAACTGTTCTGTGATTATTTCCATTCCTTTCCTTAGTCGCACCGGACCTGACCTGACCTTTTCAACTGGGACCTGCCGCGCCACGTACACAATTATGAATCAGCCTCATCCCTTTCTTATTCCAACAGTAATCAGTAAGTTCTATTCGGACAACTTCTTCCCAAGAACTGCTTCTTTGTGGAGCAAACTGTCGGCATGATGTTTCCGCAATCGCTGTAACCGTGACCTCTTCAAATCTAGGATTTAACCGTTACCTTTCCATCATATACCCATGTACTTCACTTCTTACCTTTACTTACGATCATACAAATCGACACTAACGCGCTAACATGAGCGTTTCTTACGCTTAGTATGAAAAAGATTAACGCATATCTTCCAATTCAGTAAGACTCTACCTTGAGCGGCTCCTTGACACTATATTTCGTGAAAATAGTATTGTGAGACCGGAACTACCGACACAATATACCCTTCCAGGTCTATATTAAGTATGCGACACAACACTCCAGACAAAGAGTCAGAGAGACAGTGAGAGCCGCGTACGACTACCAGTATTGGACACTAACATATAGTAAGCTCCTCTTACACTATCTCTGTAACATGTTGTTAATGTATCTTTCTTACATCTAATCCGTGTTCTATGTTTTCCTTCTGTGGTCCCGACTTTGGCCCCACATCAGTGGCGACGAGGATTCGAGAAACGCACTGACGGCAAAACCTCAATACCTACCAGTTCCACATCTGTGTCGACGAAGAATTCGAGAAGCGCATTCACGTCGAAAACCGTAATACCTTGCCAGACCCACATCAGTGGCGACAGAAAGATTCGAAAATTTCGTTCTCAACATATCAATAGCAACAGAGTACTCAAAAAATACACAAACTCCACGTGTTCCCACAGTAGGGTTGAACGAGAAATTAAGCTGGTATTACTACATTAGCGATTTAAACGCAACACCCAGCGTCTACATATAAAAAATATATATATTCCAATACCAAACATCAGTGCCGAGCTAGCGATTCGACATCTACGGAATATTAAAGTCTGTCCAAATAACATTACGAGAACGATTTCTTACACACCCACACACATAAAAAAAATGTTTGTTCGTAAAACAAACTGACAGCACAAGAGCAAAAGTACTACCATTGTACTCAAGTTTTCGAAAAAAACTATCGAAATTTTTTTTATGTAACTGAGTTGAACTCGTGCATAAAATTATTCTCCCCTCAAATTCCCTGAGGTAAGTTTTCTCTTTTTGTAGCTCTATAAAAAAAATATATATATACATAAGTGTGGTGAAAACTTATACAATTACGTTAAAATTAACTGAACCACGGAATTGCAATAAAGCTAAACACATAATTAGTTTAATTAACTAATTGTCTGTCCATATTTTTTTTTTTTTTTTTTTTTGTAAAAGAAAAAAAACCTATCAAGTTTTTTTTGTCTACCTCCCCTTGGTACACGGGTTTCAAAGCTAAAAAAAAATTGCTGTCATTTTTTCTGTCTAAATATGGAAGATTTTCAAAAAGTAATTTCCCAAATGCTAAAAGTAAATTTGGACCAGCAACAAAAATCAGAAGAAAGACAACAAAAACTATTTTTGGAATTACATAGACAACAAAAGGAATTCCAGAAAATTACGCTTCAGAATGCTGAACTACAACAGAAACAACTTAAAGAATTACTCGTAAATGCATTAAAAGACTCAAACTCTGAAAAAGATACAATATTCTCCCAGAGTACAATCTACAATTCAATGGAAACATTTGAATACGTACCAGAGAACGACAAAACGTTCGAGGCTTTTTACAGGCGCTAAGTTATTTTCAACGTAGACTGTAAACAATCACCCAGTAAAAAAAGGTACGTCTACTATTGAGAAAACTGGGAACTACAGAACATAGTAGGTTCGTAGACGTCATACTACCCAAGAAAACCACTGACTTTGATTTTTCAGAGACTATTAAGCTCCTATCGGAACTATTCGGGCCTAACACAACCTTGTTCCACAAACGTTGGAAATGCCTTAACAGAGTCAAAGACAACCAGCAAGATTTTCTAACGTCTGCAGCATCGGTAAACAAGCTCTGTAATGATTTTAAACTAGCCGAACTGACTGCCTATGATTTCAAGTGCTTAATTTTCGCAAAAAGGTCTAGTATCAGCAGAAGACGCCGAAGTCAGACGACGGGTACTGACCAAGCTTGAGAACGAACAAGGATTGACTCTCCAAAAACTGGCAGAGGACTGTCAAAGAGTAATATCTGTAAAGCGTGACTCAAACACTATCGAGGAATCAGGCTCAGATTAATAAAATCAGAAGCAAGTCTACCTCCTATTCCCATCAAAAAGACAAAAGGCAAATCTCATGTTCTAAATTTCGCAGTAACCAAAACCCAAATAGGTTAATGAAACCGCCCGGACCATGTAACCATTGTGGTAAATGGCATTGGATGAAATTCTGTCCAGTTGAGAACTAAAAATATTGCAAAAATTGCAATAAAAGTGGGCATACTTTAACTTCGTGCTGGTACGCCAACAGAACGAGAAAACCCAAAAATAAAATTAGGCAAGCTCAATATGACAATATTGTCGATAGGAATTTAAGAAAATATGTAACTGTGGTTATTTTCAATAAGTCCATTAAATTCCAGTTTGACTCTGGTTCCGATCTTTCAAACATTAACTGGCGTACTTGGCGAAAATTAAACAAGCCGACCTTATTAAAAACGGATAAAACAGCAAAATCCGTAACTGGCGAAAAGATTAACATTTTAGGCGAGATAATACTTACAGTAACAATAAATGGAGTTACCAAAAAGCTCAAAGCCTACGTAGTGAAAACTTCAGATAACTTATTTGGAACAGATTGGATAGAAAAATTCAATCTTTAGGATAGCCCAATGAGTACATTTTGTCACAAGACACAAAGTACAATGTCCAATTTGGTAAATCTAAAAAAGGAACTCAAACAACAATTTCCCCAGGTTAGATAGACTCAAACAAGCAGGTATTCTGTTAAAAACAGATTTCAGCGAGTGGGTAGCTACTACGGTCTACGTAGCAAAGAATTCCAATCAAATACGAATATGCGCAGATTTTTCCACAGGGTTAAACGATGCCTTGCAAGATCACCACTATCCTCTCCCAAGCCCTGAAGAAATTTTCAATAAACTCAATGGTGGAAAATTCTTTTCTAAAATCGACCTCTTGGACGCATACCTTCAGATAGAGGTGGAACAAGAAAATTCCAAATTGCTCTGCATAAACACCCATAGAGGGTTGTAAAAATACAATAGACTGGCTTTTGTAATAAAGGTTGCGCCTGAAATTTTCCAGAAGGTCATGGACGCCATGCTGGGCGACCTTAACTACGCAACAGCCTATTTGGATGATATACTGGTTACTAGTAAAACTACGGCAGAGCACCGGAACCATATAATAAACGTATTCGAAAAGATACAAGAATACGGATTTAAAGTTATGGAGGCAAAGTGTGACTTTTTCTTACCAGATATTAAATACTTAGGGCACATTATAAATAAAGATGGTTGTCGTCCGGATCCAGAAAGAGCCAACGCGATCAGAAACATGCCGGCCCCAGATAACATTGAAGCGTTGCAAAGCTTCCTCGGCCTAACTAACTTTTACCAAGGGTTCATTAAGAACATGCAAAATTTGAGAGGGCCTCTAAACCAACTTTTAAAAAAGGACACACCATGGTCAATGGACCCCCGGAATGCCAAGACGCATTCGAGAAGATCAAGAAAACTCTTACTTCAGACCTCTCCCTCACCCATTACGACCCGAGTCTCGACATCATAGTCGCAAGTGATACAAGCTCGTACGGCATAGGTGCTTGCATTTTACATAAACCGCCAGATGGTTCGCGAAAAGCTGTGGCTCACGCATCAAGATCTCTACTTCCAGCTGAGAAACAATATTCCCAAATAGAGAAAGAGGCTCTAGGGTTAATATTCGCTGTGACAAAGTTTCACAGCTATCTACATGGTAGATGGTTCATACTGCAGACCCACCATAAACCTCTAATTACAATTTTTGGTTCTAAAAAAGGTCGGCCAGTCTATACTGCAAATAGACTACTTCGTTGGGGAACGATTCTCTTAAACCACAATTTCAAGATAGAGTTCCTAACATTTAAAAATATTTGCCATGCAGACAGTTTATCGCGACTCATTACAAAAAATACATGATCGCGAGTACCATAAGAGAGCTCCCAGTTACTTTGGCCGACATAAAAAAGGGAGTCTCGGGAGGATGAATTCATTCAATCCGTAAAAAGCAAAATTCGCAACAAAGACCCCAATGTGCCTGAAGTTTTCTCCCTCTGCGAGGATGTCCTACTAGAGAATGACCGCGTCGTGATTCCAAACAGCCTACAAAGAAAAATCCTCAGGTATTTTCACATGGGACATCCGGGGAAGAACCGCACGAAAAGCCTCATGCGCTGCTATGTTTATTGGCCGAACATGGACAAGGACATAGCAGACATGATAGAATCATGCAAAGGATGCGCGCTTGCAGCAAAATCTCCAACCATGACGTGCAAACCATGGCCCAAAACAGATCATCCATGGCAAAGAATTCATGTCGATTTTGCAGGGCCTATAGACAACATATACTACCTCATTGTTATGGATAGCCATTCAAAATTCCTACCATGCAAAAGACCAACCACAAACTGCACGATCGGATTTCTACACGAGCTATTCGCGCATTTTGGCGTGGTAGATTGTGTAGTTACAGATAATGGCACTCAATTCACATCAAGTGAATTTAGAGACTTCTGCAAGTCATATCAGGTGGACCACATTACAACGCCTCAGTACCACCCTAGGTCTAATGGCCAGACCGAAAGGTTCGTGGACACTCTAAAAAGGGCTTTAAAAAAGGCACTAGACACCGACAGATAGAGCATTGCAACACTTTCTGAGGGTGTATCGGATAACGCCTAATCCGAATACGCCTATGGGAAGCTCGCCTGCAGAAACAATGTTCGCAAGGAAAATCAAGTGTGTCTTCGACAAACTTATTCCACGGCAAGCAAAGTTTAAAAAAACCGTATCGCCTCATAAGAAATATTTCAATCCTGGCGATAAAGTCTTTTTCAAGGCTTACAAAAACAACATAACATTCTGGGAAGTAGGCATCATAAAACGAAGAATTGGCGAACTGGTCTATATTGTCCAAGGACAGAAAAACACTCTCAAACGCCATTGGAACCAGCTCAGAAAATGCCGTTTGAAGGAATCGGAGGAATCACTACAAAATAACTGTGAAGAGCCGATGGACGTAATTTTCGATCACTTCGATCTCGACATGCCCCAAGTCTCTCCTGAAGTGCGACACTCAGGAAGGAAAAGGAAATTTACCCAACCGCTCGACGCAAATCCCAAGAGAAAAAGTATTAACAGTTTTATTTTTTCTCTCTTTTTCAAAAAGAAAACTCTTGGAAGCGGGGTATTGTGAGACCGGAACTACCGACACAATAGACTCTTCCAGGTCTATATTAAGTATGCGACACAACACTCTAGACAGAGAGTCAGAGAGAGCCGCGTACGACACCAGTATTGGACACTAACATATAGTAAGCCCCGCTTACACTATCTCTGTAACCTGTTTTTAATATATCTTATATCTATGTTAATATATATATTACATCTAATCCGTGTTCCGTGTTTTCCTTCTGTGGTCCCGACTTTGGCCCCACATCAAATAGCGTAAAAAACTTAATTTTAATAGTATTAAAATAATAGTATTTTTAGTAGATTAAGTGTCTTCTTTGTAACATTGGCTTATGGCCATATCACGTTGAAACACCGGTTCCCGTATGATCACTAAAGTTAAGCAACATAGAAACTGGTCACTACCTAGAAATTTGACAGCTTGGTGTAATGGATAATGTCTGAGAATTATTAAACTGAGAACGGGCATCAAATTCTCGTTGGGTTCGTTATACTTACTGACGCGCAAATACCCCTGGGAAAGATATGAATCCACCCCTTCTCCTCCCAGCTATGGGTTAATTAGTAAAACTTGAAGGAATCGATGAAAAAAATCTTGGTAATATTGAATCATTTTTTTAAAAACTTGATGGTTATAACCGTTGGCTTGAAGCTCGTATTGAAATCACTCTCACATTGTCTGTGATTTTTATTTTAATATTTATGGCATCATATACCAATCGCAAGTTTTCCTGCGAATATGAGAGCATCGAGTACTTGACTAGGAAGTTTTCACACTTGAGACTTTATTGGAGTGTCCTTCAGTGTAGGCAATAAGTCAAAAGACATATGATCATCGGGATTACGTTAATAAAATCACAAGTGTAAAACATTCTCGAGTCCTGTACACAGGATCGGAACATACTCATTCCCTTCCTATTCTTTTGGGAAGAATGAAATTCCATTTGTACAAGTTCTTCCCAATGGTTTCTTCTTTGTGGAACAGACTTGGAACAGGATGTTATCCCGACAGTTACGATGATCTTCACCTCTTCAAATCTAGGGCGAACCGTTATCAGTCTTATATATCATCATAATCTGCATTTCTCATATTTATTAAAAATTCAGTAAGACTCTACCTTGAGTGGTTCATTGACATTGTATCTGGTTAGCAATAGCGTAAAATATGCCTGGTTCATTCAAACACGTTACTGACCAATATGTTGTTTTGCTTCTGGACAATTTGCGCCAACTATTTCCGGCTACATGTACTTCAACACCGATAGAGCATTCCAGCAGTTGTCCAGAATAAGTGAATCCTGAGGACATTTCGACGAACGGTATCACCACCTCGTTTCGCTTGACATGGGGCCAATCAAATATGTATGTGATATGCTGGAAATCGTGAACCAAAAAATATTAACGAACTCAAAACAGCTACCGAGAACGCATAGCTCAACGTCACTGCAGAGGATTCTGGCCACAGGTTGAATCGATGGGACGTAAAGCTACTCTATTTTGCCGGCCTTAATGTGGTCACACATAGTACTCATAAGCTGTTCTATAATATTTTTTTACGCCAGTGTAGTTCTTTGAAGTACTTCTCCTAATTCTACCATCCTGGGCATGACGGTAATCTACAACTCTTAAACTCTTAATTTCTGTTGTCCCCAGGTCCATTCTGACCCTGTGTTGTAACACCTGTCTGGGTCCCAGCTATAGGCAAATAGTTAACTCCAAAACTGGAGTCAAATCACTATGGAAGTATAAAAATAGATTTTATTATAGTAAAATTAACCGAAATACATTTTTGAAAAGAAAAATTACAGTATAGTAGGGTCAGTTGAGTATTGTCCGATAGAAAAAAATGCACAATGATGCAATTCAGTCCACATATATATATATATATATATATATATGTTCTCACCCGTCGAAATGCACCGAAACGAATGTGAGTAAACTGTTTTTGTCTATATTATAAAATTATATATATATATATATATATATATATATATATATATATATATATATAAGGCTCAAACACTAATATTCCATGGTTATAATCAAGATTTATTTCATCAGACCTATCCGATTTCTTTTTGAATTTGTAGGTCTGATGAAGTGAATCGTGATTACGATTCCAATGTAATAAATTATAATAAAAAATATAAAATGGTGGCATTTTACCCATCGCATCCGATATATATATATATATATATATATATATATATATATATATATATATATAATGGTGCGATGGGTAAAATGGATAATATATATATATTATGTACAAATTTTGTTTCAACGTTAAAATCAACATTTCTTCAGGTGGCAAAGAATGATGGTACTAAATGAACCTTGTAACCTTGGAAACGTGAATTATGATTTTAGCTGTGTCTTTAAAACCCAGTAATTTTAAAAAGTTACTCCAAAATTCGCTTGAGGATGAAATGGAACTAATGTCTTTAATTTAATTACAAAATTAAATTAGTAGCTTTTAGCTTACATTTTTTAAACATGGTTAGAACTGTGTAGCGAAAAAAACATATTTTAAATAAATCAATTTATAATATTAATGCTCTGTAAATTTGCATTGAGCACTCTTTTGTAAAAATAAAAATATCTATAAGAACACCGGATTATATATCTTACTGTTCTTTCTTATATATATATATATATATATATATATATATATATATATATATATTCTTCTATGTGCCATTCACCTTCAAGGTGTTCGCTATCATGTCTCTGCACAATTTCCTGTCCTTTGTAGCTCTCGCCAAAGTTTATTTGCTATCACTCCTAATCACCTGTCTGACAATCATTTATACAAACTTGTTAAGCAGGTGATGAGCTTTTTTTCTTTGTCTCTGACCAATTTTCCAAGCCCTCTTTCCTCCTTGTGTGCCCTAAAATTTTCAACTGTCTCATTCTGATGTTAAGTATAAGTGTTCTTTCCATTTCATTTTCTCTGAAACTTTAACATTGCTCACATGTTCTGTCCGTGCTACTTTTGGCATTGTTCGGTAGAAGTACATTGCTCAAATCTTTTCTTCATATGCAAGAATAATGTGCAGCATTCAGTGTCATATAGAATGATTTATATTTGATAACAGTTCAGTGCTTTTTCGTTGTATCTAACACAGTTTTCCTGTTTGTTAATGCAATGCTTAGTTTTTGGAAGGCATCTTTTTCTATCCCGAGTGGAGTCAAACTTCAGTGCCGTACTTTCCGATCTCTGTTAAAATATTTTCCAGATTTTTAACTTAAAGTAACTGCTTGATTCTGGTATCTCCAATGTGTAATTTGTTTTCTTCGTTTTGCTGGCAAATATATATTCTGTCTTCTCGCAATTAATATTTCGCCCTTTCTTATTGTTTCCTTCAGTACATTCTATAGGAGTCCATGCAGTTTCCATTCTGTCTTTGCTATCAAAACTGTGTCACCTGCATATAGTATATTGTTAAAATTGTGGCCGCTAAGAAATAATCACAGCAGGATCTGCATATGTAAGATATGTCCGGTGAGAAGACACACCTTTGTCTCATATCCATTTCCATTTTTGTATTTTAACTGAATTCACTTTCTATAAGTATTCAAGCGGTTTGTTGCCAGTATAGGTTATGGGCTATTCTAATATCCTTCTAAAAATGTCAAGGTTACCAAGGGTAGCTGTTCCAAGTTCTTCTTTTACCTAATATTTATAGATTATGCAAAATCCTTTGGTAAAGTACCCCGCAAAGAATATAGGTGCACGTCCTTTTGCATTTCTATTGCTTTTTAATGAGACAAGGTGGAGTAATGAGTAGCGGCTTGGATTGAGAAATCGGAAAGCCGAGTTCGAATTCCAGTTGAATGTCTTTCATTCACTTATGTGTTAATATCCTTAGGAATTATATATAACCTCTTCTTCTCCCTTCAGATATGGATAAATAGCAGAATAGACCGAGTTCTATAGCCTTGGACGGCAACTGAGTTATCGCAGTAAGAAATGGCAAACTACTGCGGGAAAAAAATCTGCCTTGTCAGTTATGTATCGAAAGATACATGATCGCCTAAGCGTGTATCACGCATGGTGTATAACTCACTGATTGCTATTTATGATATAATTCCGAAGCTAAATATCGCATTCCTTCTTCCAGTGTCTTTTTTTGTTGTTTGATTTTTTTAGCAGAATATCAACAACTATGGGTTACTTAATGCCGACATCTAAATTAGAGCACAATAAAATGGCTTTAATTAAGTATATTTTGAATGTGATATATATATATGTATCGTTGGTCCTTTTTTATATAAAAAAAATTCTACTGCTTTTATTTTACTATTCAACTGTATTTTTATACTTTCATAGTATTTTGTTTTTGTATGGGGCTTCACTATTTACCCATAACTAGGACTCTATCAGGTGCTGCTACCCTGTTTCAAGAAGAACAGTAATTAAGAAATGATTTCACGCTTCTCAAAATCTTCAATCTGCAGATTAGAGGCGTTGCTGCTGGATGTAGTTTATCGTCATAATCAGGACTCCCCAGTGTCTTCAATGATATCGCATGTTATTGTCTTATTTTCGGTCTTGTTCTACCCAGTTCTATTCATCAGAATTCCGTTTTTTTTTTTTTTTGTTTTTTGTTTTTTTTTTGCAGCAATGTATAATTTATGCAGTTTTAAGAGAAGATCAACTAATTTTTTTTTTAATTTAATTATTCTCCGTTTCAGAAGTCATCATCTAGAGGCTAAAGTAGGAGAGACTTGTTCATGATAATAATTAATGTAGAAAAGCTAACAGTAGAACTGTTTATTTTATTAAAGTTTTTCCAATAAGAATTGTATATATATATATATATATATATATATATATATATATATATATATATATATATATATATATATATATGTTCTCACCCGTCGCGAGATGCAGTTGAAATGCACCGAAATGAATGTAAGTAAACTGTTTTTGTCTATATTATAAGATTATATATATATATATATATATATATATATATATATATATATATATATATATATATATATATATATATATATAAGGCTCAAACACTAATATTTCATGATTGTAATTTATTACGTTGGAATCCTAATCAAGATTCATTTCATCAGAGCTATCCGATTTCTTTTTGAATTTGTACGTTTGATGAATTGAATCGTGATTACGATTCCAATGTAATAAATTATAACCATGGAATATTAGTGTTTGAACCTTTTATATTATATTCTTGCTCTGCGGTGGACATTGATCTCTACCTGGGTTCTATCCGCTTGGGAAATTATATATATATATATATATATATATATATATATATATATATATATATATATATATATATAATGACCACTAATATTTTCAATATATATATATATATATATATATATATATATATATATATATGAAGAAATATAGTGTTAAGGTGTGGTATATTTATGGAATAAAGTGCCCAATATCAGAGATAGAGCGTGTGTAAATATAAAAGTGAATATAGAAGTCTACATTCAGAGGCGACAGTCTGTTTCATACTAGACGCAATCCTCGGTGGCCTGACGATTGCGTCTAGCATGAAAAAGACTGTTGCCTCTAACGACACAGCAAAGCTTGAAAAGTCCACTTATCCTAAACTAACGTAAACTTAAACTTCAATTTAGAAATTCGCATAAAAGTGACTGTCACTTTTAATAAAGAGTCTAAGAAAAATTTGGTATTCATAGCTGCAGACAGGTGAACGGTTAATCTTTTCCCAAATGCTCAACATCCGTAAAAGTTTAGATCATGAATTGGTCGACAAGAACCAACTCTAGTAGTAAATATAATTAAGACAAGGTGTCAATTTTATACTTGGCTGAGCTTAATTTATTTTCTTTCCTCTCTTTGCTTTTCCCAATTTAGATGTCGATTAAGATTGCAAACTTTCTCAAAGTGAGACGCAACACCTTGTGAAATAACTGATTTCACATCCTCTTTTTCCATTGCTGCTCAAGCGTTTTAAGTTAAAATAAATGACTTCGTTATGAATCATCCATTATAAATAATTAGAAGGAGAGGAAGCGTAATTCAATGCCTCTGTGTTCTGCTCTCTCAAGTCATTAATCGTGATCCTTTTCTAAAAGACATGGCCGTCAGTTGCCGGTTGAAAATGTGGAAAATATTGTCGGGGAAAAAGAACAAGAATGCAACACATAAGAAACGATAATTGGCATCAAACTGCTTAAAGAAATTATCACAATGGTGAAATGAAGCAAAAGAATGTACAGCCGAAAGGAAGAAGTCTGGGGGGAAAAATAAGAAAAAAATGGCAACAATTTATAATAGAAGTACCCAATTTCAATGTCAGTCTCCTGTGAAGGAAGCCACTTATTGTTAAAGTTATTGAAGCCAGTTATTGAAAATGGCTCGAACATTTGGTCCAACCGTATATATATATATATATATATATATATATATATATATATATATATAAATCCTTTAAGAATTTGACTTTCTGATCAAACCAAATTTCGATATACCACTACATGCCTATCAAGAAGACTCATGCAACATCTCTCTTTAAAGACACACGTAAAGTTTACCATCCGCAGCATACACACAGAGCATACGACTGCGTGCCAAATTATTATCGAGATAACTTCTTTTTTAATATTTCAAAAACCGTCTAATCAATTCACACAAAATCTTTACCCAATGTTGGCAACACTGACCTGCGCAATCATTGAAATTTTCGTATTGATCTGCGCAATTTAAACAAACTGGCGCCATATTTGTTATCAGCACGGTGATTTGAGTGTGCCAAATTATTAGAAAAGTCTAAGAAGTTAGTGAAATGATGGCTCGTAAAAGCAGTTTAAGTGATACTGTAAAGAAAATTATCACCTCAGAACTCTCAAAAGGTAAATCTACCCTAGAAATGTCTAAAATGTTCGGGAGGTGTCATCAAAGACTGAAAAAGTTCACAGCCGACCCTACACAAGAACGCAATAGGGCAGAGACAGGCAAACCGATGGTTATTTCACGTCATCTCATGTCATGACTTAAAAGAGAGGCCACGAATAATACTGGACTTACCAATCAAGAGCTTTTCAGTCGCATTGAGGATCCTACTGTGTCTAAAAGTACTCTTTGTCGGTATCTGAGGGAAATAGCAACAACAGTCAAACCTGTATCGAAGACATCGTTGACGAGAAATCACATTCAAAATCGATGGAAATGGGCCCAAGACAATATGAAGATTGACTTCTCTAAAGTTTTGTTCACAGACGAAACTCGAGCAACACTTGATGGGCCAGATAGATGGTGCAAAGGCTAGGTAATGAACGGACAGAATCGCCATCAGAGTTTTAGACGCCAACAAGGCGGTGGAGGCATAAGGATCTGGGGTGGTATTATTGGAAAAACTTCAGTGGGCACATGGAGAGTACCAGTTGACGTTAAAATGACTGCTGATGCATACATAGCGTTTATGAAGGAGCATCTTGAGCCGTGGTTGAAAAGGCAAAGAGTTGCCTTCAGAAGGGCCATTGATTTTATGGAAGATAATGCTCCCTCACATGCTGCTCAAAAGACTACTGAATATTTGAAACAGTTAGGCTTCGATGGACCTCGAAAAATGAAGTGGTCAGCAAATTGTTCGGATGTGAACCCAATCGAAAACCTTTGGAGCATCATGAAGCGAAGACTGTACGACAACGAACGACAATTCAGGAGACACACTGAGTTGTGGGAAGCAATTCTTGACATATCTCGCGGCATTAAAGCAGATGACATCCTACAATTAAAAAATTCTATGGATCATCGTTTTCAAGTAATTTCAAAACAGGGAAAGCACATTTCCTATAAATTTGTTTAAAACTGTGCATTTGTTTGTATCTGTTATTATTTGTTTGATTATCTTATATATTAGCTAGTTTTGATCATAAAAATTCACGTGCAACATTAATAAACGTTTTGTTTGCTCAATTCTTGGAATTTTACTAAACCTTTCTAATAATTCGGCACGCTCAAATCACTGTGCTGATAACAAATATGGCGCCAGTTTGTTTACATTGCGTAAATCAGTACGAAATTTTCAATGATTGCGCAGGTCCGTGTTGCCAACATTGTGTAAAGATTTTGTGTGAATTGTTTGGACGCTACGGTTAAAAAGTTATCACGATAATAATTTGGCACGCAGTGTATATATATATATATATATATATATATATATATATATATATATATATAT